>JBBDGP010003058.1:0-447779 GCA_037952835.1 Lithobates septentrionalis
GTCACATTCAGTTATCAGTCTTGTGGGGGGAGGGAGGGGGGGGGGGGGTCTTTAAAACAGTAATTTGTGTCCCTGAAATTCTCTTTACAATACTGGATGATGGCAGATCTGTGATTTCTATTTATTTCTCCTGATTTCCATGTTTTGTAAACAGCTAAAGATCAGTCAGTATTGTTGTGTGCTTTTATCATTTTATTTATATTTAAGTTTTATATATATTACTTACTGTCAGCTTATCATTTCCTACTGAAGACTTTTTAAATGATTACCGACACAATCCCGGCGTTTCTGCTTTATGTCACGTGTAGTTTGCCCTGTGCTGGATTGCTGGTCATTAAAGAGCGCAGATCTGTGGATTGTATTTCAGAAAGTAATTGTTGTAGCACCTGAAACCGATACCACTGATCTATATATAAACGCTTGGCCAGTATCATTATATGTTGTTGTTTTTGTTGTTATTGTTGTAAATATATATATATAATTTTTTTTTAAATTTATTATTATTATTATTATTATTATTATTATGAATTTGGTCTTTTCCTGTAAGATCCTTTCATGATGCAGTAAGTTATCTCTGGAAAGCAGTTCCATAACCTTAGTAGCTTTGCCGATTTTATGCTCCCAGCAGAACCAGCTTATTTCCAGGAACAGTTTAGCTTCCCCCCCCCCCCCCCATTGAACATCATCCCAATGAAATCTGTTTTGGAGTTCACCAGCAATCCATATTATACACAACCAAGGTATGCAGATTACCATCTCTCAACGCCAACATATGGAACCTTGAAGCAGATGGGCTACAGCAGCAGAAAACCACACCGGGTGCCACTCCTCTCAGCTAAGAGCAGGAAACTGAGGCTACAATTCACAAGGGATCACCAAAATTAGACAATAGAAGATTGGAAAAAACGTTGTCTGAGTCTCAATTTCAGCTGTGACATTCAGATGGTGGGGTCAGAAATTTGGCGTAAAAAACATAAAAGCATGGATCCATCCCGCCTTGTATCACCGGTTCAGGCTGCTGGTGGTGTAATGGTGTGAGGGATATTTTCTTGGCACAGCAATTGAGCATCGTTTAACCTCCACAGCCTACCTGGGTATTGTTGCTGACCATGTCCATCCCTTTATGACTACAGTGTCCCCATCTTCTGATGGCTCCTTCCAGCAGGATAATACACCATGTCACAAAGCTCCAATCATCTCACCACTGGACAATGAGGTCCCTGTCCTCCAATGGCCTCCACACTCACCACATCTCATCCAATAGAGCTCCTATGGGATGTGGTGGAAGAGATTGTCATAATGGATGTGCAGCCGACAAATCTGCAGCAACTGTGTGATGCTATCATGTCACTATGGAGCAAAATCTCTGAGGAATGTTTCCAACACCTTGTTGAATCTATACCACGAAGAATGAAGGCAAAAGGGGGTCCAACCCGGTACTAGCAAGGTGTACCTAATAAAGTGTCCAGTGAGTGTATATTCACAACAAAAGAAGTCTTTTCTCCTAGGTGGTAGTAGGGTTTCTGCAAAGAAAGTGGCACATAATTGTGAAGTGGAAGGAAAATGATAAACGGTTTTCAATATTCTTTACAAATATGTGATAAGTGTGGGGTACATTTGTATGGCGCCCCCCTGAGTCAATACTTTGTAGAACCTCCTTTCACTACAATTACAGCTGCAAGTCTTTTTGGGGATGTCTCTACCAGCTTTGCACATCTAGAAAGTGACATTTTTGCCCATTCTTCTTCTTTGCTAAATATCTCAAGCTCTGTCAGATGGGATGGAGAGCGTCTGTCAACAGCAATTTTCAAGTCTTGCCACAGATTCTCAATGTGATTTAGGTCTGGACTGTGACTGGGCCATTCTAACACATGAATATGCTTTGATCTAAACCATTCCATTGTAGCTCTGGCTGTATGTTTAAGGTCGTTGTCCTGCTGGAAGGTGAACCTCCGTCCCAGTCTTAAGTCTTTTGCAGACTTGAGACTTATAATCTTCTAAGATTGCCCTGTATTTGGCTCCATCCATCTTCCCATCAACTCTGACCAGCTTCCCTGTCCCTGCTGAAGAAGAGCATCCCCACAACATGATGCTGCCACCACCATGTTTCACGGTGGGGATGGTGTGTTCAGGGTGATGTGCAGTGTTAGTTTTCCGCCACACATAGCGTTTTGTTTTTAGGCCAGAAAGTTCAATTTTGGTCTCATCTGACCAGAGCACCTTCTTCCACATGTTTGTTGTGTCCCCCACATGGCTTCTCACAAACTGCAAACTGGACTTCTTATGACTTTCTTCTTGCCACTCTTCCATAAAGGGCAGATTTGTGGAGAGCACGACTAATAGTTGTCCTGTGGACAGATTCTCCCACCTGAGCTGTGGATCTCTGCAGCTCCTCCAGAGTTACCATGGACCTCTTGGCTGCTTCTCTGATGAATGCTCTCCTTGCCCGGCCGGTCAGTTTAGGTGGCCATGTCTTGGTAGGTTTGCAGTTGTGCCATAATCTTTCCATTTTCAGATGATGGATTGAAAAGTGCTCAGTGAGATGTTCAAAGCTTGGGATATTTTTTTATAACCTAACCCTGCTTTAGACTTCTCCACAACTTTATCCCTGACCTGTCTGGTGTGTTCCTTGGCCTTCATGATGCTGTTTGTTCACTAAGATTCTCTAACAAACCTCTGAGGGCTTCACACAACAGCTGTATTTATACTGAGATTAAATTACACACAGGTGGACTCTATTTACTAATTAGGTGACTTTTGAAGACAATTGGTTCCACTAGATTTTAGTTAGGGGTATCAGAGTAAAGGGGGCTGAATACAAAATGTACCCCACACTTTTCACATATTTATTTGTAAATCATTTTGAAAAACATTTATCATTTTCCTTCCACTTCACAATGATGTGCCACGTTGTGTTGGTCTATCACATAAAATCCCAATAAAATACATTTGACGTTTTCGGTTTGTAACATGACAAAATGTGGAAAATGCCAAGGGGTGTGAATACTTTTTCACGGCACTGTATGTTAAAGGCAGATGGCCGGTTGACATTGGAACCTGATCTGTAGAGTTTGATCCATTATATATGCCGTGTGTTGAATTGCTGATCAGCTCGGTGTGGTTGTGCGATGTATGATGTCAGATGGATGAGGCCGGAGTGGAGTTCCATGGCTGATCCTTGTTCTGATTTATCAATGTGTACCCAGAGGCCGGGCTTTACTGCGGCACATGGCTTTGTTTACATCCTTCACATCTCTGCAGCTTTATCAACTTGGCCTGTGTGTTTTTTTTTTTTTTTTATTAAGTTATTAATTTGGATAAATAAAAAAGTAACACCCGAGCACTTGGCGTGCCTAAACGCGTTTACGGAACACGTTTTTTGACGCTGCATTTTTTTTTGGGTCGGGAGGAAGGCGTTCAGGAAAGTTGGGCAATAGCTTTTATTTTTAATAATTTTTTTTATTAATTTTTTTTAATTTTTTATTTTTTGCATGGCTATTAAGCAATTGCCCAACTTTCCACCTGTCTTCTGGTAGGAGAAAAGCAGCGTCAAAAAATGCGTTTCATAAACGCGCTTAGGCGTGTTGGGAGCGAGAACAAACTCGCTCGCTACAATTTTACAATTAACCCTTTTTTTTTTGCATGCCCAACTTTCATTAACGCCTTTCTTTTTCTAGCAGGGGAAAAGCCACATCAAAAAGTGCGTTTCGTAAACGCTCTTAGGCGTGTTTGGAGCGAGGGGGAAAAAAAAAAACAAACTTGCTTGTTAATAAATTTTTACCACGAATAGTTTTTATTTCTTTTTTTTTTTTTTTGCATGGCCATTAGGCAATTCGTTGTAAAAATGTAGCAAGCAAGTTTTTTTTTTTTCTCGCTCCAAACACTAAGCGCATTTTACGAAACGCACTTTTTGATGCTGCTTTTCTCCTGCTAGAAGAAAGGCGTTAATGAATGTTGGGCATGCAAGAAATAAAAAATAATAGTTTAATTGTAGAAATGTAGCGAGTGAGTTTTTTTTTTTTTCTCTCGCTCCAAACACGCCTAAGCGCGTTTTTATGAAACTTATTTTATAAAACGTATTTTTTGACGCTGCTTTTTCTCCTACCAGAAGACAGACGTCCAAGAAAGTTGGGCAAATGCCTAATGGCCATGCAAAAAATAAATAAAAAGGGGGGGGCGATTTAATTGTAAAAATGTAGCGAGCGAGTCTGTTCTCCTCCTTTTTTCTTTGGCTTTTTCTCCTAATGGCTGAAAAATAAATAAATAAAATGCGGGGAAAGTAATTGGCTTTTTGTGTGGCTGTGTAAATGTTACAGGTTGTTTTTAATATGATAAAATGATTAATATTTGTCAGACTCCTGATGATGGTATTTTCAGCTGAGTGAAATATTTACTTTCCGCGGAGATTCAGAGTCGGGCTCTGCGATTAAATAAAGTGTCATTAATTGAAGGCAGTTTGATTTTTTTTTCTTCTTCCTGTTGTGATGGGTGATGGAGGTTTTGTAAACGACAAATTGGGGGTGATTTATTAAAACTGGAGCACCCAGAATCTAACTTCAGCTTGGTCTCCAAACTGCGGCCCTTAGCTTGCCTTTATCCGGCCCTTGAGGAATTCTTCCTTCCACTGACACCAACAATGGGGGGACCATTCCTTCCACTGACACCAACAATGGGGGGGGGCATTCCTTCCACTGACACCAACAATGGGGGGGGCATTCCTTCCACTGACACCAACAATGGGGGGGCAATTCCTTCCACTGACACCAACAATGGGGGGCACCATTCCTTCCACTGACACCAACAATGGGGGGCACCATCCCCCCCCCACTGACACCAACAATGGGGGGACCATTTCTTCCACTGACACCAACAATGGGGGGGCAATTCCTTCCACTGACACCAACAATGGGGGGCACCATTCCTTCCACTGACACCAACAATGGGGGGCACCATCCCCCCCCACTGACACCAACAATGGGGGGACCATTTCTTCCACTGACACCAACAATGGGGGGCACCATTCCTTCCACTGACACCAACAATGGGGGGCACCATCCCCCCCCACTGACACCAACAATGGGGGGCACCATTCCTTCCACTGACACCAACAATGGGGGACCATTCCTTCCACTGACACCAACAATGGGGGGGGCATTCCTTCCACTGACACCAACAATGGGGGGCCATTCCTTCCACTGACACCAACAATGGGGGGCCATTCCTTCCACTGACACCAACAATGGGGGGGCCATTCCTTCCACTGACACCAACAATGGGGGGCACCATCCCCCCCCACTGACACCAACAATGGGGGGACCATTTCTTCCACTGACACCAACAATGGGGGGCACCATTCCTTCCACTGACACCAACAATGGGGGGCACCATCCCCCCCCACTGACACCAACAATGGGGGGCACCATTCCTTCCACTGACACCAACAATGGGGGGACCATTCCTTCCACTGACACCAACAATGGGGGGGGGCATTCCTTCCACTGACACCAACAATGGGGGGGCCATTCCTTCCACTGACACCAACAATGGGGGGGCCATTCCTTCCACTGACACCAACAATGGGGGGCACCATTCCTTCCACTGACACCAACAATGGGGGGCACCATCCCCCCCCCCACTGACACCAACAATGGGGGGACCATTTCTTCCACTGACACCAACAATGGGGGGACCATTTCTTCCACTGACACCAACAATGGGGGGCACCATTCCTTCCACTGACACCAACAATGGGGGGCACCATCCCCCCCCCCCACTGACACCAACAATGGGGTCACCATTCCTTCCACTGACACCAACAATGGGGGAACCATTCCTTCCACTGACACCAACAATGGGGGGCACCATTCCTTCCACTGACACCAACAATGGGGTCACCATTCCTTCCACTGACACCAACAATGGGGGGGCCATTCCTTCCACTGACACCAACAATGGGGGGACCATTCCTTCCACTGACACCAACAATGGGGGGACCATTCCTTCCACTGACACCAACAATGGGGGGCACCATTCCTTCCACTGACACCAACAATGGGGGACACCATTCCTTCCACTGACACCAACAATGGGGGGCACCATTCCTTCCACTGACACCAACATCGGGGGGCACCATCCCCCCCTGACATCAACAATGGGGGGACCATTCCTTCCACTGACACCAACAATGGGGTCACCATTCCTTCCACTGACACCAACAATGGGGGCACCATTCCTTCCTCTGACACCAACAATGGGGGGACCATTCCTTCCACTGACACCAACAATGGGGGGACCATTCCTTCCACTGACACCAACAATGGGGGACCATCCTTTCCACTGACACCAACAATGGGGTGCACCATTCCTTCCACTGACACCAACAATGGGGGGCACCATCCCCCCCTCCACTGACACCAACAGTGGGGGGACCATTCCTTCCACTGACACCAACAATGGGGTCACTATTCCTTCCACTGACACCAAAATGGGGGCACCATTCCTTCCACTGACACCAACAATGGGGGGCACCATTCCTTCCACTGACACCAACAATGGGGGGCACCATCCCCCCCTCCACTGACACCAACAATGGGGGGACCATTCCTTCCACTGACACCAACAATGGGGGGGACCATTCCTTCCACTGACACCAACAATGGGGGGCACCATTCCTTCCACTGACACCAACAATGGGAGGCACCATTCCTTCCACTGACACCAACAATGGGGGGCACCACCCCCCCCCCCACTGAAGTCAACTATTTCCTCCCCTAATACCAAAGATCAAGTATTGTTTACTCCCACTGGGCTCAGTCTGACCCCCTAAAGTCTGAAGGACCGTAAACTGGCCCTTTCTTTAGAAAAGGGAGACCCTTGCATTAGATTAATGTTTTTTTTTTTTTTTTGATCTGATGATTTCCATTATAGAGGAGAGATGTGGGGTCTTATTGACCCCTGATCTCTCCATAAAGAGGACCTGCTTTATTGTTGTCACAAGGAATGTTTTATAAGCAAAAAAAAAAAGCGATCAAATAAATATACACGGACTGTGTAAAAATAAAAAAAATAAAAAAGTAAAATATATAATAATAATAATAATAATAAAAATATTTAAAGCCCCCCCCCCCCCCCCCGTGCTTATGAGCAGTGTTGAACGTATATGTAGGTCACGCCCACATATGTAAATGATGTTCGCACCACACATTTTTCACAAGACCTCTGTAACTAACCTGTAAAAAAAATTTAAAGAGTCGCCTATGGAGATTTTTACGTACCGTAGTTTGGCGCCATTGCACGTGCAATTTTAAAGTTTGACATGTCTGGTATCTATTTACTTGGCGTAAACGTCATCTTTCATACGTTACAAAAAATGGGTTCTATATTGTGTGTGGGTTTTTTTTTTTTTTTCTTTTTTTTTTATTCATTAAATTGTATTTTTTTCCCCAAGAAGTTGCGTTTCAAAAATACCGTGTGACATAAAAAATTGCCATTTTATTCTCTAGGACCAAAAAAAAAATGTTTTGGGGGGTTCTAAGTAATTTTCTATTAAAAATAAATAAATAAATAAATAAATATTTTTTTTTTACTTGGTGACAGAATAGGGCTGGTCCTTAAGTGGTTAAAAGCAGAAAAAAAAACAACCGCAAAATGAAGCAACGTTTAAAGCGCCCGGTGTGCATGAGACCCCAATGCTCCAAATATGTTGGATTTTTTAATTTAATTTAAATATTAATTTATTCTGGCCATTGGAACAAATTTTATGCACGTACGCAGATAACCTAAGGCTATGTTCACACTTGTGCGGGAAACGGGTGATCCGTGTGTGTTTCCCACACTGCATACAAATCGCACTGCCCTTGTGATCTGCTGCGGGTGCTAATACAAAGTTGACAACATCCCCAAATGCAGTGCGTCCTTTTTTTTTTTTTGCCTGCACCAGATCGCATGGTACAAAATGACCATGTGATCCAGTTGCGAAAAAAGTGCACGTGCTTCTTTTGGTTCGATGCAATGTGATTTGAGCCCAATAAAAAATGAATGGGGGAAAATCGCACCTTGTTGAATCGCATGTGAATTGAACAGAAACGCACTGCATTTCCTGTGTGATTCACATGCATTTCCTAGTATGAACCAAGCTTTATTTCCATGTTTTTTTTAATGCATGAAACTTTTTTTTTTTCCCCAAAGAAACACGTTTGAAAAATTGCTGCACAATTACCGTGCAAGATAAAAAATTGCAATGACTGCCATTTTATTCTCTAGGGTCTCTGCTAAAAAAAAAAACCCCATATATAACGTTTGGGGGTTCTGTTTAATTTTCTAGTAAGAATAGAAAATGATTTTTTATTTATTTTTTTATTTTTTTACATGTAGGAGAGAAATGTCACACTTGGCCTGGGTGGCAAGTGGTTAAAAAAAAACATGCAGCTGCATTCAAGGGCATGCAAAAAAAAAAAAAATTACCGTGCAAGATAAAAAGTTGCAATGACTGCCGTTTTATTCTCTAGGGTCTCTGCTAAAAAAAAACAAAAAAAAAAACATATATGTTTGGGGGTTCTGTTTAATTTTCTAGTAAAAAAAAAAATTATGATTTTCTAGTAAAAAAAAAAAAAAAAACATATATAATGTAAAAAAAATTATGATTTTCTAGTAAAAAAAAATTATGATTTTCTAGTAAAAAAAAAAAACAAAAAACATATATAATGTAAAAAAAATGATGATTTTCTAGTAAAAAAAAAAAAAAAACATATATAATGTAAAAAAAATGATGATTTTCTAGTAAAAAAAAAAACAAAAAAAAAAAACATATAATGTGTGGGGGTTCTGTTTAATTGTTTAGTTAAAAAAAAAATTATTTATTTATATATATTTTTTTTACATGTAGGAGAGAAATGTCAGACTTGGCCTGGGTGGCAAGTGGTTAAAAAAAACATGCAGCTGCATTCAAGGGCATGCAAAAAAAAAAAAAAAATTACCGTGCAAGATAAAAAGTTGCAATGACCGCCGTTTTATTCTCTAGGGTCTCTGCTAAAAAAAATATATATATAATGTTTGGGGGGTTCTGTTTTAATTTCCTAGTAAAAAAAAAAAAAAAATGATGATTTTCTAGTAAAAAAAAAACAAAATAAAAATAATAACATATATAATGTTTGGGGGTTCTGTTTCATTTTCTAGTTTAAAAAAAAATAAAAAAAATGATGATTTATTTTTTTTTTTATTATTATTTATTTATTTTTTTACATGTAGGAGAGAAATGTCAGAATTGGCCTGGGTGGCAAGTGGTTAAAAAACAAACAAACATGCAGCTGCATTCATGGGCATGCAAAAAAAAAAAAAAAAAAAAAAAACACCAGATGCGATAGCAGTGTTTTTTTTTTTAATGCCTGTATGCAGGAGGCCTATTAACAATCTGCATCTATCAAAAAATAAATTGTCTGTTTTGGAAGGAGTTGTGAAACCAGTTCCTGTCACCTGCAGACACACAGGAGCCCCCCCCCCTCCCCCCCCTCTTAGAATGGACTCCTACCGGAGCCATTCATTAAAACCTTTTCACTGGTTTCTATGGTATGCAACCTTTTAACCCCTTCTGTCCCTCCCCTCCCCCCAGAGGTGTTGGCACAGACAAGGCGTGGGCAGATGCCCGCCATGCAGGGTGAGTGTTGCTGAAGACTCGCAGTGCCCCCTCCCCCCCCATTATCAATGTGTTTGTTGGATGATAATAAAGAGTACTGAAGATGGGTGGAGTCATTCATTATTTACACACTAACACTAATAAACCTAATCTGGAGAAGGGGGACATTGACAGGCTGATGTTTTATTTCAGTAGGTGTGTGTTTGCTTAGATCTCCTTCCACACGCTGGCCCTTCCTGTGCAAACAAAGCCGAACGATCCCCCAAACTGTCCCTCTTTTATGGACTGTCGGAGGACGTTCCATGTGTTCCCAGCCGGCTCCGGCTTTTATGAGGACGCCATTTGTTCTGTTTTATGGAGATGAGAGACAACAAAAAAAGAATGTTGGGAAATGTGGGGGGGGGGGGGGGGGGTCAGCGGCCAAAGTCTACCTTTTCACCCAGACCCCGGTATCGGTCATGTGCTGGGTTCAGCTAGTCACGCCGATTTAACGTAAGCGCTCAAATAGCGCTAGACCTTTAGATGGTAAGCTCCTGGACCAATGTGAATGTGTAATATGTATGTAAAGTGTTGCGGGGGAAAAAAATTGATGGCGCTATAGAAGCGCCTGTAATAAATTTAAATTTGAGGACCATTTATTCTAGACATGTGCACTGACAAAAAATTTGTTCGTTTTTCATTTTATTTATATTTTTTGCTTTTTTCGGAAATCTGAAAATTAGAATTTCCGAATTTTCGAATTTCCGACGTTCCGCATTTCCGACGTTCCGCATTTCCGACGTTCCGCATTTCCGACGTTCCGAATTTCCGACGTTCCGAATTTCCGACGTTCCGAATTTCCGACGCTCCGAATTTTCGAATTTTCGAATTTCCGACGTTCCGCATTTCCGACGTTCCGCATTTCTGACGTTCCGCATTTCCGACGTTCTGCATTTCTGACGTTCCGCATTTCTGACGTTCCGCATTTCCGACGTTCCGCATTTCCGACGTTCCGCATTTCCGACATAACGCATTTCCGACCTTCCGAATTTCAGACATTCCGAATTTTCGAATTTCCGACGTTCCGCATTTTCGACGTTCCGCATTTTCGACGTTCCGCATTTCAGACGTTCCGAATTTCCGACGTTCCGAATTTTCGAAATTTCCGAATTTTCGAATTTCCGAATTTCTGAATTTTCCAATTATCGAAATTCGAAAATTCAGAAATTAAAAAATTTGAAAATCTGAAAAAAAGAAAGAGAAAATCAGTAAAATTCTAAATAACAACGAACTATTAAAGTATAGGTATTGGATTTTCCTTTTCTAATTTGGCTGTTAGTGAACGTAACAAATACAAATTTATCTGAAGTTACGAATTATCCGAAATAACAAATATACAAATAAACAAACGGAACAAATTAATAATACATAATAATAATAAAAGGTTGTTATTATTATTATTATTATTATTATTGTTATTTATTATTATTAGATCGTTACGTTCCATCCTTTTAGATGCGGCAAATTTGAAAGGAAATTATCTATAATTTAATAGTTATTATTACTTTGTTATTTCAGATTTTCGAGTTTTCGAAATTTTCAGGTTTTCATTCTTTTTGAATTTTCAGATTTATATTCTTATTTTCGAACTTCCGAATTCGAATTTTCCAAATTCCGACATTTCGAATATTCGGAAATTGAAAAATTCGGAATTAACGAATTTGTCAAAATTTGTTAAACAAATTGCACGTGTATAATTTATTCCTTCGCAGTGCGCTATCCGCGCCAGTCCGGAAATGGTTAAACTATCAAATCGCATGACAAGTCATATAGCTGTGTGAATGGGGGTGGGGGGGGGGGGTACTAAGGGCCAATTCACACCATGTCTGCGCAGGAATCGCACAGGAATATATACACTATGGGGGGAGATTTACTAATACTGGAGCACTCAGGATCTGGTGCAGCTGTGCGTAATAACCAATCAGCTTCTAACTTCAGCTTGTTTAATTTAAGCTTTGGAAGCTGATTGGTTTCTATGCAGAGTTGCACCACATTTTGCACTGTGCAGTCTTATGCCCCGTACACACGGTCGGATTTTCCGATGGAAAATGTGTGATAGGACCTTGTTGTCGGAAATTCCGACCGTGTGTAGGCTCCATCACACATTTTCCATCGGATTTTCCGACACACAAAGTTTGAGAGCAGGATATAAAATTCCGATCGTGTGTACACAAATCCGACGCACAAAGTGCCACGCATGCTCAGAATAAAGAGATGAAAGCTATTGGCCACTGCCCCGTTTATAGTCCCGACGTACGTGTTTTACGTCACCGCGTTCAGAACGATCGGATTTTCCGACAACTTTGTGTGACCGTGTGTATGCAAGACAAGTTTGAGCCAACATCCGTCTGAAAAAATCCTAGGATTTTGTTGTCGGAATGTCCGAACAAAGTCCAACCGTGTGTACGGGGCATTAGTCATTCATTATTTACACACTAATAAACCTAATCTGAAGAAGGGGACTTTGACAGTCTGATGTTTTATTTCAGTAGGTGTGTGTTTGCTCAGATCTCCTTCCACAAGCTGGCCCTTCCTGTGCAAACAAAGCCGAATGATTCTCCTAAACTGCCCCTCTTTTATGGACTGTCGGAGGACGCTCCATGTGTTCCCTACATGTGGAGGAGACCAAAAGTATTGGGACACCTGCCTTTACATGCACTTTAATGGCGTCTTGGCCTGTAGGGTTGAATATTGAGTTGGCCCACCCTTTGCAGCTATAACAGCTTCAACTCTTCTGGGAAGGCTGTCCACAAGGTTTAGGAGTGTGTCTATGGGAATGTTTGACCATCCAGAAGAGCATTTGTGAGGTCAGGCACTGATGTTGGACAAGAAGGCCTGGCACGCAGTTTCCGCTCTAATTCATCCCAAAGGTGTTCTATCAGGTTGAGGTCAGGACTCTGTGCAGGCCAGTAAAAGTCCTCCACCCCAAACTCGCTCATCCATGTCTTTATGGACCTTGCTTTGTGCACTGGTCCAAATCATTTAGTGGAGGGGGGATTATGGTGTGGAGTTGCTTTTCAGGGGTTGGGTTTGGCCCCTTAGTTCCAGTGAAGGGAACACTTAAGGCATCAGCATACCAAGACATTTTGGACAATTTCATGCTCCCAACTTTGTGGGAACAGTTTGGCGATGGTCCCTTCCTATTCCAACATGACTTCCCACCAGTGCACAAAGCAAGGTCCATAAAGACATGGATGAGCGAGTATGGGTTGGAGGAACTTGGTTGGCACAGAGTCCTGACCTCAACCCGATAGAACACCTTTGGGATGAATTAGAACGGAAACTGCGAGCCAGGCCTTCTCGTCCAACGTCAGTGCCTGACCTCACAAATGTGCTTCTGGAAGAATGGTCAAACATTCCCATAGACACACTCCTAAACCTTGTGGACGGCCTTCCCAGAAGAGTTGAAGCTGTTATAGATGTAAAGCGTGGGCCAACTCAATATTGAACCCTACGGACTAAGACTGGGATGCCATTAGTGTCCCAATACTTTTGGTAATATTGTGTGTGTGTGTCTGTATATATATGTATGTATGTGTGTGTATGTATGTATGTACGTATGTATGTATGTATGTATATATATATATATATATATATATATATATATATATATATATATATATTTTTTTTTTAAGTATAAAGTTCTAAAAAATATATATTTGTGTGTATATACAATTTATCTCTCTATTAGATATATATATATATATATATATATATATATATATATACATTTTTTTTTTCATTAGAAAAACCCATAGCATTCCTCCACCTGGTCGCATTGGCCCTTAAATGAGAATTATTGGCTAGCAATCAGTGTCAGTAAACTAATCTACTGAAAAGGTCAACATCATTTAAATACCCAAACTGGGTATCTTACTGAGCAGTTAAAAAGGTTATTGCATGCAGTCTGTGGTGGTCCTACTGTCGATAATACATTATTGATGGCCTAGGAAGCTAGTAAAAGCTGTAGGCCCTTAATAAGTCAGGTTATTTACGCTCTCTGCACAGCGTTTGCGGTTTTTAGACACTTTGCTTTGTCCCAGGGGGGCATCATTTGTGTTTAAAAATCTGCAGGTCGGTTATAAGCTTGTCCCACACAGAGACACGGTGTCTGAGGCCCGGGCCGCTCGATGCTTTCAGCTGTCAATAATGAGCAGCACAGGTAACGTGTGACTTACCATGACCCGGAGAGATGTCTCCGTCACGTCAGCCTAGCTCAATGTTGACCTTTTTGGAGAGGTTCCAGTGATTTACAGCATTGTGTGAGGAAATTAACATAATCCCGGGGCTTTTAACTACAGAAGCTCCTACCACTTTAGGTGGATTAATCGGTTTTAGTGTGAAGGATGCTCCAAAGTAATCCCAGGAATTATTTTTGAAGCATTGGGTGACAACCAAATGTTTCCTCACATTATGGTGTGTGTGTGTGTGCCCGGTATTGCACATAATAGGCAATGATTTCAGTTGATGTTAATTTTCTAGTTTGATGGCGAACTTATGAAGTTCTAAAATCTTGACTGCCAAGACAGAAGTCTTCAATTGTATTATCCAATCAAACCGATTTGAATCAGAAACCAATCAAATAGCTTTCTGAGTTTTTTTTTTCATCAATAGGTTTTTATTGAGTTAAATCAGGTGTATATACATACAATGTGTACATTGTACATGTTTAGTAGTTGCATTTTATAATTAAACAGAACTTCTTATAAGTAAAATGTTTAACAGGAAAGTTTATAGCGAGATTCAATCAATAAGTGTGGGTTTGAATATAGGTAGAGTAAGTTAATATTGTCCCCAGGAACCCCAAATGGGATCTCTTTTGTTGCCTGGAGACAATATTGTGGTTATAATGTATAGAGATATGTATAACCTTTACTCCAACAATAAATATACATCGCATTTTTAGTGTGTTACCATATCATGACTGGATCACTTAGTTACATGTTTGTTAAAGAAGAAATTTTTCAGCCCCTCCCCAGTGTTCCCATGAAGACCACTGGGCCTTGTGTTTGTGCAAGTAATCACCACTGGATGCCATTATCGTTTCGTAGCTGTAGTGTACATTTACCAAGTCTAAGGTTTGTTCTATGTTTGGAACTGTAGTACTTTTCCATAATCTAGTTATGCTCAATCTAGCGGCCAATAGTATATGCGTGGCCACATGTCTGTTCTGTTGGGGTATCTGATCTATGTTCAGGTTTAAAATTGCTAGGTCAGGCGTAGGGGGTATGTGTTGGTTGGAAATATCCGATATGATGCGAAATGTAGTGTCCCAAAATTTCGTGAGGCAATTGCATGCCCACATTATGTGGAAGATATTCCCTTTGTCCGAGTTGCATCTCCAATATTTGTCATTAAATGTTGAAGTGAACGACGCCAGTTTTGATGGAGTGAGATACCATCTCAGAGATAATTTTTGGGTCAGTTCCCAGAGTTTAGCGCATTTAGTGGCTTTGTAAATAGATCTTAGCGCTTGTTGCCATTGCTGGTTTGTGTATGTGTTCCCCAAGTCGTGCTCCCAGTGTATATGTGGAGACGACTTGACGAATTGGAGTTTCTGCTGAAGAATGTTGTAGAAGAGGGATATACCTTTAGATTTGTGGGAGGTGTTGTTTAGTTGTTCCCAGGCTTTTGGGTGTACCATGTATAGAGGTAATGGTATTTGTGTTAGGCAATGTTTGACTCTTATGTAGGTAAAGAGCTCAGTAGAAGGTAATTTGAATTCATTTTGGAGTATTTGAAAAGATTTTACATGGGATTCTTTGATAAGATCCTGAATGTGCACTATGCCAAGTTGGGACCATCTAAGCAGAGGTAGATCTGGTGAAAGATGTCGGAGAGATTGTATGGGGATTGGTATCCCCGGGTTGGTGGAGCGTGTAGCATTGTCATGGATCAAAGCCTTCCAGGCTTTAGCTGAGGCCATCATGGTGGGGGGTAATGCTGAAGGAATTTTAATGCCCAGGGGAATGCTCATCAGCCATTCTTTCAGATTTGGTCGTACCAACGACAGATTTTCTATTTTGCTCCATAGTTTGGAGGGATCTGGGCGGAACCAATCATTAAGTTGGTCTAGGAGTGAGGCAGTGTAGTAGTCCTCAAAATCTATTGTTCCTGATCCCCCCGCTAATTTGTGTTTCAGAAGCTTAGAGTGCGCACATCTGGGTTTAGATCCGTTCCATATGCATTTATTGAATAAGATTTGGAGAGATTTGAAAAAGTATTTAGGAATGGGAATAGGGATTGTTCTAAATAGATAGAGGATTTGTGGCAGGTAGAGCATTTTAAAAGCTGCAAGTCTCCCGGACCAAGATAGTTCTTGTTTGGTTATGGATTGGATGTCTAGTTGCAGTTTGGCGAGGAGACGTTTGTGGTTGTCTGAGAATAGGTGTTTGACAGTCCTAGTAAGGTGTATCCCTAAATAGGGGATGCTCCTAACCGGCCAGGAGAACGGATATTGCGTCTGTAGCAGTATTTTCGTTGTGGCGTCAAGTTTGATATCTAGAATATGGGATTTGGATGCATTGAGTTTATAATAAGAGACCCTACCAAACCATTCTAGTAGTTTGTACGCTTCAGCTAAAGAGGTTGTCGGATTGGACAGGGTTAGTATGACATCGTCCGCAAAAAGACTAATTTTATGTGAGGTCTTTCCAATTGTTAGTCCCGAGATTAAAGGGTTTGAACGGACATGTTCCGCCAGGGGCTCCATTAATAAGTTGAAGATTAGTGGTGACAGGGGGCATCCCTGGCATGTACCATTGGTTATGTTGAACGCCCGGGACAGCATGTCCGCGGAATAGACTTGTGCGGATGGATTGGTATAGAGTGCCATAATGGCCCTATAGATATGGTTTTTGAAACCAAACTTGGTAAGTACTTTTTGTAGATATGACCAGTGAACCCTGTCGAACGCCTTCTCTGCGTCCAAAGAGAGCAGCAGAGAAGGCGTTCCGCTGGACTCAGCATGATATATTAAGTTGATCATGCGTCTCGTGGCGTCAGGGGCCTGTCTTCCTTTAGTGAAGCCTGACTGATCCAAATGTATGAGTGCCGGCATTATGTCTAGAAGGCGTCTGGCGATAGTTTTTGCATAAATTTTCACATCCAAATTTAAAAGTGATATGGGGCGGAAGTTTTGGGGGGAAGTGGGCTCCTTCCCTGGTTTCGGGAGTGTTACAATAATAGCATTCAACGATTCTGTAGGGAGTTTAGAAGAGGAGGCAGCGTTGTTGCAGAATTGAGTTAAGTATGGGAGTAGTTGGTCGGAGTATTTCTGGTAGTATTCCCCTGTTAGGCCGTCTGGTCCAGGGGCTTTACTTGGAGGAAGTGAATTTATGGTGGCCAGGATTTCTTTATCAGTGAAGGGTTCATTTAGAACGTCAAGTTGCGCATCTGACAATTTGGAAAGTGTAATGTGTTGTAGAAATGCATCAATCTCATCATGGGAGGGTTGTGGTGTGGAGGGGTCTCTACCGATATTATAAAGATCACTATAATAAGTACTAAACGCATCGGCTATGGCTTGCGGGTTAGACAACATCTGCTTAGTATGTGGGTGGGTCATGTGGGGTATCTTGGTTTTGATCCTTCTACCTTTCAAGCGTTGTGCTAGTACTTTCCCTGCTTTGTTGGAAGTAGCATAATGTGTAGCTCTAATTTTCCTCTGTATTTGTTCAAAGGAGTGGAGGAGAAGGGACCTCAATTCCTGTCTTAATGTCAACAATTTGGCCGATGTTTGTGGACGTGGGTCAGATTTGTGTAGAGATTCAAGTTGGGCAATTTGAGAAGTCAGATCGTCAACACGCTGCGTCCTCTTTTTTTTTACATAGATGGCTTAACTTCATTATAGTACCTCTAATAACAGCCTTATGTGCATTCCACACCATGGCGGGATCCCCCACCGATCCGTTGTTAAGCTCAAAGTATTCTTTGAGACGTTCTGATATTTCCTGAGAGTAGTTTGGGTGTTGCAATACATAGTTGTTAGCGCGCCAGAGAAAGGTATTCCTCTGGTGGGCAGTGTCAGAAATGGAGATCGTAACTGGAGCGTGGTCCGACCACGTCATGGTGTGGATTTCGGAAGCCCTGATTTTTTGTAACAGCCATTTGTCTACAATAAACATATCAATCCTGGAGTAGGATTTATGGTGTGAAGAGAAGTAGGTGTAATCTCTTTCCGATCCGTGATGGCATCTCCAGACATCAAATAGGTCTTGTGATGTGAGGAATTGCTTCAGGGGGGAGTCTCTCCTTTTTGCTGCAGAAGTAGTATCCATATGTATATCAATCACTAGATTAAAGTCCCCGCATAGAAGTAGGTGACCATGTTTTTTTTCTCTTGCTTTGCGCACGATCTTCCTTATAAAGGACATCTGTTGGGTGTTAGGGGCATACATATTCAAAAGGGTATATTTGATATTACTGATGGTGCAGAGTAGAATTACGAATCTTCCTTGAGGGTCAGAGATTGCTTGTGTTAGTCGGAAGTCTACATTGTGTTTGATAGCAATGAGGACTCCTCTTTTCTTTGACGTGAAAGTAGAGTGGTATATATTGGGGAACGTCCTGTTGGAGCATAGGGATGTCGATTGAGACAGTAAATGGGTCTCTTGGACACATATAATGTCACATTGGAGTTTTTCCGCAGTGCGCCATAGGGAGTGTCTTTTGGCCGGGTGGTTGAGTCCTTTTGCATTCAGTGATAAAATGTTAAGCGGCATGTCTAGACGGCAGTGAATGGTAAAATGTGAGATTATATGGAAAACACTTACAGTACCTTAGCTGCTGTTGAGTTGTGTAGAGGAGTTACTTGCACAAAGATGTGATGTCCACGCTGTGAGGGTGGTGCTGAAGATAGGAGTTCAGAGCAGGAACCGAGGAGAGGATAACACTTCAGAGGAACTGCAGTAACACCCACAACAAAAAAAGGAAAACAGTAGGAACACAAGTGTATCACTTATAACTTTCCTGTACTTGTGAGTCGGGCAATATAGGTATATAGAAGCGGCGTAGGTAAACCTAAAAGGAAGCTGTAATCAGCTAAACCGCTGTTGGGGGAAAAAGTTAGTAATTAGCAAGAACTTAGTGTTCAACAGTAAACAGTGAGCAGTGAGGGAGAGTAATCATTGTTGATTTCTGCCTATCAGGTTCAGGTAATATTCCGGGATTGGTACCCTTTGGTTCCTTGGTGGCGGCGAGGTTGTGGTGATTTGCGTTGCGGTAGAGGTGGCGTAGGGTTAGCCGGAGGGTCTAGGATGATGCCCCATTCATGTAGTAACTTCAACCCTTTTTGTAGGTTATTGACAACGTGGGTAGTGCCATTTTTTTGCTATGAGGAGAGTGGCAGGATATCTCCATTTGTATACGATTTTGTGATTGGAGAGCCCTTTTGTAATGGGGTTCAGATTTCTCCTGAGCTGGAGGGTGTACTTGGAGAGGTCCGGGAATATTTGAATTTCATTATACGGGCGGGGTAGCTGGGTTTTATTCCTGGCCTCATACAGCAGCTTCTCTTTCACGTGAAAGAAGTGTACCCGCATGAGTACATCTCTTGGTACTGTAGCCGCCAAGTGTGAGGGCTTTGCTATTCTATGTATCCTATCAACGATAATGTCTCTAGGTGAGGCGTCTGGTAGAATGGTGTGTAGCAGGTCCCTGGCATACTTTGGAAGGTCTGTTGGCGGTACGCTCTCAGGGACCCCCCTCAGTTTCACATTGTTGCGTCTGGAGCGGTCCTCCAAATCGGCCAGCTTGGCCCTAACCCATTCCTGCTCATCTCTCACTTCTGCATATGTATCGATCAGGTCATTCACAGTCGTTGTGCATTCTGTCATGCCCTTTTCTATGGTAGTGACCCTCTGGTCGATCGCACACATATCAGTATTGATTTTTTGAAACAGAGAGGAGAGATCTGTCATTAAGGATGTTTGCAGGGACATGAGCATGTCCTTTAATGTAGTGTCCATGACTGGTTGCCCTGAGGTGGGGAAAGAGGCCATGGAGCTGTGCAGGGCCTGGTTGGATTGGAATGGATTGAAGGCCTGTATAGTAGATACTGCCTGGGGCTGCTGTGGAAGCGGTGTATCCATCCGCATCCTGGCTTTGGCTGGGCTGTTAGTGAGGGGATCAGACTCTGTGGCTTGTGTGGGGGACAGGGGGAGTGCCAATGCCTCCATTTCTCCCTGATTATCATCCGGGAGGTCTGTGTAGGCCTCCCGCGACGTGAGGTGGCCGCCGCCATCTTGCGGATCACTGACCTGGGAGTCCGGAGGGAACATGAATGTTGTGAGCTTTTTGGGTTGATGATCGCCCATCCGTTTGCGGGACATCATGGCTCCGGTCGTTCTGGAGCTGTGGGGTAGAGATGGCTCCGATCCGCTGACTCTGACAGGCGCTGGACGCTCCGGTTCTCTCCCTCACTGAGGAGCTGTAAAATCAAGCAGCCATCTTCGGCGCCGGCTAGCCACGCCCCCCAGCTTTCTGAGTTTTGACGCGGTTTAGATTGGATTTGATTAAAGACAATTGGCAAGAAAAGAAAGTTATCATTCGTTTTGCATCAGCACTGAGATGATTTGGTCATAAATTTGATTGTATTTCAGTCAATCGGATTATGAAGTTGACTGGTGAAAACAGAATGATGGTTAACTTGCCATTGTATCTTCCAACTGTCAATCGAATTCCACTTTTCCCGTATGTGGCACATCGATGAATTGTGTCCTCGACCATAGATCAGTTATTCCTATTGGGAGAGATAGATTGCAAAATAAGTCCTTTGTTTACTGTAGCGTGCTTACCCACCATAGCGATAAATTCAGTTTTTTCTGCAAGCACGGATATCCAAGTCCTTGGTGTCCATCAACGCCTAGCATACAGCTGACGGGTTTCGGGGGTAGGTACCCTCTTTCTCAAAGTCAAACTGTAACCATGCATAGGTTTGGCTCGAAGGAAGAGGGTACCTACCCTCCAAACTTGTCTAGTCAGTGGTAGTGGTCTTCCCCCCATCCCCAAGCTTCATCCAGGAACGTGAGCGATAGGAATATGGAGTTTTCCCCATACTGGGACTCGCACAGGTGATGCGGGACACTGTGGCTGTTGGGAGAGATCAATTGGAATATAAGTCCATTGTTTACTGTAGCGAGTTTGCCCACCATATCGATAAATTCACAGTTTTTGCGGCAAGCACGAATGTCCAAGTCCTTGGTGTCCGTCAACCCCTAGCAGCTCTCCCAGCATGGTGAAGACACTCCAAACGGCTGACGGGTTTCGAGGGTAGGTACCCTCTTTCTCAAAGTCAAAGTGTAACCATGCATAGGTTTGGCTCGAAGGAAGAGGGTACCTACCCTCCAAACTTGTCTAGTCAGTGGTAGTGGTCTTCCCCCTTACCCAAGCTTCATCCAGGAACGTGTGCAATGGGAATATGGAATATTCCCCATGCTGGGACTTGCACAGGTGATCCGGGACACTGTGGCTGTTGGGAGAGGTCAATTGGAATATAAGTCCATTGTTTACTGTAGCGTGTTTGCCCACCAAAGCGATACATTCACAGTTTTTGCTGCAAGCATGGATATCCAAGTCCTTGGTGTCCGTCAACGCCTAGCAGCTGTCCCAGCATGGTGAAGACACTCCAAACGGCTGACGGGTTTCGAGGGTAGGTACCCTCTTTCTCAAAGTCAAACTGTAACCATGCATTGGTTTGGCTCGAAGGAAGAGGGTACCTACCCTCAAAACTTGTCAGTCAGTGGTAATGGTCTTCCCCATCCCCAAGCTTCATCCAGGAACGTGTGCAATGGTAATATGGAATATTCCCCATGCTGGGACTCGCACAGGTGATGCGGGACACTGTGGCTATTGATAAGCTTGATATCATATGCAGTTTGTGAGTATATATATCTGTTTTTTATTTCTTCAATAAAAAAATCATTTATAAAGGTAATGGGCAAGGCTGGTGGGCCTTCTGATTTTCCTTTTCCTAGAGTTCTTTTTTGGACTTCCCCAGTCCTGAGGGGGTTGCAAATCCTTGCCTTACTTGCAGTCACTGAAGACCAAAGGTCCTTTATTGCTGGAACATTTATCTTGAGCGCAGGAGGGTGTTCGTTTTGTTTGTATAAGTGCATATTTATGTCCCTGAAAGAACTCGGACTTCGTACCCAGACAGGCATCAAATTGGGACCAGCGGCTGTGGCCGCGTAGCTGTTGCGTCTCAATAGACACGAATGGGAATGCCATCACACAGATCCGTGGAACACCTGTACATCCCATGTAGGCAAAGATGGCCTGATAAATTGAGATGTATGCCTGTGTCAATGAGGCCTAATATTGTTTTATTGAAAGATTGGAATGTAATCAAAACAGAAAAAAAAAATAGTAAAATTAAGGTAATTTTTTCATTGCGTTTTGATCAAGGCAGTTTCTTGTGGCTGATCAAAACCATGTTTTTTGCCTAGCGTTTGTGATTTTGAAAAAAAAAAAAACGAAATCAAAAGTTCGATCACTCTAGCAAATGGCCATCGTGAAGGTATGTCTGTTGGGTCATGGCTTGGTTTGTGTTGAGCTCCTTCTGGCTAATGTCCCACCAGTGTCTGTGTGACACAGTTGCAAGTCCTACAATAGGGCGCATGTATCCGTTTCTACACCTCTGGATGAACTTGGTGATAATCCTAACGTTACTTATGAAGAAAATGATAAAAACCTGTATAGTTTAAAAATTTCAAGCTGCAAACCCCTAGGTCAGTGGTCTTTAAACTGCGGCCTGGGGCCAGATGTTTGCTGGCCTTTATCCAGCACTTGGGGCACTTTTCCACCCACTGATGTCATCAATGGGGCACGATTCTTCCCACTGACCCCAACAAGGGGGCACTTTTCTTCCCACTGACCCCAACAATGGGGCACTATTCTTCCCACTGACACCAACAATGGCATTGTCTACTCCCACTGACATCAGTACATTTTATACTTCCAAATGATAAAAACCTGTATAGTCCAAATTTCAGTCTACAAACCCCTAGGTCAGTGATCTTTAGGCTGGGTTCACACTATATGTGGATCGGCTTGCAGCAGGGGGTCCGGAGCGTCCCTGTTCGTTTCAGGGGCGAATACGGTCCGAATTTTTGCCTGAAACGGAGCCAAAGGCGCACAGCCTTCACAGCGCTCCACAGCCACAGCCGCCCCGAAGATGTGTGAACCGGCTCCATTGTGAGCCAGTCACGCTCTCCTGTCATGCGAATTGGATGCGGAGAAACCCACATACAATTCGGATAAGTGTGAACTCCGCTTTAAACTGCAAGCTGGGGGCCAGACATGCCCTTTGCTTGCCTTTATCAGGTCCCTGGGACACTATTTCTCCCACTGACGCCAACGATGGGGCACTATCCCTCTCACTGACACCAACAATGGCATTGTTTTCTCTTGCTAACTGCTATGGTTCACAATATCAGGCTACAAACCCCTAGGTCAGTGGTCTCCAAACTGTGGCCCGGGGGCCGGATGTGCCCTTTGTGCCTTTATCCAGCACTCTCACTGACACCAATGCAGGGCACTATTCTTCCCACTGAGGCCAACGATGGGGCGCTGTTCCTCCCACTGGGGCCAACGACGGGGCGCCGTTCCTCCCACTGGGGCCAACAACGGGGCGCCGTTCCTCCCACTGGGGCCAACGACGGGGCGCCGTTCCTCCCACTGAGGCCAACGACGGGGCACCGTTCTTCCCACTGAGGCCAGCGACGGGGCGCCGTTTCTCCCACTGGGGCCAACGACGGGGCACCGTTCCTCCCACTGAGGCCAACGACGGGGCACCGTTCCTCCCACTGAGGCCAACAACGGGGCGCAGTTCCTCCCACTGAGGCCAACGACGGGGCGCTGTTCCTCCCACTGAGGCCAACAACGGGGCGCTGTTCCTCCCACTGAGGCCAACGACGGGGCGCTGTTCCTCCCACTGAGGCCAACGACGGGCAGCTGTTCCTCCCATTGAGGCCAACGACGGGGCGCTGTTCCTCCCACTGACACAAGAACATTTTATACTTACAAAAGCACACAGTCCGGCTCTCTTAAGGTCTAAAGAACAGTAAACTGGCCCTTTGTTTAAAAAGTTTGGAGACCCCCTGGTAGATGTTGACTTGGAGTTTCACAAACAAGAAACTGAACTCTCAGCCTAGTTTCTCAGGAGAATCTGCGGATTGCACAGGTTGTAGACCTCCAGATGTTGAGGCACTAGAAGTCCCTACATGTTACCTTTTTTGCATCTGGAGTCTTTTACATTTCCATATCTTGGCCCCAGGAGTCCTAAGTGTTTCAGCAAGTTTTGGGAGTGTTCCAGCAGACAAGGTGTCTTAAAACACTTCCCTTGTATTGTAAATGTGCATTTTAATTGATCCCTTCTAGGCTCCTGTACAGCTGTGTAAACTTGGCCTACAGAAAACTGAATTTGAGACCAGTCACTCAAGGAGTGGTTGTGTTGATGCTAATGTAACAAGACTCTGGTCTCCTTCAAACACCACATCACTAACTGGATGGGAGGAATATGGAAGAGGAGGAAGCTAGTTACTTTTGAATGGGTTCTAAAGCGTAAAACTCAGCCCTGGACCCCCATGTTTCCCCTCTGGAGAACCCCAGATCTTTTTTTTTTTTTACAAAGTCCTCAAGCCAGTCAAGTTGCCTGAAAGGTCCAATTTCTTTTTGGATCTTCTCTGGTCTTGGGCAGTCCTCAGTGTCAAAAAGTGGCTTTGACATTTATCATATTACTGCCACCTTATGCATCAGTACACTGTGCGTGATAACTTTGTCATGTTATGGGGCGGTTCCATCACACCCTGCACTCACAGTATGTCCTCAGTTTTCAGGTTTAATGACATAGAGCGGGGGACTCCAAAACTTTGAAACAAGGGACCAGTTTACAGTCTCCCAGAGTTCCAAAGGGGAGGGGGGGACCTTTGACCAATGGGGGTAGACATTGCCCCAGTAGACAATGTTTCAGGGTCGGTGGTCAGTGGGAATAAAGAAAATTGCATAGTGCCTGTGGTCAGTAGGAGAAGAAATAGAGCCCTATTATTGGTGTCAGTGGGAGGAATAAGACCCCATAGTTGGTGTCTGTGGAAGGAATAGTGGCCCATTTTCAGTGGAAAGAACTGCGCCCTATTGTTGGTGTCGGTGGAAAGAACCATGCCCCATCATTGTCGGTGGAAAGAACTGTGCCCCATCGTTGGTGTCAGTAGAAGGAATAATTCCCCATTGTTGGTGTCACTGGGAGGAATAGAGCCACATAAACGGTGTCAGTAGAAGAAATAATGCCCCATTGTTGGTGTCACTGGAGGATATGTGCCACATTGTTGGTGTCAGCAGAAGGAATAATGCCCCATTGTTGGTGTCACTGGGAAGAATAGTGCCCCATTGTTGGTGTCAGTGGGAGGAATGGAATGGTGCCCCATTGTTGGTGTCCATGGAGGAAGGGTGCCCCATTGCTGGTGTCAGTGGAGGAAGGGTGCCCCATTGCTGGTGTCAGTAGGAGGAAGGGTGCCCCATTGCTTGTGTCAGTGGGAGGAAGGGTGCCCCATTGCTTGTGTCAGTGGGAGGAAGGGTGCCCCATTGCTTGTGTCAGTGGGAGGAAGGGTGTCCCATTGCTGGTGTCAGTGGGAGGAAGGGTGCCCCATTGCTGGTGTCAGTGGGAGGAAGGGTGCCCCATTGCTGGTGTCAGTGGGAGGAAGGGTGCCCCATTGCTGGTGTCAGTGGGAGGAATGGTACCCCATATTGGTGGGTAGAACAGTGTCCCAAGGGCCAGATAAAGGCAAGAAAAAAGTGTCACATCTGGCCACGGTTTGTAGACCACTGTCAGAGCATCTTGTAGTATAAAAGCATTTCTGCATAGGGGAAATTTCCAGAGAGGAGGTGAACATCACAGCCAGAAATGCTTCTTTTATTTTAAGCAATATCTGGGGCTCTTTTTAAGTTGAAGTCAGAGTTCGGCTTCATCTGACTTTATTTAGAAGTGTGCAGATGGCATTCATCTATATAAACCAATCGCCAATCCTCTTTTTTTTTTTTTCACTAACTAAAATCTTAAAGCACTGTTAGTGCTGTGTGTAGTCTCTGGAGCCGGTGTATACCAGGTACCCCTTGGTACGGCTGATCTCAGCCCCTTGACATGCAGACTTTTTTTCTGCCAGTGCATCTAATTGGGTATAAATGATTTCTAATCCCATCGTTGTGTTCCTAAATATTTTCACAAATCTTTTTACGTATGATTTTCATTTATAAGGAAACTATGCTGATTTGTTCAGAGAGCAAAATTCCCTCCTTAAAACACTGATGTACCCATTGGGGGACATGTATGGCTGGTTGGGAACCGAACTACAAGAACATGGAAAGGTTGGACCCTTAATGAAGTTCCTGGTCTCCAGTGAATGGATAGGCTGCATTCTCGGTGATGTCACTGGTCTCTAGTGAATGGATAGGCTGCATTCTCAGTGATGTCACTGGTCTCTAGTGAATGGATAGGCTGCATTCTCAGTGATGTCACTGGTCTCTAGTGAAGGGATAGGCTGCATTCTCGGTGATGTCACTGGTCTCTAGTGAAGGGATAGGCTGCATTCTCGGTGATGTCACTGGTCTCTAGTGAATGGATAGGCTGCATTCCCAGTGATGTCATTGGTCTAATGAAGGGATAGACTGCATTCTCAGTGATGTCACTGGTCTCTAGTGAATGGATAGGCTGCATTCCCAGTGATGTCACTGGTTTCTAGTGAATGGATAGGTCACATTCTTAGTGATATCACTGGTCTCGAATAGATAGGCTGCATTCCCAGTGTCACTGGTCTCTAGTGAATGGATAGGCTGCATTCTCAGTGATGTCACTGGTCTCTAGTGAATGGATAGGTCACATTCTTAGTGATATCACTGGTCTCGAATAGATAGGCTGCATTCCCAGTGTCACTGGTCTCTAGTGAATGGATAGGCTGCATTCTCAGTGATGTCACTGGTCTCTAGTGAATGGATGAACTTGCATTGTAATAGAGGGTAAAATATAACCTAAATGGCTAATCATGATTGTTCAGTACTATATAACTAATGCACAATCTATTTTCTGGGCCACCCAGAGTGCACCATGGGTAAATTTTCTGTGTTGACTACTAATCGGAGAGTATGCCTAGGTGCCTCACAACACCATCAATATTCATTTTGGTGGGTGACGGGGTCAGGACTGAGCTGATGGTTCCCAGGTATAGGCGTAGGGGGTGCCCCTCTTCGTACTCCACTAATCACTCAGCAGCCTGGAGATTCTTGGGGCTGTCTGACCTTCTGCAACAGTCATGAAA
The DNA here is from genome assembly GCA_037952835.1 of Lithobates septentrionalis. Taxonomy (NCBI): domain Eukaryota; kingdom Metazoa; phylum Chordata; class Amphibia; order Anura; family Ranidae; genus Lithobates; species Lithobates septentrionalis. Next base: position 26,977 of record JBBDGP010003058.1, read on the forward strand.
AATGACATTTTTGTGGGCATCCGCTGTAAAGGAATGTGTGTGCTATCTGTGCAGGTTTAACAAACCACAAGTGCACGCTGATAACTAGCTCATCACAAATCCCGAGCACTGTCTTCTTTTCAGTGTTTTTCATGTTCGCTGTGTGAGCTTGCGTTTGATCCGAGCTATGTGGGCAATTTTTATCCCGTGGTGACGAGACAATAAGCACCGTGGCTCTCATTAGGGCGCTGTGTAGAGTGAAGAAAGGTCTGTCCGGTGTGCTGCGCTGCTCAGTAATATTCGAAGAGTTTGCACCATCTGTCTATTTGGCTTATTCAAGCCATACAGTGAGAGGGGAAAAATATTTGATCCCCCTGCTGATTTTGTATGTTTGCCCCACTGACAAAGAAATGATCAGTCTAAAATTTTAATGGTCGGTTTATTTAAACAGTGAGAGACAGAATAACAACAAAAAAATCCAGAAAAACGCATTTCAAAAAAGTTATAAATTGATTTGTATTTTAATGAGTGAAATAAGTATTTGACCCCTTCGCAAAACATGACTTAGTCCTTGTTGGGAATCACAGAGGTAAGATGTTTCTTGTAGATGGCCACCAGGTTTGCACACATCTCAGGAGGGATTTTGCCCCACTCCTCTTTGCTGATCCTCTCCAAATCATTAAAGTTTTGAGACTGACGTTTGGTAACTCGAACCTTCAGCTCCCTCCACATATTTTCTATGGGATTAAGGTCTGGAGACTGGCTAGGCCACTCCAGGACCTTAATGTTCTTCTTGAGCCAATCCTTTGTTGCCTTGGCCGTATGTTTTTTGGGTCATTGCCATGCTGGAATACCCATCCACGGCCCATTTTCAATGCCCTAGCTGAGGGAAGGAGGTTCTCACCCAAGATTTGACGGTACATTGTCCCTTTTGATGCAGTGAAGTTGTCCTGTCCCCTTAGCAGAAAAACACCCCCAAAGCATAATGTTTCCACCTCCCATGTTTGACGGTGGGGAAGGTGCTCTTGGGGTCATAGGCAGCATTCTTCCTCCTTCAAACAGGACGAGTCGAGCCAATGCCAAGTGCTTGGTTTTGGTCTCATCTGACCACAACACTTTCATCCAGTTCTCCTCTGAATCATTCAGAAGTTCATTAGCAAACTTCAGACGGGGTCTGTACATGGGCTTGGGGACCTTGTGGGGGCTGCAGGATTTCAGTCCTTCACGACGTAGTGTGTTGCCAATTGTTTTCTTGGTGACTATGGTTCCAGCTGCCATTGACAAGATTCTCTCGTGTAGTTCTGGGCTAATTCCTCACCGTTCTCATGATCATTGAAACTCCACGAGGTGAGATCTTGCATGGAGCCCCAGACCGAGGGAGATGACAGTTATTTTGTGTTTCTTCCATTTGCGAATAATTGCACCAACTGTTGTCACCTTCTCACCAAGCTGCTTGGCGATGGTCTTGTAGCCCATTCCAGCCTTGTGTAGGTCTACAATCTTGTCCCTGACATCTTTGGACAGCTCTTTGGTCTTGGCCATGGTGGAGAGATTGTAATCTGATTGATTGCTTCTATGGACAGGTTTCTTTTTATACATATTCTTTTTATACAGGTAACAAGCTAAGATTAGGAGCACTCCCTTTAGGAGAGTGCTCCTAATCTCAACTCGTTACCTGTATAGAAGACACCTGGGAGCCAGAAATCTTGAATTCAAACACTTATTTCACGCATTAAAATGCAAATCAATTTATAACTTTTTTGAAATGCGTTTTTCTGGATATTTTTGTTGTTATTCTGTCTCTCACTGTTAAAATAAACCGACCATTAAAATTATAGACTGATCGTTTCTTTGTCAGTGGGCAAACGTATAAAAATCAGCAGGGGATCAAATACTTTTTTCCCTCACCGTAGGGCAGATTTATTAAACCAAATGTATTGGATCAGAGATGTATTGTTACCTGGGCTTCGCAGACTCACACGCACACACATACCAAGCGTCTGCTAGCCCTGAACCTAACGATCGTACATGGATATTCAATGGTACATTCCTAGTTTGCATTGAGCATCCCAATAAATAAATGAGCAAATCAAGTGTTTAATGAAATGCGCATGCGCCAGGAAAATGGCTGTCGGAGAATAAAAGGCAGCATACGTGTACGCATTTTATAGTGGGAATCTTTATTCTGATGACCAATGTTTAGAATTTTGTATGCCAGCTAGTGTTTGAACTTTGGCGAATGCGTGCAGAAATTCACCTCTGCGTATGTTTTACAAATTGGGGATTTATCATTTTGTACTTCACTATTTTGTAATAAAGGATAATCCTTTTATGCTGATTTGCTGGAGAGCCGGCTATTTTTTATGGACCGTACAATGTTGGAGAATATCGAAGGCCGCCGTGTCTGAGCACCTGGTGTCTGGAGCTTTGGATCATGGTGGAGGTTGTAGCATCGTCTCACCTGTTCCTTCATTATAGCATTGCTGTAAATCTTAGCCATTGTGTAAAATGTTGTGGCCCATTGACAGCCAATCCAATATCATTTGACTGTTTAGGAGAGGAAACAAAGGGCAAAGTGTGTGTCACCAAGTGTAGTCACTGGTCCAAATCATTTGGTGGAGGGGGGAGTAAGCAGTGTATTGTTTTTCAGGGGTTGGGCTTGGCCCATTAGTTCCAGTGAAGGGAACTCTTAAGGTGTCAGCCTACCAAGACATTTTGGACAATTTCATGCCCCCAACTTTGTGGAAACAGTTTGGGGATATGGCCCCTTCCTGTTCCAACATGACTTCCCACCAGTGCACAAAGCAAGGTCCACAAAGACATGGATGAGTGAGTTTGGGTTGGAAGAACATGACTGGCCTACACAGAGTCCCAACCTCAACCCCGATAGAATACTTTTTGGATGAATTGGAGTGGAGACTGTGAGCCAGACCTTCTTGCCCAACATAAGTGCCTGACCTCACAAATGCGCTTCTGGAAGAATGGTCAAACATTCCCATAGACACACTCCTAAACCTTGTGGACAGCCTTCCCAGAAGAGTTGAAGCTGTTATAGCTGCAAAGGGTGGGCCAACTCAATATTGAATCCTACGGACTAAGACTGGGATGCCATTAAAGTTCATGTGTGTGTAAAGGCAGGCGTCCCAATACTTTTGGTAAAATAGTGTAGGTGTTGGATGAAGACATGGTCATGAGGCTACAGAACGGCAAAGTATGGAAAGTGTTGAGGACCAAGCAGGTTGTGGTGGGGGGTAGCTATACAATTCTTCTTCTTTTTTTTTTTTTATGTATCTATTTCAATTATGGATTTCGCTGTTTGCAGAGCAATGCTTTCACCTTAACCTATTAGTTGCAGTTGGTTGCCGTAATCCCTTTTCCCCCAGACGCGATGAGTCTAAATCCTCATGGGGTTAATAACTACCCAACTAATTGCAGCAAATTGCTGATTATTGTGTTGTCATTACAGCGTGTTGCATTATGATTGCAGCACGCAGGTTCCTCATATCTCCGCTGCACAAATTAATCTGTCGGAAATTTGGAGGTATGTATACACTTGCAAAAAATCAAGTGCCTTTTTTTTTTTTTTTTTTTTTAACTGACAGGTTAAAATTGATGTATCTCCCTTGTGCCTCCTTGTTTCTTTAAAAGAAGATTTATGTCTGCAGGTTGGTGACAGTTCCTTGATTAATATGCAGGCGGAGAGCAAGGGGGTGACAGGATCTGGCTGTGTGAAGTGACTTTTTGTTATCATTTGCCGTTTGCTGGAAAGCGATCATTTATACGGCACGTTGTACAGCAGCAACACAGGAACCCCCCTCGCTCCATAGAGAGCTCATGTCACACTCCAAATCTCACTGCCAAGGTCGTCCCCTCATACAAGTTCATTCTCTGTTAGGACAGATCTATGTATATTAATAAAAATGAGTGAAGTAGCCTGGAAAGAGCTTCAGATACTAAGAGTATGAAATTCTGTGCTATGGGTAACCGAATCTGCCAATTCCTTCTGTTTTTTATACATGGTTATACGTACATAGGTTAGAAATGACAACTTTATTTGCTGCGTATTTGTTGCTGGTTGGAACTCTTGTTGTGTTTTTATTTATATCTGGTACCCCAGTAGGACCTGAATTGACCCGTTTTGGACTTGCAGTGATGGTTACGGCTGGACATGCTTTTGCTTTTGCTCATGAGTCTGAGAATGGAGCATCAGGGGTGAGGGGGATTTGCATTCAACTGTCAAATGATTCTTGCTGTTTTCCTATATATTAACTACAAAATGGTTGCTGGAACCAGTGAACACCTTAGCCTGCTTGGATTTAAGGCCATTAAAAAGATACAGTTCCTAGCATACAGAAGTGATCTACAGATTGCGTCGGGTCAGATGCTGCCCTTTGCCTGCCTGTATCCACCCCTACTCTGTGACCCCAACAAGGGGGCACAATTCCTCCCTTTAACTGCAATGATGGGGCACTATTCCTTCCCCTGATACCAATGATGCGGCACTATTCCTTCCCCTGATACCAATGATGGGGCACTATTCCTTCCCCTGATACCAATGATGGGGCACTATTCCTTCGCCTCATACCAATGATGGGGCATCATTCCTCCCACTGATACCAATGATGGAGCACCATTCCTCCCAGTGACACGAATGATGGGGCACTATGTCCCCCCCACCACTAATACCAATGATAGGGCATTTTTCCTCCCAATGACACCAAGGATGAGACACTATTCCTCCAACTGATACCAACGATGGGGCACAATTCCTCCCACTGACACCAATGATGGGGCATTATTCCTTCACCTGATACCAACAGCGGGGCACTATTCCTCCCACTAATACCAATGATGAGGAATTGTTTATTCCCATTGATGCCAGGGCATTCTCCACTCTCACTGACAAACTGGCCCTCCCATAGTCTGAAAAACGTAAACTGGCCCTTTGTTTAGAAAGTTTGGAGACCCTTGGCATACAGGATTGTAACGGGAGCTAACTGTATAAGGTGAATGCCATAATGACAGTTGGAGCCACCCAGCATATACCCTATGTCCCTTGATTTTGCCTTCAGTGTAAGGAATCTTTAGAGCAGCCTCTTTCAACCTTTTTACTCAAGGGGGCACAATTCCTCCCTTTAACTGCAATGATGGGGCACTATTCCTTCCCCTGATACCAATGATGCGGCACTATTCCTTCCCCTGATACCAATGATGGGGCACTATTCCTTCCCCTGATACCAATGATGGGGCACTATTCCTTCGCCTCATACCAATGATGGGGCATCATTCCTCCCACTGATACCAATGATGGAGCACCATTCCTCCCAGTGACACGAATGATGGGGCACTATGTCCCCCCCACCACTAATACCAATGATAGGGCATTTTTCCTCCCAATGACACCAAGGATGAGACACTATTCCTCCAACTGATACCAACGATGGGGCACAATTCCTCCCACTGACACCAATGATGGGGCATTATTCCTTCACCTGATACCAACAGCGGGGCACTATTCCTCCCACTAATACCAATGATGAGGAATTGTTTATTCCCATTGATGCCAGGGCATTCTCCACTCTCACTGACAAACTGGCCCTCCCATAGTCTGAAAAACGTAAACTGGCCCTTTGTTTAGAAAGTTTGGAGACCCTTGGCATACAGGATTGTAACGGGAGCTAACTGTATAAGGTGAATGCCATAATGACAGTTGGAGCCACCCAGCATATACCCTATGTCCCTTGATTTTGCCTTCAGTGTAAGGAATCTTTAGAGCAGCCTCTTTCAACCTTTTTACTCCATTAAATATTCCAGGTCTCAAGGAACCCCTGTTAAAATGAATTGGGGGGGGGGGCACGTTGGTAAAATAAAATCCCCCCCTTACAGTGGTGGTGAGAATGCTGCCCTTGCAGATAGCAAAAAAGGTTGTTGTCATCACTGGCTCTGCTAAGTGGTGTTGGATCTGGAATTGTGCATGCACCATCAGATGGGAGGTCAGTGAGCCACAGTTCAAGGAACCCCTAGAAACCTCTGGTAGAACCCTAGGGCTCTATGCAACCCTAGTTGAGAATGGCTGTTGGTGTTGGCCCAGTAAGCAACTTCTAGTAGAACCTTATGGTTCCATGGAACCCTGGTTGAGAATGGTTGTTGGCGGTGGCCCTGGAAGCAACCTCAGGTAGAACCTTATCTTTCCAAGGAACTCTGGTTGAGAATGTCTGTTGGTGTTGGCCCTGGAAACAACCTCTGGTGGAACCTTAGGGTTCCACAGAATCCTTGTTGAGAATGGCTGTTGGTGTTGGCCCTGGAAGCAACCTCGGGTAAAACCTTAGGGTTCCATGAAACCCTGGTTGAGAATAGCTGTTGGTGTTGGCCCTGGAAGCAACCTCTGGTAGAACCTTAGGGTTCCACAGAACCCTGGTTGAGAATTACCGTTGATGTTGGCCCTGGAAGCAACCTCTGGTAAAACCTTAGGGTTCCATGAAACCCTGGTTGAGAATGGCTGTTGGCTTTGGCCCCCTGGAATTATACAGGCCCATCAGATGGGATTTCAATCAGCCACAGTTCAAAGAACCCCAAAAAACCAACAGAGGAACCTTAGGGTTCCTTGTTTGAAAATGGCTGCTTTAGAAGATACTTTCTATATAGCACACCTTTTATTTAGGGGCACATTTTTGGAAAACATCATAGATTAGCTAAAGAAAGCAGGCATTCCCACCTCCATTTGGTTGGTTTATCACATGTCTGAACAGGTTGTAGAATTGTGTACATCCAAAAGGATGCTGATGTGTCTACCCTGTTTCCCCGAAAATAAGACCTAGCGTGATTGTCGGTAATGGCTGCAATATAAGCCCTACCCCCCAAATAAGCCCTACCCTGTTTCCCCGAAAATAAGCCCTACCCTGAAAATAAGACCTACAAGGACTTTAACTAGGGCTTATTTGGGGGGTAGGGCTTATATTGCAGCCATCACCGACAATCACGCTAGGTCTTATTTTCGGGGAAACAGGGTAGCAGCCAGGTTGTCCACATGAAGCACATATAAACTGGTTGGTTCCTTGAAGAGATCGCCCAAAAGAAGGAGAAAAAAAAAGGAATTCATTAACTTTTCAAACCTTGATCTGTATGCCTGTAAATAACATAAAAGGAGCTCATGCGTTGCCCTTGTCCTTTTTGTGAATTCAGTTTTTTTTCATGTTTCCCTAGAGTTGCTTTTTTGAGGTTTTTCCTGAGTATGATGCAAGGGGGAAAGGTGGAAGCAATAATATGCCTGTCTGCTCATTATATGGGTATGTGTCTGTACACACATATATACACACCTTGATATGTATACAGTGTTTGTATATAGACACACATATACAAGGCCCTTGGTGTGCGCTGGGGACACATGTAAAATAAACAAAGGTAACCCACACTGGCGCTCCAGGTTGTGCGTGCTCCAAATGTTTATTATTGCGGCATCAGCTACAGTAAACACGCTTTGATCATACTAAGGCTCGTGTTTGTGTCCACACTTGTAAAACATGGACAAACCACGTAGACGTCAAACCTGAGAGATCTGTAATATCTGTGCTGCAGACCATCCATCCAAGATGGTAAAGTGTACCTGACTTCTATAAACAATATTGGCATTTGCTTTTTGCACTGCAGTATGCGCTAGGAGCTACAGTTCACAGTATGTTAGCATGATCAGCTAGTTGTAGACTTAATTATAGCAAATGAAATAATTGGGAATTCAAATTACTGCATAGGAAACCTGAACATTTTTATGTTCCGCTGGTTCAGTGGAAAAATTGTCATTTACGTTGGTGGTCGTTGGAAAAGTGTCCATATATGTTGGTGGACAAATGCTTATGTTGGTGTCAGTGATTGTAAGACCTGTAAGACACTCTGGTTTATTTACTAAAGCTGGAGTGTGCAAAATCAGGCACACTTCGGCGCAGAAACGAATCCACTTCTATCCTCAACTTGTTCAATTAAGCTTTGGCAATAAAACTTGGAAGCTGATTGGTTTCTATACAGAAGTGAAACTGATTTTGCACTCTCCAGCTTTAGCAAATAAACCCCTCTGTGTCTCCTTGGCCCTGACTTCACCAAGTGATGTTCTAAACCAGGGTTTCTTAACCAAGGTTCAGTGGAACCCCAGAGTTGCTCTAGAGCTGGGGTCTCCAAACTTTGGCCCTCCAGTTGTTCAGGAACTGCAATTCCCATCATGTCTGTGAATGTCAGAGTTTTACAATGCCTCATGGAACGTGTAGTTCCGTAACAGCTGGAGGGCCGTAGTTTGGAGATCTCAACCACGTTGCCATGGAACCCTAGGTTTGCTCTAGAGCAGGGTTTCTCAACCAGGTTTCCATGGAACCCTAGGGTTGCTCTAGACGCAGGGGTCTCAAACTAGTGGCCCTCCAGCTGTTACGAAACTACAAGTCCCATCATGCCTCGGCCTGTGGGAGTAATGCTTGTAACTGTCAGTCTTGCATTGCCTAATGGGACTTGTAGTTTCGTAACAGCTGGAGGGCCGCCAGTTTAAGACCTCTTCTCTAAAGCAAGGTTTCTCAAACAAGTTTCCATGGAACCCTAGGGTTGCTCTAGAGCAGGGTTTCGCAACCAAGTTCCATGGAACCTTAGGGTTGCTTTAGCACAGGGTTTCTCAACCAAGTTGCCATGCAACCCTAGAGTTGCTCTAGAGCAGGGTTTCTCAACCTAGGTCCTATGGAACCCTAGGGTTGCTCTAGAGCAGGGTTTCTCAACCAAGTTGCCGTGGAACCCTAAGTTTGCTCTAGAGCAGGGTTTCTCAACCAAGTTCCATGGAACCCTCGGGTTGCTCTAGAGCAGGGTTTCTCAACCAAGTTGCCATGGAACCCTAGGGTTGCTCTAGAGCAGGGTTTATTAACCAAGGTTCCATTGTACCCTAAGGTTCCTCCAGAGGTTGCTAGGGTTTCCTTGAGCAATTTCTGCCTCTCAGATAGGTTCCCACTGACACCAGTAATCTTTGTAGCTAGCTGTAAGATACAGCGCTGATCAGTGTATTATTACTTAATGTTTCATAGTTTGGTGGTTGTATATAATGTATAGGTTTGCAATGGTTTTATTAGTCAAAGTAGCCTTTTGGGATAAGCCATTTGTAAATGCAGCCAAGAACTTGCACAACTGTGCAAGAAGTCAGGGGCACAATGTCAATACTGTGTGTGAGTCACTGACAGTCTGTCACACAGTGTCACAACCTGGGAAACAATTGTATGTAATAGGCTGTCGTTAGATTAGGTCAATTAAAGAGAACATGCACCCCGTTATATCAACAGTCCTCATCCGAGTCACTCTGTACATAATAATTATTCATCAGAGTGTCCCCATCAGAGCTCCCCCTTACATCAGGTGTCCCCATCTGAGTGCCCCCCTACATCGGGTGTCCCCATCGGAGCGCCCCCTACATCAGGTGTCTTCATCCGAGCACCCTCTTACATCAGGTGTCTTCATCGGAGTGCCCCCTTGCATCAGGTGTCTTCATCGGAGTGCCCCCTTGCATCAGGTGTCTTCATCGGAGTGCCCCCTTGCATCAGGTGTCTTCATCAGAGTGCCCCCTTACATCAGGTGTCTTCATCAGAATGCCCCCTTACATCAGGTGTCTTCATCAGAGTGCCCCCTTACATCAGGTGTCTTCATCGGAGTGCCCCCTTGCATCAGGTGTCTTCATCAGAATGCCCCCTTACATCAGGTGTCTTCATCGGAGTGCCCCCTTGCATCAGGTGTCTTCATCGGAGTGCCCCCTTGCATCAGGTGTCTTCATCGGAGTGCCCCCTTGCATCAGGTGTCTTCATCGGAGTGCCCCCTTGCATCAGGTGTCTTCATCAGAGTGCCCCCTTGCATCAGGTGTCTTCATCAGAGTGCCCCCTTACATCAGGTGTCTTCATCAGAATGCCCCCTTACATCAGGTGTCTTCATCAGAGTGCCCCCTTACATCAGGTGTCTTCATCAGAGTGCCCCCTTACATCAGGTGTCTTCATCGGAGTTCCCCCTTACATCAGGTGTCTTGATTGGAGTCCCCCCTTACATCAGGTGTCTTCATCGGAGCGCTCCCTTACATCAGGTGTGTTCATCGGAGCGCCCCCTTACATCAGGTGTCTTCATCGGAGCGCCCCCTTACATCAGGTGTCTTCATCAGAGTGCCCCCTTACATCAGGTGTCTTCATCAGAGTGCCCCCTTACATCAGGTGTCTTCATCGGAGTTCCCCCTTACATCAGGTGTCTTGATTGGAGTCCCCCCTTACATCAGGTGTCTTCATCGGAGCGCTCCCTTACATCAGGTGTGTTCATCGGAGCGCCCCCTTACATCAGGTGTCTTCATCGGAGCGCCCCCTTACATCAGGTGTCTTCATCAGAGTGCCCCCTTACATCAGGTGTCTTCATCGGAGTGCCCCCTTACATCAGGTGTCTTCATCGGAGTGCCCCCTTGCATCAGGTGTCTTCATCAGAATGCCCCCTTACATCAGGTGTCTTCATCGGAGTGCCCCCTTGCATCAGGTGTCTTCATCGGAGTGCCCCCTTGCATCAGGTGTCTTCATCGGAGTGCCCCCTTGCATCAGGTGTCTTCATCGGAGTGCCCCCTTGCATCAGGTGTCTTCATCAGAGTGCCCCCTTGCATCAGGTGTCTTCATCAGAGTGCCCCCTTACATCAGGTGTCTTCATCAGAATGCCCCCTTACATCAGGTGTCTTCATCAGAGTGCCCCCTTACATCAGGTGTCTTCATCAGAGTGCCCCCTTACATCAGGTGTCTTCATCGGAGTTCCCCCTTACATCAGGTGTCTTGATTGGAGTCCCCCCTTACATCAGGTGTCTTCATCGGAGCGCTCCCTTACATCAGGTGTGTTCATCGGAGCGCCCCCTTACATCAGGTGTCTTCATCGGAGCGCCCCCTTACATCAGGTGTCTTCATCAGAGTGCCCCCTTACATCAGGTGTCTTCATCAGAGTGCCCCCTTACATCAGGTGTCTTCATCGGAGTTCCCCCTTACATCAGGTGTCTTGATTGGAGTCCCCCCTTACATCAGGTGTCTTCATCGGAGCGCTCCCTTACATCAGGTGTGTTCATCGGAGCGCCCCCTTACATCAGGTGTCTTCATCGGAGCGCCCCCTTACATCAGGTGTCTTCATCAGAGTGCCCCCTTACATCAGGTGTCTTCATCGGAGTGCCCCCTTACATCAGGTGTCTTCATCAGAGTGCCCCCTTACATCAGGTGTCTTCATCAGAGCGCTCCCTTACATCAGGTGTCTTCATCAGAGTGCCCCCTTACATCAGGTGTCTTCATCAGAGTGCCCCCTTGCATCAGGTGTCTTCATCAGAGTGCCCCCTTACATCAGGTGTCTTCATCAGAGTGCCCCCTTACATCAGGTGTCTTCATCAGTGTGCCCCCTTGCATCAGGTGTCTTCATCAGAGTGCCCCCTTACATCAGGTGTCTTCATCAAAGTGCCCCCTTACATCAGGTGTCTTCATCGGAGTGCCCCCTTACATCAGGTGTCTTCATCAGAGCGCTCCCTTACATCAGGTGTCTTCATCGGAGCGCCCCCTTACATCAGGTGTCTTCATCGGAGCGCCCCCTTACATCAGGTGTCTTCATCGGAGCGCCCCCTTACATCAGGTGTCTTCATCAGAGCGCTCCCTTACATCAGGTGTCTTCATCGGAGCTCCCCCTTACATCAGATGTCTTCATCGGAGCTCCCCCTTACATCAGGTGTCTTCACCAGAGCACCCCCTTACATCAGGTGTCTTCATCGGAGCGCCCCCTTACATCAGATGTCTTCATCAGAGCACCCCCTTACATCAGGTGTCTTCATCGGAGCGCCCCCTTACATCAGGTGTCTTCATCAGAGCGCCCCCTTACATCAGGTGTCTTCATCAGAGCGCTCCCTTACATCAGGTGTCTTCATCAGAGTGCTCCCTTACATCAGGTGTCTTCATCGGAGCGCCCCCTTACATCAGATGTCTTTATCGGAGCGCCCCCTTACATCAGGTGTCTTCATCAGAGTGCTCCCTTACATCAGGTGTCTTCATCGGAGCTCCCCCTTACATCAGGTGTCTTCATCGGAGCTCCCTCTTACATCAGGTGTCTTCACCAGAGCACCCCCTTACATCAGGTGTCTTCATCGGAGCGCCCCCTTACATCAGATGTCTTCATCAGAGCACTCCCTTACATCAGGTGTCTTCATCGGAGCGCCCCCTTACATCAGGTCTCCCCATTGGAGCGCCCCCTTACATCAGGTCTCCCCATTGGAGCGCCCCCTTACATCAGGTCTCCCCATCGGAGCGCCCCCTTACATCAGGTCTCCCCATCAGAGCGCCCCCTTACATCAGGTGTCTTTATCAGAGCGCCCCCTTACATCAGATGTCTGCAGCAGACTGGCTCAGGGATCAGGGGATGCACTCTCAGAGACCAGAGGACACAAATCTGGAGGGGGCGCACCACCTAGGATCTGGCCCTGGTTGGGAGGCGTGCAGCACTCCTTATTTCTGCCCTGGGCCTCATTTTCATCCATTCAACGCTCCGAACTTTCCAGTAGCCAGTCTCCAAATTCCTGTGCACCCCAGCCTCGGAGGAAAAGCATCTGGTAAAGATTTCCTTCGGCCCACCATGGCCCCGGGGCTTGTTCTCCGCAGATTAGGGAAAGAAAAAGCGCCCTTTTCTGGAAGGGAAAAAAAAAAAAAAAGAAGAGGGGCTTAAGTGGCGTCCTTGTTGGAAAGCTAATCCCCCGAGTACACCTGTGATGGAGCTCGGATTAGTGAAGTGTGTCCATCAGCTCGCGGGTCCGAATGAATTGTCCGCCCGCTCGCTGCTCTTGGAGACACCTCATGGTTCCTTTTTTTTTTTTTCTTTTTTAACTTCGTTTAGATAGAGTACAATGGAGATTTGTTCTGAGCCGAATGGAATTTTAATGGGCAGAAGGGGTGACTGCGAAAAAAAAAAGAAAAGGGGATTAAATCACATGCAAGTAAAAAAAAAAAGCGTGGACAGTATAGCATGTCCTTAGCGGGCTTTTGGCGCGAACGATCGTGCGGACGCGTTGCGGCGATGCCGATCCACTCGCCTCTCTTATCTGCTAAATGCAAACCGCCCGCTGTCTGGAGTGTCCATTGTGTGCAACACTTTCCAGAGCTTTCTAGAAGCAGCTTGGGGTAAATCCCGCCATGATGGATGAAAGCGATGCCTGTGGACTTACCGATCCATCCGTTTTTTTTTTTATTTAGCGGTCAGAACGGATTTCCATCGGCAGTTTTTATTTCTTTGCAGTAAGTCTGAACTCCGGCTGAATAAAACAAGATAAGAACGAAAGATATATCATAACCAAGCCAAACTCTTGCTGCAATACTCCGCGTCAGCCTGGAGATTTCCCCTGCAGTACTGCTCTTCGGACACTAGATGTCCTCAGTCTGGTGGGCCAGCATCATTCGTCCCGGACAAGCCTCCAACCTGAGGCTGGGCAGTGAAAGGAGAAGCAACGCAGCGTTTTGAGTTCATCTGTCACTTTGCCTCTCTCCTATCTGCATGCTTCTTGCCAGCACATGCTCTGAATGGCTGCTTGTGCTGTTCTTGAATCAAAAAGGGCTGGATGCTCTTGAATAAAAGTCCTTTATTGGTTACACGGGTACAGGCTATACGCTGACGCGTTTCGTCTAAGAAGCCTTCATCAAAGCTTGTGCTGTTCTCCCTTTCCCAGTCTGAGCTCTGCTGTACAGGGACTGCAAGAGGCTGATATCTGGTGGTAATTAGGCTTGCATTAAAAAAAATATATATATGATGGGTTATTGATTAGAGCTGCCTTAATTTTGTGTATGTAAAGCCAAACAATGTTTACTTTTTAGTCTGGATAGAGCAGAGAATGGTTCAGACTCAGTCAGGGTTTTTTTTTTTGTCACATCAGAAATTCTCTTAACTTCATGTCTTGGTGACAGAACAGGAAATGAGGTGTCCCTTTTAGACAGTTGTCACTGGAGCAGGTGTCCCCATTGGACAATGTCCCCGTAACCACCGCTTCCTCTAACAACTCAGATTATTGGGTTTCGCCATCATTGTTACTGATCACCAGGATAAATAAAGAAGGTGAACCTACCCGATGGGCACACAGACAGGAGTACAACATGGCAATACGTTTTATAGTTTCTCTATCCAAAACTGAAAAAAAACAAACAATTTTTAAAAAATAAAATAAAAAAAAATATATAAAATAAATAAAAATGAAAAAAAATATAAAATATAACCCCCCCCCCCCCCCCCCTGATGGGGACACAGACAACTGTACAACATGGCAATACGTTTTATAGTTTCTCTATCCAAAACTGGAAACATAATAAACAGTTTAAAAAAAATTGTAAACAATATAAAATAAATATAAATAGAAAAAAATATATAAAATTAAAACCTACCCGATGGGGACATAGACAGCAGTACAACATGGCAATATGTTTTATAGTTTCACTATCCAAAACTGAAAAAATAAATAACAATTTAAAAAATAAAAATAAAAAAAATGGAAAAAATTGTAAAAAATATAAAATAAATTGAAATGAAAAATGTGAAAAATAAATAAATAAAGTTTTGGCTCTACATACACTTTTTTAAGGCCTTCGCCCAGACAGGCAGGCTGAAGCTCCCCCCCCCCCCCCCCAAGCGATCAGACTGTATATTGTAACTTTTTAGAGAATCTAGAGAGGCTGCAGCAGGGGCTGATCTGTGTCAGATATTTGTGAACACTGCTAAAGAGTACAAAGGCACCAGGATTTACATGATGTGTCATCTCTGAGCGGAATCCCAATCCAGGAAGTAAAATGATGCCTGAACAAACATGGCTCTGTCCTTCTGGGGAGAAAAGCAGAGGAAGGCATAGTCAGGGAGAGTACTGTGATCTCTATAAGAAATAATAAATCCCAGGAAGTGTCAAGCTTGCACAGTACTGGACATGCATGCATTTAACTCTGAAATATGTAGATTTTGATGCTGGGTACACTTTAAATAGAAGAAGAGGAGGAATGCACAGTAACATTGTTTTCTGTAGAAAACGTTAAAAGAGCGAACGCGGGATTTTTACTGCGCCAGTCCCCCGTCCTTTCTGCTCTGCAGTCCAAGGTCACAGGAGACTGGCACAGCGCTGCTTCCTCGCCCGTCTATAAAGGGAAGCATAAAATCAGTTTATTTTAGGCTATCGATAAGCAGACTATTTACTGTTAATTACTATCAATCTACAACACGATCCTCGGCCAAAAAATAAGCTGGATCCGATTAGAGCAGACCTTTATTTTCTGGATATTTTCTTGTGTGATCCATGGAGCCCAGAGATTCCTCTGTCTGTGCCACAGTGCCATCTACAGCCCAGCCACGGGGCCTGGTACACCGAGTGCCCGCTCCCAAGATCATCCATTTACCAGGATTTAGGATGTGTGATCGAAAAGACGGATAGTCGCTGCATCGCCATCTCTCCCTCCACATGGCCGATTCCTCCTCTTATTGCTGTGGAATAATTAATTGGTCCCTGGGTTTAGGATTGATTCCTTGTGTTACAGATAAAGTAGTTTAATGCTGCTGATAATATTGTTTATCAATACTGCCATTTTTTTTTTTTTTTTTTATTATATTGGTTTATTTTTAGTATTTTAGATTTTATTTTTTATCTGTTTAATATAATAATGATTTTAATCATTATTATTTATTAATTATTAGTTATTATTTATTAATACTTTATGTATTAATATTAGTATATTTGTATGTATTATTATTATTATTAGTAGTAGTATTCTAATATTTATTATTGTTATTATGATTCTTTATTACTTTTATTGTTATTATGATTATTTATTACTATTTTCATTATTATTATTATTATTATTATTATGAATCATAATAATATTAGGAGAATACTAATAATTAATATTGCATAAAATAATAATACATAAAGTATCAATAATACGTTTATAATTTATTTCAGATACTTGTATAGCGCCGTCAATTTACACAGCACTTTACATCTACATTCACATCAGTCCCTGCCCTCAACGAGTTTACAATCTAAGGTCCCTAATCTAAGAGTAGTAGTAGTATTCTAATATTTATTATTGTTATTATGATTTTTTATTTCTGTTATTATTATTCTTTATTATGATGAATCATAATAATATTAGGAGACTACTAATAATAATATTGCATAAAATAATAATACACAAAGTATCAATAATACGTTTATAATTTATTTCAGATACTTGTATAGCGCCGTCAATTTACACAGCACTTTACATATACATTCACATCAGTCCCTGCCCTCAACAAGTTTACAATCTAAGGTCCCTAATCTAAGATTATTATTATTAGTAGTAGTAGTAGTAGTAGTAGTATTCCAATATTTATTATTGTTATTCTGATTCTTTATTTCTATTATTGTTATTGTGATTCTTTATTACTATTATTATGAATCATAATAATAATATTATGAGAATATTAATAATAATATTGCATAAAATAATAATACTAAAAATAATACATAAAGTATCAATAATACATTTATTATTTATTTATTTCGGATACTTGTATAGCACCGTCAATTTACACAGCACTTTACATCTACATTCACATCAGTCCCTGCCCTCAACAAGCTTACAATCTAAGGTCCCTAATCTAAGAGTAGTAGTAGTAGTAGTAGTATTCTAATATTTATTATTGTTATTATGATTTTTTTATTTCTGTTAATATTATTCTTTATTATTATGAATCATAATAATATTAGGAGAATACTAATAATAATAATGCATAAATAAAATAATACTTAAAATATTAATACATTAAGTATCAATAATAATAAGTTTATTATTTTATTAATTTTAGGTACTTGTATAGCTCCGTCAATTTACTTACATATACATTGTGCATTTATATCAGTCCCTGCCCTCGACGAGCTTACAATCTAAGGTCCCTAAGTTAAGGTTATTATTAGTATTTGTGTCACTTAATATGGTTCACAGGAATGCCGCCCCCTCCTATGCTCCAAACGCTGCGCTCACAGATCTACCTTTCACTGACAGCTGCTGCTTAAATACAAATAGTGCAAAAATTAATAATAGGTGATTCACTAAACCTGCCCTTGCCTCAAGTGAAGTCAACTAGCAGCGCTCATTACAAAAAATTATAATTAATATATGTACATGTGTAAATATAACATAATAAACTGAGAAGTGACAACCTAATCAGTGTCACCCCAAAAATAATACCAAATATTACAGTGTACAAAATGTGAATATATACAGTGAATATTCAATAAATAACATAAAGTTCAACAAATAGTGACGTAGTGATGAGTGTGATAAATAATGTATAATGTATAATAATGTATAATATTATTATACATTATTTATCACACTCATCACTACGTCACTATTTGTTGAACTTTATGTTATTTATTGAATATTCACTGTATATATTCACATTTTGTACACTGTAATATTTGGTATTATTTTTGGGGTGACACTGATTAGGTTGTCACTTCTCAGTTTATTATGTTATATTTACACATGTACATATATTAATTATAATTTTTTGTAATGAGCGCTGCTAGTTGACTTCACTTGAGGCAAGGGCAGGTTTAGTGAATCACCTATTATTTATTATTAGTATTCTAATATTTATTATTATTATGATTCTTTATTACTATTACTGTTGTTATGATTCTTTATTACTATTATTATTTTATTATTATTATTCTGAATCATAATAATAGGAGAATACTAATAATAATAATAATAATAATAATAATGCATAAAATAATACTAAAAATATTAATACATAAAGTATAAATTTTATTATTAATTTACCTTGTACATTCACATCAGTCCTGCCCTCATAGAAGCTTATATTCTAAGGTCCCTAACTCACATTCATACATACACATACTAGGGCCAATGTAGACAGGATCCAATGAACCTACCAGCATGTCTTTGGAGTGTGGGAGGAAACCGGAGTACATGGAGGAAACCCACACAGGCACAGGAAGAACTCTAGGCAGGTCGTGATTCGAACCAGCGACCCTTTTGCTGCTAGGCGAAAATGCTAACCACTACACCACTGTGCTGCCCATTGTTTTTTTTTTTTTGTTATTAGTATTATTAAAATGTTTGTTTTGTGTATTACTAGTAGTATTAATATTATTAGTATTATTATTTATTACCGAATACTAATAACATTAATACATACTGTAACAATAATAAGTTGTTTATTAATAATAATAAAAATAACTTATTATTGATACTTCTGAATACTAATAACATTAATACATAAAGTATCAATAATAAGTTATTTTTATTATTATTAATAAACAACTTATTATTGATACTTTATGCATTAATGTTATTAGTATTAAGAAGTAATCGTAAATTATAATACTAATAATATTAATACTTTCATTAATAATACATGAAATATACATTTTTATAATAATACATAAAATATACATGTTGCTGTTATTAATAATAATACATAAAATATACGTAATAGTATATTAATATTATTATTATTTATCCCAGTTTTTTTTTTTTTCTTTTACTAGGTGCCTCTCTTACGCACATACATACACATACTAGGACTGTTTTAGACAGGAGCAATTTGCCCTACCAGCATGTCCTTGAAGTATGGGAGGAAACCCATAAAAGCACAGGGAGAACATGCAAACCCCATGAAGTGTCCTGGTCTTGGACACTACAGCTGGGAAAGTAAAATTGGCAGCTTGAATATTTTCTGTGCTGCAGCCAATCCCTGGGGACGTGTGCCCATTAGGTGACTGGGGGGGGATATAAATTGACAAGGGTTCTGGAGCCGCCCTGTACTTGTCCTGCTGGTGAAGTTCACAGCCTCAGGGGCTGCTGCCCCCTTTTTGAGGTAGTTCTGCTGGAGACTGCTGATGATTCACTAAAGTCCCAGCTATAGCAAAGCTGTGGGAGCCTAGTCTTCATTTCATTTGGAGGCAAGGAGACTTGGTCTGGAGAACTCAGTGAGGGGCGTCTGGTGGGAGCTGTAGCTGGTCTGGGACACTGTGAGTACTGACCCAAGCTCAAGATTCCATTGACTCTGTGCTGTTCCACTTTTGGGGTACCAGTGGTAGCTGTTTCTCTGAGACTGCCCCTACAGGGCCTCTGTTCTGGCCGCCACCTTGGTTAACGGTGTAAGGCCTTTTCAAAAGAAGTTTTAGCTAGTGGAGTATGTCCTTCAGCATTTTTGTAAGTCTCTCGTAGCACCCCAACCCCTTCTGTTACAA
Organism: Lithobates septentrionalis; assembly: GCA_037952835.1. Taxonomy (NCBI): domain Eukaryota; kingdom Metazoa; phylum Chordata; class Amphibia; order Anura; family Ranidae; genus Lithobates; species Lithobates septentrionalis. The sequence goes on from JBBDGP010003058.1 coordinate 46,235, forward strand.
GCTCTACAAGCAATAAATCTTACAAAGACATCTAGACCAGGGGTCCTCAACCCACGAGCTGCAGACCAGTGCTGGTCCGCGAGCTGTTGGGGGCCGGTCTGCGCAGCCGGGGATGGGCCGCAGGCGGGCTAGCCAGCACAACCTGCACCACCACCCCCTACCACCAGAGGGCGCTCGCTCCCCTTCTCCTGGCACCACTACTCCCTTCCCTCTCTGTGGTGACCTTACCTATTGAGAAGAAGATGAAGAAGGAGGAGAGCAGGGCCAGCCTGGAGGTGCCATTTAACCACTTCAGCTCTGGAAGGTTCACCCCCCTTTAATGACCGGGGCCATTTTTTGCGATACGTATACAGTACGATATGTACTGTATACGTTCGGCAAGTGGTTAATTAAGTATTATTTTTAAAAATATATTTTGTAAAAAGCAGTCATGATTGGATGACGAAACGCGTGAAGGGCATGGCCAGATGACATCACTACGCTAGCCAGAACCGGAGTTCCAAAAATGGAACTTCTGCTTTAGGTGATGGTGACCCCCTGACGTGCCACATTTGGCATGTCATTTTTTTTTTGGGGGGGGAGCGGATACCCTCTTTTTAGAGGCATCCAGCTCCCACTTCCTTCCGGGGCTCCGCGGCGCCGGAAGGAAGTTCACCTCTCCCCCTCCCTCCCTGAAATCTTCTGGGACACGTCACAGGTCCTGGAAGATTGCTTGGCCAATCACACCGGGCAGCGTGGCTCGCGCATGTGCAGCGTGGCTCGCGCATGCGCAGTGCGTGCCCGGCTGTGAAGCCACAGCTTGGGCGCCCACAGTTACAGTGCTGGCGCCGCAGAGAGGAGGGGTAGAGAAGCGAGGACCGTGGGACAGGTGAGTGTCAGTGATTATTAAAAGTCAGCATCTATGCTTATTGTAGCTGCCGACTTTTATATGGGCGGAACTCCGCTTTGAGGGGGAAATGATTGTCTAATAAGACAATTGTTTTTATGTGCACTCATTTTGTAAGTGAGATTTTACGCTTTGTTTTAATTAATATACTTGGTGAGCTGATATATTGTGCAGTGGGCCTCTTTTTTGTGTTCCTTTTAAACTACATAAGGAGGAATAGTGGATACATGCGGATAAAGACACCGATTAAATTTGCATGGAGACAGAGCTCATTTTTTAAAGGGCAAGGCGCATATTGACCTATTTTCAGTAGGCCAAAACGTGAGGTAAGCGGCTTGTTTGGAAGGTTGAAGAGGCACTTTTTGTGGTGGCGATTCGTTAGATTATTAATTTGTGCTCGTTTAGTACCAGATTGGACCCCCTTTTGCCTTCAGAACTGCTTTCATTCTTCATGGCATAGATTCAACAAGGTGTTAGAAACGTTCCTCAGAGATTTCATAGTGACATGTTGGCATCACGCAGTCGCTGCAGATTTTTTGGCTGCACATCCATGATGCCAATCTCTTCCACCACATCTCAAAGGTGCTCTCTTGGATGAGATCTGGTGATTGTATTGGATGAGATCTGGTGAGTGTATTGGATGAGATCTGGTGAGTGTATTGGATGAGATCTGGTGAGTGTATTGGATGAGATCTGGTGAGTGTATTGGATGAGATCTGGTGAGTGTATTGGATGAGATGTGGTGATTGTATTGGATGAGATCTGGTGAGTGTGGAGACCATTGGAGTACAGTGACCTCATTGTCCAGTGGTGAGATGATTGGGGCTTTGTGACATGGTGCATTATCCTGCTGGAAGGAGCCATCAGAAGATGGGGACACTGTAGTCATAAAGGGATGGACATGATCAGCAACAATACTCAGGTAGGCCGTGGAGGTTAAATGATGCTCAATTGGTACTAAGGGGCCCAACGTGTGCCAAGAAAATATCCCCCACACCATTACACCACCACCACCAGCCTGAACCATTGATACAAGGCGGGATGGATCCATGCTTTCATGTTGTTTACACCAAATTCTGACCCCACCATCTGAATGTTGCAGCTGAAATTGAGACTCATCAGACCAGGCAATGTTTTTCCAATCTTCTATTGTCCAGTTGTGGTGATCCTGCGTGAATTGTAGCCTCAGTTTACTGTTCTTAGCGGACAGGAGTGGCACCCGGTGTGGTCTTCTGCTGCTGTAGCTCATCTGCTTCAAGGTTGGATGTGTTGTGCGTACAGAGATGATATTCTGCGTACCTTGGATGTAACGAGTGGTTATTTGCCTTACTGTTGCCTTTCTATTATCTGGAACCAGTCTGCCCATTCTCCTCTGACCTCAACAAGGCATTTTCCTCCACACAACTGCCGCTCACTGGATATTTTCTCTTTTTTGGACCATTCTCTGTAAGCCCGAGAGATGGTTGTGTGTGAAAATCCCAGTAGGTCAGCAGTTTTCCAAATCCTCAGACCAGTCCATCTGGCACCAACAACCATGCCACGTTCCAAGTCACTTAGATCCCCTTTCTTCCCCATTCTGATGCTCGGTTTTAACTTCAGCAAGTCATCTTCACCAGGTCTAGATGCTTAAATGCATTGGGTTGCTGCCATGTGATTTGGCTGATTTAGCGATTTGTGTTACCGAGCAATCAAACGGGTGTACCTAATAAAGTGGCTGGTGAGTGTATTTTTCTCACATACTTTATTATTTACATTATAAGTGGATTATACACTGAAGAATGGACCTCATTTAGTGATGATAAATACTAAAATAATATTTTTTATGTTTATTAGTAATACGAATTTACTATATATGCATATGGTTTAGTTTCTGGTGTCAATTCTATATTTGATTGCGCAGATATATATATATATATATATATATATATATATATATATATATATATTTTTTTTTTTTTACATATATATATATATTTTATATATATATATATATATATATATATATATATTTTTTTTTTTTTTTTTTACATATATATATATAATATATATATTTTTTAATTTATATATATTTTTTACATATATATATATATATATATATATATATATCATTTTTAAATTAAAAAAAAAATAATTAATAATATAATAAAATATAATATATTAGCATATAATATAATAAAAATTGTAATAATGCGATTTGGTAACGCCCTCATTTCTGTGAACTTTGCATATGACAGGTTCACTTTTGACTTTTTTTTTTTTGGACAGCCGAGGCATTTGCAGCATGTTGATTTGGTATGACACGTTCGCTGACAATCGGTTAAATCGCTCAGCAGCTGGAGACCTGAAAGCGCCCCGTAGATTAGACTGGATTCACCCAGACATGAAACGCGCTCGTCATTACTGGTGTCGGGAAATAAATAAATAAATCCTCCGGTGTTCAGAGGGAGCAAAACTGGAAAAAATAGACTACGCAATAAAAAAAAAAAAAAACAATCTTTGTTATGTTCGGTCTTTTTATTTTCGGGCGACTTGGAAAGTTTGACATGGAGGGCCTCGTTCACACCATTGTGCGTTGCAGTAGCGTGTGATTTCGCAGCATGCGTCGACACAGGCTCTATTTTCTGTGGGATACGTTGCCAATTATTGCTAACGGCACCCCAACACAACGCATCGTGTGCCAAGAAAAAAAAACCAAAGGGGGCGTGCTAATTGGACCAACTAGGTGCGATGACGAGCCTATTTATAACGAGCTTACCGTACCACATCGCACATCGTCACACATCATAACGCATTGCACTGCGATGGGCTTAAAAAATGTAAATAAACCCTAATTATTATATGGGATTTATATAGTGCCAACAGTTTGCGCATGGCGCTTTACAACATAAGGGGAAACAGTACAGTTACAATACAATTCTTTTTTTTTTTTTTTGGGGGGGGAGTATATTTATTTTATTTTCCATATACACTAGACTTTTTTTCCAATTCATTTAAAAAAAAAATGGTAATTCTACATTTACAAAATATATACATTTTATTTATTTATTTATTTTTTTACGAACATGATAAAAGAAAACACTATTTTCAGTTGATTTTTGTCTATAGGTAACAAGGAAAGCCACCAAGACAAAGCGCTGTAAGCTATTTATACATTCAAAAAAAATCTTGGAAAAAAAAATGATAAAAAAAAAAAAACAAATAAAAAAAACACTATTTTCAGTTGAGTATTATCTTTAAGCAACAAGGAAAACTGCCAAGACAATGAGCTGTAAGCTATTTATACAAGGGTTCTTCAAAAATTTCCGCACTTTTTTTAAACCCTGTTATATTTTAAAACCTTTTTGAAGACCCCTTTTTTCATTCAAATAAAAACATTGAAAAAAAAAATGAAAAAAAAACATGGTCAAAGATGTTACCCAAAAAAAAAAAAAATAGTAATTAATTATATATTTACAAAATATATAATTATTTTTTCCCCTAGAAAATATATCAAAAACATGATAAAAAAAAAATGAAAAAAACACCCCACTATTTTCAGTTGAATATTATCGTTAAGCAACAAGGAAAGCCGCCAAGACAATGAGCTGTAAGCTATTTATACATTCAAATAAAAACATAAAAAAAAAAAAAAAACATGGTCAAAGATGGTACCTAAAAAAAAGAAATTGTAATAAAAAAAAATAGTAACTACTTCTATATTTACAAAATAAATAAATATATATAATATAATGTTTTTTTTTTCTAGAGCATGATGAAAAAAAAACATTTTTAGTTGAGTATTATCTTTAAGCATCTGGGAAAACTGCCAAGACAAGGGTTCTTCAAAAGTTTCTGCACTTTTTTAAAACCCTGTTATATTTAAAAGTGGGGAAACCTTCCAATTTTACATTCAAATAAAAACATTAAAAAAAGTAAAAAAAAAAAGGGTCAAAGATGGTACCTAAAAATTAAAAAAATAGTAATTACTTATATATTTACAAAATAAATAATAATTTTTCCCCCTAGAAAATATATCAAACATATTATAAAAAAAAACAAAAACACTATTTTCAGTTGAATACTATCTATTAGCAACAAGGAAACCTGCCAAGACTGAGCTGAGCTGTAAGCTAATTATACATTCAAATAAAAACATTTAAAATAATGGTCAAATATGGTACCCAAAAAAAAAATACTATGCCTGAGCAACCTATTCCTATTCTGTTTTGCATCTAGTCGTTTTTTTTTTTTTTTTTTTTGCATTTTTATTACATTTGCAAGTATATAGTTTCATATACAGTACCATGCACACTTTTTTAAGTCTAATTTTAAATTGCAATAAAAATAAATAAATATTTTTATTAGATTCATAATAACTACTTCGGTCGTATAGACTCATGAGCTGCTTTACTCTATGTAATAAAGTTTTATATTTTCTATTTAATTGTGCGTCTTCACTGTTTATATACACACAGCCGTTAAAGTCCTTTTTTAGTAATTTTTTTTTTTGGGGGGGGTGGGGGGGGGTGTTTCCTCCCTCCTTTTGCCTATTCAATTTTTTTTTTTAATTATTATTATTATTTTTATAATAATAATAATAAGTAAGGGCAAGTGTTACATTGCTCTTTTTAACTGATATTTTGGTTGAAAAGTTTTATTTGTGTTCTATGCAAATTCTCTTATGTGTACCAGATTATTATTATTATTATTATTATTATTTTTTTATTATTTTTTTTTTAATTCTGTCTTTGATCATGCTTAAAAAAAAATAAAAGAAAATATTTTTATAAATATAATATTATTTAAATATAATATAAAATTAAATATTACAAATATAATTTGAATTGTAAATTGTATGATCAGATTGTGTTCCAGTGTGTGTGGGCACCGTTCTACTTTTTGTAAATATGAAAGATTCTGACGGATCGATGACATTGAAGTGTGAATGGATGGGATCACATGCGGGGAGGCGAGCGTACGCACACGTCAGTGCAATGCAGCTTAAATAATGGGGTTATTAATAATTCAGACTTGTGAGTGACTGGAGGCTATTGCATAAGATGTCTGTTTCCTCAGCCCTCCTGCAAAGCCGGTGAAATCTCTGCAGCCAGACCTGGTGTGTGTGCCGTGTACCAGGCAATGCTGGAATATGATGATGACACAGATTACAGGCTCCTTCCTCGACCCACCTCACTGTGTTTAATGCAAATTGCATCATTACACTGAATAGGAGAGCTGGCAATATGATGACACCCATTGCATTGTCACACTCTCTGCTGCTCCTGGCTTGTTGTCATTCTTCAGCTGCAAGCATCACACTTTGAAAGAGTCTTCTCCAGCCTGGACTGTCTTCTCCAGCCGGAATTGTCTTCTCCAGCCTGGACTGTCTTCTCCAGCCGGAACTGTCTTCTCCAGCCGGAATTGTCTTCTCCAGCCTGGACTGTCTTCTCCAGCCTGGACTTGTCTTCTCCAGCCGGAACTGTCTTCTCCTGCCTGGACTTGTCTTCTCCAGCCGCAATTGTCTTCTCCAGACGGAATTGTCTTCTCCAGCCTGAACTGTCTTCTCCAGCCTGAACTGGCCTCCAACCCTAGCCCCTCCGAGCCCACCGCCAGTAAGGCCGTTTTCTCAGCATTGTGTGTGTGTGTTATGTATTGTTTTTGTATTTTTGTTTTTTATAGTTTTCCTACTGTGATTAGTTGATTGAGGTCTGGTAGGGTACCTGTGACTTTTAAGCTGGCGTGGAACTACAAGTGCCAGCATCTCTTAAGAAACAACAGATTGGTCTGGAAGGCCAACTGTGGCTTTTTGGCTAAGGTTGGAACTACAAGAACCAGACTATACGCTGTGTGTGTGTGTTGTATATATTTGTATAGTTTTCTACTGTTATCAGTTGATTGAAGCCAGCTGACATCTGGTAGGCTACCTGTGGCTTCCCAGCTGGCGTGGAACTACAAGTACTAGCATATATTTAAGAACTGTTGCTTGGTCTGGTAGCCAGCCTTGGGCTTTCCAGCTGTTGTGGAACTACAAGTATCGGCATAGCCTTCAGAACTGCTACTTGGCCTAGTAGGCTATTTATAGCTACAAGTGCCAGGATTTACTAATGAGCTACAAATTGGCCAAGGTTGACTACCTGTGGCTTTCCAGCTGACGGGGAACTACAAGCACCAGCCTGTCCTTAGGAGCTAGTCTGGTAGGCTACCTGTGGCTTTGCAGCAGAGATAAAAACTACAAGTGCCAACATCTCTTTAAGAAAGCACAGATTGATATGGTAGCCTACCTGTGGCTTTTCAGCTGGTGTGGAGCTACAAGTGTCAGCATAGCCTTAGGAGCTGCTAGGCTTCTTAGGGTCTTTTACCTCCTTAGTGTCTGGTAGGCGCCTTGTGGCTTTCCCGTTGACCAAGAACTACAATAGCCAGAATTTTCTAAGAAGCCAAAAATTGGCCAAGGTAGGCTACCTGTGGCTTCCCAGCTGGTGTCGAACTACAAGCACCAGCCTATCCCTAGGAGCTGGTCTGGTAGGCTCCTTGTGGCTTCCCAGCTGAGATAAAACTACAAGTGCCAATATCTCCTTAAGAAAGCACAGATTGGCATGGAAGCCTACCTGTGGCTTTCACCTGGTGTGGAACTACAAGAACCAGCATACAGTATACCAAGGAGCCACACAGGTTGGTCTGGTAGGCTATTTAAGGATTTCCAATTGCTATGGGTGCCAAGACCTTCTCAGGATCTCGGATTCGGTTTTTCTAGGTTTGCTAGGGTACCTGAGGCTTTCCAACTAGTGTGGAGCTACAAGTGCCAGCCACAGGTTGGTACTGCCTTGGGTTGTCCGTAGATTGTGAACAATAGACCTTAGAAAAAAAAAGCAGATTTTTAGTAATGTAATTCCTCTTCACTGGAGTACTAAAGACACTGCACATTTTTGTTTTCTCTTTTTTTTTTTTTAAATAAATGTTTCTTTTTTTTTTTTTTTGATTTTTTCTTTTTCTCTCTCTTCTTTTTTTTTTTTTTTTAATATATTTTTTTTATTTTTTTTAAAAATATATTTCCTTCTCTTTTTCAATTTTATTTATTTTTCTTTTTTTCTTTTCCTAATCCTGATTTATGAAGAGCTGTTTTGTTTTATTTTGTAATTTTAAACATATAATCACTCAAACACCATTTGCTTTCACTATTCCTATACCTCAAAACAATGTTGCAATATCATCCAGCATGGTCTTTTTTGTATGTTTTGCGAACATCGGTAGAACTTTTCCGTAGAAGAAAACATTGGTGGTGCGATTGTCCATATCGAACTGTCCAACTGAGCACCTGACCACAAGTCTGGAGAAGGCGGTCTGGTGTGTTAAAATTGATTTTTTTTTTTTTTTTTTCTGTTGACAAGCAGCTCTGTCACCAGGGAAAAAAAACGGAATTCTGAAACAATTTTTTTTTTTTTTTTACGCACAAACTTTGGTCTTTTTTTGGGCATAAATTTTCTTTTTTTTTTCGCACAAACTTTGTATTTTTTTTTTTTTTTGGCATAATTTTTCAGTTTTTTTTTCCGCACAATCGTGTTTTTGTTTCTTTACCGTTCTGTGTTTTAGTTTTTGTCAGCATATGTATAATCATTTATGTGATTCTCATGTTGATTTATTGTACCTTTAGTGTTTGAAATGATCCACCATGGTCTTTGTCTTGTGAAGGTGAGATGTAACAGAACTATAAAATATATATACTTTTTTCTACTTTAGTGAGTGTTGGCATGAAAAAAAAGTAGTCTTAAACTGGCCATATATGGTTAGAAAAGCGTTAAAAAAAAAAAAAAAAAGGTCAAATTTAGAAAGATCTGTTGAATGTGCATGCGAAAACATCATTACTGTATCAATATATGTCACCATATTATCGAGCGATAACATAAGTGGTACATTTTTTGCCGATCGATTACACGATCCGGTGTTACATTTTAACACGCACATTTTGCTGTAGACTTTTTCAAGCGCTTCCACTACTAATGTTTAGAAAATCGTTAGTTTAGTTTAAAAAAAAAAAAAAAAAATCTGCCATGACGGTTCGTTTTTGTGCCACAAAACGTTGCATTTCGATAATCTAAACGATCCCACAAACGTTTTGAAAGTCAAAACGAACGAGAGTATCGAACGCTTTTTTCGAACGATTTTCTAACTGTGTATGGCCACTATTACTGTAAATTAAAAAAAATATAAAAAATACATTTTATTCCGGAATTTATTCCACTGATAATGACACGAAAACCAGTTTTATTACAAAGCATTGTAACGTTGTTAAGAAATTCAACATACATTATTTTTTAATTGTGCACACGTTTAATGTAATACAAAAAATTAACCTAAAATGAATGAATTAAAAAAAAAAGTATTATTGGTAAAAAAAAATAGAAATAATGGGGGGAAAAAAAACGGCTGAAAATTACCATTCCAATACAAAGCATTGTAAATTTTTTTTTTTTTCCCCAATTTTGTGCTATTCTTTTTTTAATGCGACAAATGAAAAAAATTGACCACTTGCCAACCGTCTAACTGTACGCCATGATTTTGACGTTAAATACCGTTGTTATGGCAGCAGTATCATTTTATCCCTTAGGCGGCCGGTGTTCAGATAAAAATAGTCCCAGCGGCGGATTTGCTGCAACATCACTTTTATAGGCGGTGGGAGAGGACCCCCCCCCCCTCCTCGCTGCTTCCCGCTAGTTTTCGAGCTTACTGGAGCCAACGGTAAGCCCGGAAGCGATCCAATGGCTAGGCAGGAAGTCTAGTGAGGGCAAGATGGCCCCAACTCGGAGCGGCCTCTGACATCACTTCCGCGGTTCTCAAGTCAAAGTGTCTTTTTTTTTTTTTTTTAATTTATTTATTTATTTTTGCTCTTCTTCCTCTTTTTTTTTTGCTTTTTAATGGTAAATGAGAAAATGAGAGATTTGTGGTCTTTCCAGATCTCTCAATAAAGGGGGATCTGTCATGCTTATTTCTATTATAGGGGATGTTTACATTCCGTGTAACAGGAATAAAAGTGATAAAAAAAAATAAAGGGACTGTAAAAAAAACAAAAAAGTAAAATAAAGGAAAAAAAAATATATTAAAGCGCCCCATCCCTCTGTGCTCGCATGCAGATACGAAGGCATACGTAAGTTGCGCCCGCATATGTAAGGTATCGCCGCGATCGTTAGAGCGAGAGCAACAATTCTAGCACAAGACCTCCTCTGTAACTCTAAACTGGTAACCTGTAAAAATGTCTAAAACGTTGCCAATGAAGATTTTTTAAGTTCCGTAGTTTGTTGCCATTCCACAAGCGTGTGCAGTTTTAAAGCGTGACATGTTCGGTATCTATTTACTCGGCGTAACATCATCTTTCACATTATTCAAAAAAATGGGGCTAACTTTAAAAGAGCAGTATACTGTTTTTTTTTTTTTTCTTTTTCTGATTCATACTTACCTAGGTGGATGCAGCATCGGTTTGATGATGCATCTGGCGCCTCTACATTGAGAACCGAGTGATCGAACACCGCCGATCGCTCGGTTCTCACAGCTACCTGAGCAGAGAGCTGGTGACTGACAGTCACCAGCTCTCTGCCCCTCTCCTCATTCGCTGGAACGTTTGGGCCGTGGAGGGGGCGGGAGCGTCTGGCTGAGCCGGGTGTTGGTCCAGGGATCTGGGCGGATCCCGACCCCCATGGTCGTGATGACGCCCGAGCCTGGATTAATTCTTTGATGTCAGCAGAGAGCGGACTTCAGCTTGCTGTCTGAAAACACGTCACCGGACTGCAAAACGAACTGCACGCCTGTGATCCATAGAAGTACAGCCAAACAAGCTTTGGCTGTTCTTCTCCGCCTTTTTTTAAAAATTAATTAAAGTGTATTTTTTACCAAAAAATTGCATTTGAAAGACCGCTGTGCAAATACAGTGTGACATAAAATATTGCAACGACCGCCATTGTATTCTCTAGGTTCTCTGCTAAATATATATATATATATATATATATATATATCTATAGATGTATATTTATATCTATATATATATCTATATATATATCTATAGATATGGATATATATATAGATATATCTATATCTATAGATATATCTATAGATATAGATATATATATGTTTGGGGGCTCAAAGTAATTTTCTAGCTAAAAAAAGGAAAATTTATTGTCAAATACTTACCGTAATTTTCCTTTCCTGATGGACTCCATGGCAGCCTACGTGTGGGTTTACCCCGCCTCCTCTCCAATGCTATAGGACCCCATTCCCATAAATGAGTACTCACCACTAGCTACAGCGTTCCGTAACTAGCCTACTCTTTGACCAATGGGTGGGAACTCCGTCTGCCATGGAGTCCATCAGGAAAGGAAAATTACGGTAAGTATTTGACAATAAATTTTCCTTTTTCCTGACAGACTCCATGGCAGCCTACGTGTGGGAAATAACTAGCCAACCACACGGGTGGGTATGCTGAATCAAACAAAAAATTTTAATTTGACCTATCAACCGATAGGATTCTCAAACCAAAGTCTACAGAGGATAACGAAGCAGGCTCAATACAGTAATGAGACATGAAAGTGTTAATAGAGGCCCACGAAGCTGCTTTGCAAATTGTGTCTGGGGCCACATGTCGAGCTGCCGCCCATGAAGCTGCCATTCCTCTGGTGGAGTGAGCTGTCACCGCCTGTGGAGGAGCCAAGCCCTTCGCCCTGTACGCTTGTTGAATAGTTTGAACGATCCAAGTAGCGAGTGTCCTGACTGAGGCTTTCCTTTGTTACTTCCCGAGTGAAGGATAAATAGATGGTCAGAACGCCTGAAGGGAGAAGTCATCGTTAGATAATTTTTAATTGCTTCTCCTACATCCAGAGGATGAATTTCAGAGGACTCCAGAGACCTAAACGTGGGCAAGACTATTTCTTGGTTAACATGGAACACAGAGGACACTTTTGGGTTAGAACCCAGCATTGGGATAAGTACCACCCGATCCGGGAAGAATGTTAAGAAGGGTTCTTCACAACCCAGAGAGCCAATCTCAGAAACTCTTTTTGCAGATGTGATAGCTACTAGAAAGACTACTTTAGCTGAGAAGTCCTTGATAGAGAGCGGGGAAGGCCCCGAAGTACTGAGTCCGGAGATTGAGTCTAAGACAAGTGGCAGGTCCCATTTGGGGAACCTGGATCTCCTTTGAGGCTTGAGCCTTGAAGCGCCACGAAAAAATTGTCGAATTAGTGGATTAGTTGCCCAGGAGGACCCAGAGAAGGCCGATAGTGCAGAGACCTGAACCCTAAGCGAGCTGATGGATAATGGAAGATCTAAGCCTGTTTGTAGGAAACTGAGTATATCTTGCACCCCCGGGTGTCTAAAAGACCTGCCGCTGGAGGAGCAAAAATCCACAAATTTAGACCAGATTCTGCCGTAAACTTTATTTGTGCTGGATCTTCTTGAACTCATGAGAGTTGATACTACCGTAGGAGCACAACCAAGCGAGATTAGCCTCTCCCTCTCAAGAACCAGACCATCAGTCTCAGCACTGCTGGGCACGGGTGTAGGACTGACCCCTGGGAAAGAAGGTCCGGCCTGAGAGGGAGAGGCACCGGGTCCCTGAAACTGAGTTGGACAAGGAGAGGGAACCAGGGTCTGTTCGGCCAGTATGGAGCTATCATCAACACTTCTGCCGTCTCTGAACGGAGTCTCCGCAGGAATCTCAGGATGACTGGGAGTGGCGGGAAGGCGTATGCCTTGCTGAACCTCCAGAGGTCCGTCAGTGCGTCTGACCCGAGAGCCTGACTGCAACGGCCTCTGGTGTAAAATTTCTCCAGCTTGAAGTTGTGGCGTGAGGCGAACAGATCTACCTCGGGGATGATCCCCAGCGAGGAGACCCATCTGAACGTCTCCATGTGAAGAGACCACTCGTTGTTGTCCAGTTTGGTGCGTGAAAGGAAGTCTGCTTGAGCATTCTGGACTCCTGGGATAAACACTGCCGAGATATTGCAAAGATTCTTCTGCGCTCATGAAAGAATGGGTTCGACTTCTCGAAGAAGAGTGGGACTCCGGGTACCCCCTTGCCTCTTCACGTAGGCGACGGCCGTTGTGTTGTCCATTCTTAATAGTATTGACTTCCCTTTCAGAAGATGAGAGAAGGCCTGTAGAGCACACCAGGCTGCCCTGAGTTCTAGAACGTTCGAACCTGGGACTGCACGGCAGGAGTCCCATTTGCCTTGGGCGAGGTTCGAGCCGCAGAGGGCCCCCCAACCCGTCCCGCTGGCGTCGGTCGTCACCGTGACCCAGGAGATGGGAACGATGGAATGACATGCCAGGAGATTCTTGCGTTGAAGCCACCAAAAGAGGCTGTTCCTCATTGACGAGGTCACCCGGATGACTTGACTCTTGTCCCCTGTTTTCCATTGCTGCAGAAACCCCGACTGGAAGGGACGTAACCTCCACAAGGCCCACTTGACCATGGGCGTCGTAGACACCATTGTACCGATAATTTCCAGACACTGAGAGGCTCTTAGGTGTGAAGCATGTACTGCCCGAGAAATCCTGTCTCGTACTACTGGAATTTTCTGTAGTGGAAGGGAAATGGTGCCTCTTACAGTGTCGAACTGAGCTCCTAGGAATATTAGGCGCTGTGTTGGTTTTAGATGACTTTTTGCCAAGTTCAGGAGCCACCCAAAACTGGAAAGGGTGGAGATCACCTGTTGTCGATGGGCTAGCAGCTGTTCCCTGCTTTGCGACAGCACCAGGAGGTCGTCGAGGTAGTGGTAAAGACGTACCCCTTTCAGTCTTATGTGAGCTACCGTGGCCAGAAGGATTTTTGAGAAGACCCGGGGGGGCGTTGTCAACCCGAAGGGGAGGCAGATAAACTGGAGATGATCTTGCCCTACCTGGAAGCGGAGGTATTTGTGAAACTCTTCCTCTATCGGGACGTGAAAATAAGCGTCCTTTAGGTCGATGGAAATCATCCAGTCGCCTGGCTGAATAGCTTGCTGAATAGTCGACAGCGTTTCCATCTTGAATTTCCCTGGTTTTATGAACTCGTTGAGGTATGTCAGGTCTATGACCGGGCGCCAAGAGCCACTCTTCTTTTGAACCAGGAAAAGAGGGGAGTAAATTCCCTGAAACCACTCGTCCCTCGGGACGCACGCCACTGCCCCTTGAGACTTCAGGAGATCCACATAGGACAATAGCGCTTGCTTTTGATCTTCCGCCCGGGGCAGAAGAGTGGGGACAAATCTGGGGGGCGGTGCACTGGAGAAGGTCCACCTGTGACCTGTCGAGACCGTCTTTATTACCCAAAAGTCCGAGATCGAGGCCACCCAGACGTGCCGGAAGAGGCGCAGCCGCGCCCCCACCCGACCCGCCTGGGCGGGCGCAATCTCAAAAAGACCTCGCCTGTTCATGGCCGCTGGGTGCCTGGCCTTTAGTGGATTTGCGAAAAGATGTCTGGCCTCTGCTCCAATTCCTTCTGAAGTCCCTACCGGGCTTATAAGAGCGAGCTTCCCTAGAGCGCTCCGGAGAGCATCTTCTGAACTGCGGCTTCTTCCGACCAAGAAGGCGCTTGTCCTGTGGGAGAAATCCCGACTTGCCACCCGTGGCTCGCGTTATGGCATCATCTAGCTTATTGCCAAACAGCGAGGACCCCTCGAAGGGGATTTTGCACCAAGCCTGCTTGGAAACGGGGTCAGCAAGCCAAGGGCGTAACCACAAGGCCCGTTTAGCCGTGACCGATGACAGCATAATTCGCGCCAATAGGCGAATCAAGTCAATGGACGCCTCCCCCAAGAACACCGCCGCTAGCTTCAATTCTGCAGCTGCTGAACTTCCCGCTAGCTCTTCTGAAACCCCTTTAAGGAAGGAATCCACATTCTCCGTCCAAGCCTCCATGGCTTTTGACATGGCTGCCAGAGCAAGAGCAGGTTTGCAGGCCGTTCCGGCGAACCCGTAAATCCTCTTCAGGTCTTGGTCGATCCTTCTTTCAAGACCATCCTTGAAGGACACTGCATCTTCCAAGGGAAGTGTAATATGCTTAGCCAGGCGCATCAGAGCTGCGTCCACAAGGGGAGCATTCTCCAGATACTTCACCTCTTCTGACTTGAAGGGATATAATCTGGAGGTTTTATTAGTCATAGAGGACTTCCTGTCCGTCTTACTCCATTCCTCATCAATGATCTCTTTCAGCTCAGAAAGGAGCGGGAAACTTGCGCGTTCTTTCCCCAAATGTTTGAAGAATTTCTTCTGCTTGGCCGGGGGAGTAGATGGGTCTTCCCATTTAAGAGCTTCCTTGATTGCCTTAATTAAAGGTGACACCATACTAAAATCAAAGCCTCCTATTTCCTCTTCTTCCTGAGGATCATCATCCGAGGAGTCAAGGGAGGCCACGTACGGCTGTGAAGTGCCCGGATCTTCACGGGATTCGTCAGCCGGGGGGGCCAGATAATGTAGTAGACTGGCTCAATGTGTGGGGAGGATCCAGCTCCCTCAAGGATTGCTGTACCACTCGTTTAACGAGAGTTTCCAGACGCTGGTTCTCCGATTCTTTCTCCCTAGTCGCCCGGGCATAACAACGGTCACACAGTGACTTGCCCTCCGGAACTCGTGTTCCACATCCCCAGCAGGCTCTGCGGTCAGAGCGGCTGTCGTGGCGTTGGGAGCGGTGTCTCGAGGAGGAATGAGAGCGTCTCCTCTGGTGGTTTCCAGACTTAGAGTCATGCCTGGATCTTGAAGGTGACTGGTGTTGTGGCCTGGCAAGGTCTCTGTTATTCTGGACCACAATTTGAGGGTCCGATCTGCAAGGGCTGGGAGAAAAAACACAGTAGGGAGGGGGAAAAGGCGAGACCAACATCAGATAACGCAATTCACAGTGCGACTGACTCTCAACCCCTCCCCTCATAAGCACATACCTTGTGCGTGAGGGCTGGCCACTTAAAGGCGGTGAATTGTCCGAGACTTCCATATGAAGCGCGACACAGTACGGATTAGTCTGCAGAAAAGAAGGCGGCCTGAACGGGCCAAGATACCAGTAAAAAAGGGGACAATCTGCCCCACAATACCCTCAGCCTTATTACAAACATATAACTTTTCTTTTTTTTTTTTTTTTTTTAAATACAAAGTATAACAGGCACTCACCTAAAGCAGACTAGGGCTGGAGATGGGGAAGAGAAACCGCTCTGCTCCTAATCACTGAGAGATGTTCCCACTGTGAAGGAGTCTATGAGCTGAATTTAAATCCCCCGCCCATGACGTCACCATCTGACCCCGCGCCTGCGCCGTCAGACGGTGACCGTACTGCGCATGTGCGGATAGCCGAGCGTTCCGCCGTTCTGCGCACGCGCCAGCCAAGCCTCGGACCCGAGGAGGCTACCGCGCATGCGCGAGCATTGCGGACGGCCGAACCCGGAAGAGCTGGGGCGAGATGGAACGCACAAGCGTTCCAGCCGCCATGAGGGGGAAAAACGGTCTCCACAGAGACTGCGATGGTCATAGCCAAGCCAGGAAACCTAGGGAGAAACAGACAAACACACAAAAAAACCTGCCATGGATATAAATTTTTATAAGCTTCCGACCTTGCCAGCCGCTGATGTCCCTGGACGTCCGGCATACAGAGGCGACCATCCTTCCACCAAAAGGGTAAATATCAGCCTCTACCTGCTACTCGCCCGCCCGTGGCTGGGCCCTGAGCTGCACCGCAAAAGGTATGCCATGATCCTGGATCCGTCCGACCGGACGCGAACAACTTGTGTAGGTCCATTGGAGGAGGACAAAAAAGGAACGCAGTAGCTAGTGGTGAGTACTCATTTATGGGAATGGGGTCCTATAGCATTGGAGAGGAGGCGGGGTAAACCCACACGTAGGCTGCCATGGAGTCTGTCAGGAAATGCTAATTTAAACAACAAATGTCATAAAAAAAGGCAGGGTCAGCAAGTGGTTGAAAACAAAAAAAAGGAAAACGTTTATTGATTACATTTAAAATTGTGGGAAACAATAGTGGAAAAAAATTACGGTGAAGGGGAATAATGATTTTTTTTTTTTTTGTTACCTGAACTGACATCATCTGCAGATCGAAGGTCGCTCCTTCCATCTGCAGATGAATGGGAGAGTAAATGCAATGTTGCATGTGGTTACATTGTATTTCTGAGCGAAGCTTCTAAACAGTGTTTTCCATTTTTATTGCCGGGATTTATTCGTGAGTGTCGGGGGAAGAGGGAAAAGGGCTTCTGACCGCACCTTGTGCCACAGTCTGCAAGTGGTAAATAATTACCTAAATAGCGATTAACCGTTATCTTCTACAAATCTGTCTTTTTATTTTATGCATCTGTAGCTTATAGCTTTCCATTTTGGACCCAAATCCAATGATTGTGTGTGGATTCAGCCGTCTATATAAATGTCCTCCTAAAGCCGGGCCAACGATGAGTCGAAAAACCGAACGTTCTGTCAATCAAAAAACTAAAATGGCGCATACAATTGCGCCGTCGTTTTGTTTTTCTAAAAAAAAAAAACAGCATGTTGGATCAGGCATTTTTGATTGCCGCATGAAAATCGCAGCTGGCACAATGATGCGAAAACTGGACGATCGGCAAGAATTTTTGTATGATTTTTGACTCCCCTATGCTTATAATGCCTGTGTGTGGTTTTGTGTTATGTTTTTTTTTTTTTTTTAACAGTTTCAAACTGTAGTGTTACTTATTACCAACGTCAAACCCTACAATGGTAAATTGCTGAAGCACTGCATTACAATCGGTCAGATGTAGTTATCGTATTTAGGAACTTGATGGCATTTAGTTGTTGTGGAAAATATGGTTATTTTAGGGATTTGTGTTTTTGCACTATGGCTTTTTTTTCTAGCAGATGTTAATTATTGTTGCGTTTTTTGTTTTTTTTTAAAGATTTTTGAGTTATTAAGAAAATAACAGAATTGATAACATAAAGCAGTAAAAGGAACATTGTTGTTTTTTTTTTTTTTTTGTTCTGCAAGAAGATGTTCTTGTTGCCTAGTGTATTCGTTCCTTAGTTATAAGAAGGTATAGCAGTAATAGCATCCAATCAACAGGCAGTGTTCCTGCGTCTGATTAGTGCGCAATGCAGATCCTCATTGATCTTCACACCATGTTATATTATAAGAACAGATTATAGTGTAAAAAAAGGCAATATTGTTATTGTACAAGAATATACAGGTCTCTTCTTGCAAGGTGATGGTTTAAGGTAGCCACAGACATTCAATCCAATCGTTTTTTTAATCCAGTTTCTATATTTCTGTCGTATCTTTGAAAAATATTTTTCAATCGCTTTCAGCCTTCTTGATCAAATTTAACAGCAGGTGCTTGGACAGGTCGGAATACTTTCTAATGTTTTCTAAGAGGTTGTGCATTGCATAGTGTCCTTTTTTTTTTTCTATTTTTTCAAATTTTTTTTTTTTTTTGGCCATAGACATTTAATCTACTCATTTTCTAATCCAATTGTCTGTCTCTATTTCTGTCGTATCTTTGGAAAATATTTTCTCAGTGTTTTTTTTTCTTTTAAGATCAAATTTTAAAAGCAGGTGATTGGACAGGTTGGAAAACTTCCTAGGTTTTTCTAAGAGGTTGTGCATAGTGTGCTATGTGTTTTTTTTGTTTTTTTTGCAACCTGTAAAAAAAAAAAAACACAAAAAAACAGATGTAATAATTTTTTATTCTGTTTTATTTTTACACATGCCGCTGCAGGAAATGTACCCCCTGTTGCTTTTCGTTGGTGTAACGCCTGCCAAATGCAGCTCGGTGAATGGAGCCACTCTGCAAATGCCCCGCAATTGCGTTTTAATAAATGTGGTTGCGGTGCGCAAGTGTGGCGATCAAGGGATTAAAGCAGCCAGCAAGGGTACGATACAAACACAGATCTCTCTTTAGAGTGAACGAGCCATTAGACCAATTAGGGTCTCCAAACTTTCAGTCTTTTAGAGTTTAGTAGAAAATTCTTTGGTATCGGTGGCAGTAGACAATGTCCCAGGCCTGGTGGTCGGTGGCAGTAGACAATGTCCCAGGCTTGGTGGTCGGTGGCAGTAGACAATGTCCCAGGCTTGGTGGTCGGTGGCGGTAGACAATGTCCCAGGCTTGGTGGTCGGTGGCGGTAGACAATGTCCCAGGCTTGGTGGTCGGTGGCGGTAGACAATGTCCCAGGCTTGGTGGTCGGTGGCGGTAGACAATGTCCCAGGCTTGGTGGTCGGTGGCAGTAGACAATGTCCCAGGCTTGGTGGTCGGTGGCAGTAGACAATGTTCCAGGCTTGGTGGTCAGTGGCAGTAGACAATGTCCCAGGCTTGGTGGTCGGTGGCAGTAGACAATGTCCCAGGCTTGGTGGTCGGTGGCAGTAGACAATGTCCCAGGCTTGGTGGTCGGTGGCGGTAGACAATGTCCCAGGCTTGGTGGTCGGTGGCAGTAGACCATGTCCCAGGCTTGGTGGTCGGTGGCAGTAGACCATGTCCCAGGCTTGGTGGTCGGTGGCAGTAGACCATGTCCCAGGCTTGGTGGTCGGTGGCAGTAGACCATGTCCCAGGCTTGGTGGTCGGTGGCAGTAGACCATGTCCCAGGCTTGGTGGTCGGTGGCAGTAGACCATGTCCCAGGCTTGGTGGTCAGGGGGAGAAAACAAAGCGTCTGTGGATGTTGATGTCAGTGGCAGAAATGGTGCCTTATTGTTGGCGTCAGTGGAGGGAATAGTGCTCCATGGTTGGTATCAGTGGGATGAATAGTGTCTCGTTGTTGTCAGTGGACGGAATAGTGCTTCATATCAGTAGGAGAAACATTGCCCCAAGCGCAGGATAAAGGCAAGTAAAGGGCCACAGTTTGAAGACTACTGCCTTAGACTATAGTAGAAATTGGAGCAGAAAATATAAATCCAGCCCAAAAGACACCATCAGATGATCGGGTCATGCTTGTTGTTCTTCAATGTCTTTCTCTCATACATTGCTTATAAGTAATGGACTCAGGAGGATTATTGGGGAACATCAGCACAACTGCAGACTTGACATGATGACGTCATCACACTACTGTCATGCAATGCTGACTTTTTGAACCTTGAGCCTATGCACATTATTGCCATGTGCAGGAACAGTGAAAACATAGCAGCAAATGTGTGCGGAATTAAAGCAAAAAACTAAATACACAAATGAGATGCATACAATGTTGTATATGGGAGCTGTATTACTTGCAATGGGTTTTTGTTAAAAATTCTGTATATAGGCCTGTCAAACACAGTGCACAGTCCACATGGGCTTTTTATCTGCTGATTAATTGCAGATAGGAAACAGGAGCTTTATTATCAGAGAAAAGACAGTTTACCATAGAGCAGCTACAAACTTATAAACACTGCCATCTACTGGCTGATATAGTTGTTGCACAAAATACATGAACAATATATTCCAACACCCCTACTCAACAACTACTTCTTGTATTAGTCCCATTTCGGATCTCAGTTCTATAAATCTGTATCTTGTAAGGGGTTTTGTCAAAGCATATGATCCACATTTGTTTCTCATGAGTTGGAAGTCTTTGCATCCCATCCCATGAATCTGGCTCTGGTTTTTTGCTATGCAAACAACATAGGACAGACATTTGGCTGGGATGACTTTATTGCTTCCTGATTGAAGCCTCTTGTGGCCTGCATTCTTCTTTTACAGCATTTGGATTGTCTACGTTCATTTCTATTTCTGTGTCACTTTGTTGCTTAGCTTGATGTGACGCTGATGTGGAATTTCCTTCAATTTTGAAGCGTTTTGTTCGTTCATTAAATTTTGAACACACGAGTTTCATCGACAATTACATTTCTACTGATGGAGTTTTGTATGTCAGGCTATCCAGGTATGAGATTTAAACTACTCTACCAACCAGCACAGCCCTGTCTGCCAGGGCAAGAGACCTGATTTTCCTTTGCTGCAGTTAAGTAACACTTACAGGTTTTGTCCCTCCCCCTCCAGTGACTGGACTGTGAAAGAAAAAGCAGACAGATGAGCTCCCTCTGCACTCTCATCCTATCAGCACCTTCCTCGTAAGCACATGAGCACTGTAATGCCCCGTACACACGGTCGGATTTTCCGATGGAAAATGTCCGATCAGAGCGTGTTGTCGGAAATTCCGACCGTGTGTGGGCTCCATCGGACATTTTCCATCGGATTTTCCGACACACAAAGTTGGAGAGCAGGAGATAAAATTTTCCGACAACAAAATCCGTTGTCAGAAATTCCGATCGTGTGTACACAAATCCCACGGACAAAGTGCCACGCATGCTCAGAATAAATAAAGAGATGAAAGCTATTGGCCACTGCCCCGTTTATAGTCCCGACGTATGTGTTTTACGTCACCGCGTTTAGAACGATCGGATTTTCCGACAACTTTGTGCGACCGTGTGTAGACAAAACAAGTTTGAGCCAACATCCGTCGGAAAAAATCCTAGGATTTTGTTGTCGGAATGTCCG
The DNA here is from genome assembly GCA_037952835.1 of Lithobates septentrionalis. Classification (NCBI taxonomy): domain Eukaryota; kingdom Metazoa; phylum Chordata; class Amphibia; order Anura; family Ranidae; genus Lithobates; species Lithobates septentrionalis. The sequence continues at coordinate 67,539 of JBBDGP010003058.1, forward strand.
AACAAAGTCCGACCGTGTGTACGCCCTATTACACAGCTGATTGGCTCCTTGTACTGCTTCTCCTAGTCTGAGCTCTGCTGTACAAGGTTTGCAAGATGATGATACAAGGTACTTACACTACTTGCATTAAAATAATATATATATTTAACCACTTCCCGCCTATGATGTCCTTGGCTTGAAGTGGTGATATCTGAATGATGGGTTGTAGCTACAGGCATCATTCAGATATCTTTCTCTTTAGCCGGACGTTTCCTGTAATGTAAAAGCCATCCTAGCGGGTATTCAGCCACTGGATTGCTTTTACAGGCAGTGGGACGGGATGTCCGGTGACTCTCCAGGCTCTCCTAAGAGAGATTGTGGACCTGGAGAACAGATCCAGCGGCGCGGCCGCCAGATTACCATAGAGCTGGCCATAGACCGGATGGTCATCTCTATGACTCTGGGAGGCCAGAAACTATGTAACTTCCGGCACTGGCAGTTGTGTTTATTTTTTTTTTCCTGGAAAGCAGAGATCCATTTTTTGTTTTGATCTGGTGCTTTCCAGGGTAGAGAAATTATCTGGGGTCTCATTGGCCTGTCATTTCTATTACATGGGATGTTTACATTTCTTATAATAGGAATAAAAGTGATCAAAAACAAATTACAGGCACAGTATAAAAAAAAATGATAAAAAAAAAAAAAATGATAAAAAAAAAAATGTAAGCGCCCCCTCGTGCTGGCACACATACGTAGGTTGCGCCTGCATATGTAAACAGCATTTGCACCACACGTGAGGTATCACCGCGAACGTTAGAGCGAGAGCTATAATTCAAGCACAAGACCTCCTCTGCAACCCTAAACTGGTAACCTGTAGACATTTTTAAAGTGTCAGACCCCTTTCACACTGAGGCAGTTTTCATACGTTTTAGCACTAGAAACGGCACCTGCAAACTGCCCCCCATGCCGCCCGAATGTGAAAACCTGAGTGCTTTCACATTGTGGGCGGTGCGCTTGCGGGACGTTAGAAAAAGTCCTGCAAGCAGCAATAATGTAGGAAAATCTCCCCCAATGGGGTTTTTCCGCAGCAAAGATACAATTGTTAGCATATCATCTAAAAAGATTTTTTAATGAAAAATGGCAACATAACATAGACGTTTAAAATATGAGCTCCGGTCGGAGGTGTGTAACACCGTTCAAATTTTTACAAAATTGTACAGACATACAACAGTACATAGTAATTTATCAAAAAAAACTGGTATGCAAATTCCCAACGCGTTTCCACCTGCGTGGTCAAAGTCTTCCTCAGATGATTGGTTTGCTGTCAAAGAAAATATATATACACTGTTTATACTTGTTGACATAATTTCATGAAATATACACAAGCACGTTTCCTTGTATTGTCAAGAAAAAGTAGAATTTACGTGGAATATAGTTACCAATGAAGGGTGTAGATAGACAATCTCCTGACCAGAGTTCCTCTAAAATCGATCAGATAATCGTGACATAAATCGACACAAATCAAAACAATCGCCATTTTATTCTTTAGGGTCTCTGTTAAAAAAAATAATTATATATATAATGTATGTGTGTGTGGATATATAGATATGTTTGTACTCGAGTATAAGCTGAGTTTTTCAGCACATTTTTTTGTGCTGAAAATGCCCCCCTCGGCTTATACTCGAGTCAAGCACTTTTATGCAGCAGAGAATGAAATTTTCCGAACCGACTTTGGGGCCCCGTGGGCTACTTGGTGCTAGAAACCCCAAAATTGGTGGGCAAACCCAGTGGAACTAGCCCTACAACATACTCAAAACTGGCACAAACGTTGGTACTAGCAACCTAAGCTTTGGATATGTTGTAGTGCTAGTTCCACTGGGTTTGCATTTGGGGTACCTAGCACCAAGAGGCCCCAAGATACAGGGCCCCAAAGTGGGTCAACTGTGTCCATCTGCAGCAATGTCATTTCGGGACCCTTTGGGTCCAGAGACCCCAAATTTTGGCTGCAGCTAGGAGGCATCTAGGAACCATTAACTACCGAGTTTGAAGTTCGGGGGACCAATGGTTGCAAATGGGCACAGTGAGGCTGCAAATGGGCATTGTTGACCCTCTTTCCCACTTACAGTAGCTGCGCATTTCTCACCCTAGGCTTATACTCGAGTCAATAAGTTTTCCCAGTTTTTTGTTGTAAAATTAGGTGACTAGGCTTATGTTCGGGTCGGCGTATACTCAAGTATATATATATATATATATATATATATATATATATATATATATATATATTTATTATGTTTGGGGGTTCTGAGTAATTTTCTAGCAATAAATTTATGGTTTTTACATGTAGGGGAGGAATGCCAAAATTAGCCTGATACGGAAGTATTTAATGATGTATGAATGAATACATACAGAGCTGTGTTCGTTTTTGTTTCCTTTTATAGCTGCCTGGGGTTCAGCTTTAAGCAAGAACAATATAAAACCCAAGGAAGAAACTTGGTAGTTTGCTTCTATACATTGCACTTTTTTTTTGCAGTGTATAGAATTTTTTCCCCCTTAATTGCACATTACCGTGCCCACTTGCAAATGCTTTACTAATTTGTAATGTGAATAATAAGCAAATTTGTGTATTTTTAACAAAGCAAAGAGAACTACCTGATTTTCCGGCTGTGTGTTTTTATTTTTTTATTTTTTATTTTTTTATGTCCCTCATCGTTTTCTAGGAATATCATAAGCATGGCAGGAAGCAAAGCTGCAGCGAGAGCATGGTCCTAATTAGTCAGCTATCACGTGCGTTGCAAAAGATGTGTCATGCTAAAGATGTTATTGACAATGTAATCCCCCAGTGACAAAGGAAAATGAATTTAATTTGATTGATAGGGGGTTGCAGAAGCGGCTGTCAGCGCTTTTCTCATTCTCAGACAGGGGGAGGGGAGGATCTGGAAGAATACGGACGCAAAAAATAAGTGCCTGATTTGGATTAGCGGGTGTCCACTGTGGTCCCTGACACTTTGTGCTCTCCACCAGAATTCAGGAGGAGGAAGATTGGAACACGTTTTACAACATGAGGTTCCTGGCCCTGTATTGCCAAGACAGTCTATTTTTTGGAAATGTATCCCCCGGTTCCATCCCCCCCCCCCCCCCCCCCCCAATACCAATTGTCTTTATTAGGTCTTATTTATCCACTTCCTTACTGGGCCAATTCTGACACTTCTCTCCTACATGTAAAAATCATATATTTTTTTTTTTTTGCTAGCAAATTACTCCGAACCCCCAAACATTTTATATATATATATATATATATATATATATATATATATATATATATATATATAGAGAGAGAGAGAGAGAGAGAGAGAGAGAGAGAGAGAGAGATAAATAGATAGATATATAGATCTATATATATATTTAGTAGAGATGCCAGGGAAAAAAATGGCGGTCGTTAAAATGTTTTTATGTCACTATTTTTTTGGACAGCAATTTTTCAAATGGATTTTTTTTGGAAAAAAAAATACACTTTCATGAAATGTTCTTTTTTTTTTAATCAAACTCTTATTATTAATTTTTGACATTGACAACATTTCAGACATATAATATAATTAACATTCAATATAACAAAACAATACAACATAAAAATCCCCCCCCCCCCCCAAAAAAAAACAAAACCCACCCACACAAATCCTTGGAGCATAAAACATAAACAAGGATAAAAAAAAAGTTCATGCTTGGTGTATGAAAAAAAAATGGACTTAGCGTGACCATGAATTAAAGCCCCAGCTGCACTGAACAGTGAATGAATGGAATAGTGCTCTGTGCTGAATGGCTTCCTGTTCATTCACAAACTGAAGCATTAGTAAGTACAGTTTGCTATGCTTCAATTAAAAAATGAACCCAGTGAGTGATCGGTACCGATCACTCACTGTGTTAATTCAGAAAAGGAAGGGGCAGGTAAATATTTATCATCCCCTTCCCCCGATTTCCATCCTGAAACACCCTCTCTGTGTGCCTAAAACAGCAGCCTGCGAGAGGGGAGGAGGGAAGGGATGGTGGTAAAAAGGACACGGGGGGGGGGGGGGGTGTTCTGGCAGCAGGGGGAACCTGCGTCTCACGGGGTGCCCCCGGGCACACGCCTATGAAATGGGCCCTGAATAAATCATTTTAAAGTATATTTAAAACCATTGATGTAGTTTTGTACTGGATGGGCATCTTTTTTTTTTTTTATGGTTTTGGGGAGAGGAGAGATTTTTGTTTACTTCTTTCAGAGACTCATCCAGATGCAGCTTGCTGTTCACATTTCCATATGACACGCTAGCCCCAATCCATTCTATGTTGTTTTTTCTGGATTGTCCATGTTCCAGCCCTGAAGAAGAGGGAGTCCTTTTCCCTTCCCGAAACGTGTTGGCTGTATTTTTATTTTACTAATAAACATTTAAATGAATTTTAAGCCAGATTGAACCTTGTACTAGGTCAGTGATGGCGAACCTCGGCACCTCAGATGTTTTGGAACTACATTTCCCATGATGCTCAACTACACTGCAGAGTGCATGAGTAGCATGGGAAATGTGGCTCCAAAACATCTGAGGTGCCAAGGTTCGCCATCACTGTACTAGGCCCTCCTAACCACATACCAAGACACTCAACAGGAAGACAGATGAAATCTCTCCAAAGACATCAATAAGTACCTGAAAGAAGTTCCAAGCTTCCTTTTTGGTTTGGCTGTAGATACATGACAATAATAAAAATATTCCAGAAACTGGCCATTATTTCGGGCATGTGCAGAGATAACATGAAATAGGTCACTTCTGAGTTTTTGATGTACCGTATATACTTGAGTATAAGTCGAGTTTTTCAGCACATTTTTTTGTGCTGAAAGTGCCCCCCTCGACTTATACTTGAGTCAAGCACTTTTCTGCAGCAAAAAATTTTATTTTCCGAACTGACTTTGGGGCCCCGTATCCCAGGGCCACTTTGTGCTAGGAACCCCAAATTTGGTGTGCAAACCAAGTGGAACTGGTACCACAACATATCCAAAGCTAGGGTTCCTAGCACTAAGTGGCCCCGAGATACAGGGCCCCAAAATCGGTTCGGAAAATGTCATTCTCTGCTGCAGAAAAGTGCTTGACATTTTCTGAACCGACTTTGGGGCCACGTATCTCAGGGCCACTTGGTGCTAGAAACCCCAGCTTTGGATATTTTATGGCTCCACTGAGTTTGCACACCAAATTTGGGGTTCCTAGCACTAAGTGACCCCTAGATACGGGGCCCCAAATTTGGTCAACTGTGTCCATCTGCAGCAATGTCATTTCGGGACCATTTGGGTTCAGAGACCCCAAATTTTGGCTGCAGCTAGGGGGCATCTAGGAACCCTTAACTACCGAGTTTGAAGTTCGGGGGACCTATGGCTGCAAATGAACACAGTGAGACTGCAAATGGGCATTGTTGACCCTCTTTTCCACTTACAGTAGCTGTGCATTTCTCACCCTCGTCTTATACTCGGGTCAATAAGTTTTTCCCATTAGGGCCTCGACTTATACTCGGAACGACTTATACTCGAGTATATACGGTAGTCTTGTGTTTTTTGCCTGCTGCTGACCCAAGGTAAGAATACAGCCCATCGTCTACTTCTTTAGTTTTCTAAACGCCTTCCACCTTTTGCCAGTTGCGTATTTCAGCGCTTCCTGTGGGGCGGACAGCTGTGACTTCAGGGGAGGAGGATGATCGTAAATGTAACTTTATTTGTTCTTTTGGACAGCTGTGGTAAGATAGTGTCAGGAGATGTGGGGGATGATTAATTAGTCTCTGTGTCCAGCAGTGTGTCCATAGCTAGCCGGGAAAGAGGACACCAGTGTGATGACAAGCCCCAAGGAAAAACATGAACCTTGACCACACACTTGGCCATACTTCTGTTATATTATGGAGGTATGACCTGAGTACGGCATAACCGAACAACCACCTGGGAATCTTACTCAAAGGGCATGTTTGGGCAGTTGTAGACATCTACCATGGACAACATTTAGCATTTTGGAAGTAAGCTGTTTTTTTTTTCTGATACTAGAACTTTGGTGCATTTATACTTGTATTAAATCCTCCAGCCTCGCATACCTGTCTTGTATTCTCACTTGTTCCTGATCCAGCAAGATATTAAAGTTCAGGGTAAAAGAACATTCTAAAGGAAGGTGTCCTTCAGTAGAAGATCCCTCCAGGCTGGGGGAAGGGACACGACCAGCTTTACTGCTTAACTTCACCATAGAAAAGTTGGGTCACCTTCTTGGCTTTGTTGTCTGTGTGTAAATCTCAGAACTGCATAGACAAGGGGTTTTCAAACTATGGCCCTCCAGTTGTTCAGGAACTACAATTCCCATCATGCCTAGTCATGTCTGTGAATGTCAGAGTTCTACAATGCCTCATGGGACGTGTAGTTCCACAACAGCTGGAGGGCTGTAGTTTGAAGATCCCTGGCATAGACAGAAAAAAAAAAATCCTTTAGCAGCCAAAAGAGGTCTCATTATTACATTTCATCTGTGCATTTAGCTGTTTGCCTGGAGTTCAGCTTTAAGCTAAACCTCTGAACATCAGCACTGCTTGGGCCAGAAGAAGGAGGTAGATCTCCCGAAAGCTTGTCCTAATAAAAGAACTGTCGGTGTAAGTAGGAAAGTTTCATGTCCAGAACTTTAAACTCTTTTGTTACTAATCAGCTTCAACTTGCTACTACTTTTAAAATCCCACTAAAAGCATTGGAGGTTTTCCAACTATTCTATAGCTACACAATAAAAAAAAAAAATTAAAATGCTATAAACATTCTTTGAATCCATCTAATGGAAATTTTAATATGTGGATTGGCCTTGTGCACCATTTTATTTGTTTCCCATTTGGGATTTCTGGGAGGTATCATCTGAAAGCTGTGTGCCTGTATAGTAGGGGTTCCCAACTTTGCATTGTCCTCCTGAAATTCCACCTTGCACCCAAAGAGTGGTTTGTGCCTCCTAAGCTGGCCAAATTTTGATCCATATATGGGCAGGCTGGTTGATTTTCTCTGCTTAATCAACGTCACAGGCCCGGATTTACTCCCTTTGCCGCCCCAAGGCCGGGTCCTTCAAAGCCACCCCCACACACACACACCACCATTCTCGTCCTTTATCGATGACTGCTACAATAGAGCAATTAAAAACATATCTCCACACACGAGAACACTGAAAATAACTGGCTTTAATTGACTCTCGTGACTTGTCTCTTCTCCTCACGTCACGAGTCACGTCACAGTCTGAGACCCCCGCTCCCGGCCGCGCAGTCGGCACAAAGGAGGGTAATGCTCCGCTGCCACTGTGCCCATCAAACGCTGCCGCTGTGCCCATCAAAGGCTGCCACTGTGACATCAAATGCTTCCACTGTGCCCATTAAATGCTGCCACTGTGCCCATTAAATGCTGCCACACTGCCATTAAATGCTGCCACTGTGCCCATTAAATGCTGCCACACTGCCATCAAATGCTGCCAGTGTGCCCATCATATGCTGCCAGTGTGCCCATCAAATGCAGCCAGTGTGCCCATTAAATTTTAAAACGTTCTACTTTTCCAGTTCTACACATGGGGTGCGGGAGGAGAAAGAAGACCTACCTTGTCCTCCTGGCCAGCTCAGCTCTGAATCTGATCAATTCCTTCACACTGCTGCGGCTAGTTTCACTTGACTCCACTCCGCGCCACAGTCAGACTCCTCCTACCGGGGCCTCTGTTCCTCCGAGTCCGATCACGCTTGCTTGCAGGCAGCATAGCAAGGGGCAAGGCCAGAGCATCAGTGGAGCTCAAGGCCCTGCCCACCTGTGGCCCGCTCAAATAAAAAGCAGCACTGGCACTGCGTGTGCGTGCTGCTCATGCCGGGTGTCTGATGACTGTCTGTGACAGACAGTGGGCATTTTCAGTGCCGATTTGCGGGCAGCGCATGTGGCGCCGCCCCTGCACCACTGCCGCCCCGGGGCCTGGCCTCGGTGGCCTTGTGGGAAATCCGGCCCTATATAGCCGGCAGCGCTGACCGGTGGGAAGAAGACTTGCATGCTGTCAGAATAGAGTAGCTTAGCAGGGAGGTTCCCCCCATCCACACGGAGTGTGTGGATAGGGGAATCGAGTCATTTTTCCCGTTCTACTTATCTATGGGCCGCATTAGTGACAAGTCTTCAGTCATTACTCAGTTGTGCGTGTTCCTTGAGCAGGGTGGTAGGTGTTGCGTGAACGAGGCTTTCACTCATAAATTCAAAGATGTGCAGTCTATTGTTTCTCACCTAAAATGCGATGAAATTTTGCTGCTGGAGACGTCAAGATTTCAGAACAATTGATCATGAATCCATATTCCTACAATGGCTGCAATTTTGGAATTATAAGTTCAGTTTGTACACCCGCAGTATTTGTAAACCGTTCAATTTGTGGTTCAAAAATGAGAAATTGGCTGAATTGATGTGCAAATGTAATGCAGTGCAGGTTAATCAAATGTTTCTTAGGGGTGTGGGGGCATACAAAAGGTTGGGAACCCCACTGCTGTATAGAATTGAAGGGTTGGGTTGTATTTCCCAGGTAGGAATCTTGTCCAGTTTTCTTCACCTGTAATCCTTACAGGAGGGATCAGAGGGCCCGGCTCGTTAGAGCTTACAATCTAGAAGGGAAGCGTCAAGTGGAAACAAAAGGTAATAACTGTGGGGGGTGAGCTGATGGAGAAAATGAAAATACAGTTGTTAGGTGTGGGTAGGGTAGGCATACAAAAGGTTGGGAACCCCATTGCTGTATAGAATTGAAGGGTTGGGTTTCCCAGGTAGGAATCTTGTCCAGTTTTCTTCACCTGTAATCCTTACCTGGCCAACCAATGATTGGTGCAACGCATGTCCCAACAGGACCATTGTATCCAATTGTGCATAACATCCACACTAAGGAGCAACGCACAATTACTTCATGTCTATGTAACAGACAGATAAATAGAGTAGTGGAGTTTCAGCTGGATTTCATCACTGCTGTAACTAGGAAGTATAGTTACTGTCCCCAGCTGAATTATCCAAAGCTGGCTTTCTTGCCTTGCAACTTTCCAGCATCAAGGCTTCACTTCTTTTACTCTGTAGCTGGTTTTGTTCTTTAACATGATGCTAAAGGTGCAGACAGTGTTGACCGGGGAATCCCTCCTGCCAAGCCATTGTGTTCTCCAGGCGGGAGTGTGCGGGAAGCTGTCCCTGCCAGCAGAAGGCAGTGATTGTTGCTAGCAGCTATAACAGAAAGTTAGCAGCTAGAAATAATCGGATCAGAGCAAGTTTGGTACAGTCAGCCTGCCCATACATGGTTCGAATCTTGGCCAGTTCCTTCTTAACTGGCCTGAGAATCGAACTGTCTAAGGCTGCTCTTAATTGATCTGGCTCAAGCCTGCATTAGAAAATGCCAGTTGAGCAGTAAAAGATCAGATCAGGTTAACAGTTTAAAAAAATAGTTACGTTCCCGGCACGTGCCAGGAATGTAACTGCCACATTGTTTGTGCTCTAAACTAAACAGTCAAACCATCCAATGGCTGGTGTCATAACTGATCACATGTGCAGCATTATGGCAGTTGTAGATTAAGCAGAGGCCAAGAAGGCAGCTTCCTTGGCTGAAAAAGATAGGAGGGTTTACTTCCAATTTAATGTGGCTGGTGTTTTTGCATTTAAGTCAATGGGACACGATTTTGCATTGAAGTTAATAGGGGGCTTTTTTGCATTGAAGACAATGGAATGCAATTTTGCATTGATGTCAATAGGAACGCAATTTTGCATTGATGTCAATGGGACGCAATTTTGCATTGATGTCAATAGGACGCAATTTTCCATTGATGATGACGTGACGCGATATTTTGCTTTGTCGACGGGACGTGATTTTGCATTGATGTCGATGGGACGCGATTTTGCATTAAAGTCAGTGGGACGCAGCATGGCATTATCAACACCTTTTTTTTTTTTTTCTATCAGCAAAACATTGATTACCCAATTTTCACTGATATGTTGGTGCATCCCTAGGAAGAACCCGTTAATACTAATGGGCCCCAACGGGTGTAGAGCTATAATTGTTTTTAAAAAGATAACATGCTTTGTATAATGTTGCCTAGAGAACTGGCATTACCGTGTTGTTACAGTGATTGGTTCAAAATGACTGCCTCTACTGCTTTACCTAATGCCAGGGGCTCCAGACTTCTATGAGCTATTCAGTAAAATAGAAGTGCAGTGTGCTGTGTCCATTATACCCCGAATCCCGTACTGGTCTGATAAGAGAACTCTGGTTGGCTGTTATGGCTTCCTTCACTTTTGCCCATGGTATTCAGCCTCTACAGGTTATTGAATAAGGCTGATAGTGTTATTGACAAACCCGAGGCCTAGTCACTAATCCCTGCTCATAGCACTCTCCCCCCTCGTGTATGCAGGAAGTCAATAGAGAGGACACGAGCGGAATGAATAGTATCTCTGTGCTGTCTGCTGGCTGCTACTGCCGCATCTCCTGGAAAGGTTAACTGTTCAATGAAAACACAGCGGCTCCTGACATTTTCCACATCTGTTAGAAATGCGCTGCAGGGAAAAAAGAAAAAGCACAAACATTTTTTGGTCGGAGACGATTATGAAAAAAAAAATACAACAAAATGGTGGCCTTGACGCTAGCTTTCAGTCTTGCTTTGTGAGTTGATTGGTCTCTATGGACAGTGGAGTCTGAAGAATGCTGGAACTGTTAGTACATCACCACCGGCAAGCTTTACTCGGTATAGCAAGAACTCGTGTAGTAGCCAATCATCTTTGGTTGCTCTGCTATTGTGCAAACTGGTTGCAAAAGTTTACCGCTCATTATCGCTGCTAACTAGTAAGTCGCCATCGCCCTCCACTTTTAGACCATATTTATACCTATAGATTTATTATTAATTATAGGCAGGGCTTTTTTTTCCAGCGGGAATGCAGTTCCGGCACCTCCAGCACTGAATGTGTTTTATGGCAAGGAGTGCTGGAGGGTTTATTGATGCTGGCTGCTGGGGGATCTATCTTTTGTCGCTGGTGGGGATCTGTTTTTGTGTGGTGGTCTATTGTTGCTCAGTAAGGCTATATTTGCTGATGGCGGGGGTCAATTGTTGCTGGGAGGGATCTACTGTTGAGTGAGGTCTATTTTTGCTGGCTGCTGGAGGGTCTATTGATGCTGCTGGGGGTCTATTATTGCTGTGGTGGCATTTTGTTGCGGGGGGGTCCATTGTTGCTGGGGGGTTTTTATTGCTAGGTGGGGTCTATCAAATTCCATACAATGACTAGCACAAAATGATACTAGGTTCTGTATTCTCTAAAAGGGGCGGTACAGGGAGATGGGTAGGGGGTGGAACCAAGGGACATTGGGTAGGAGGTGGAACCAAGGGATGGTGCTTAGAGGTGGGTAGGGGGTTGAACCAAGGGATATTGCTCAGAGGTGGGTAGGTGGGTTGAACCAAGGGATAGTGCTCTGAGGTGGGTAGTGGGTGGAACCAAGGGACGGTGCTCAGAGGTGGGTAGGGGGTGGAACCAAGGGACAGTGCTTAGAGGTGGGTGGAACTAAGGGACGGTGCTCAGAGGTGGGTAGGGGGTGGAACCAGGGGACGGTGCTCAGAGGTGGGTAGGGGGTGGAACCAAGGGACGGTGCTCAAAGGTGGGTAGGGGGTGGAACCAAGGGACGGTGCTCAGAGGTGGGTAGGGGGTGGAACCAAGGGACGGTGCTCAGAGGTGGGTAGGGGGTAGAATCAAGGGAAGCTGCTCAGAGGTGGGTAGGGGCAGAGATGAAGAGTGACTCAGAAAGGGGGAGTTCCTGCACCTATTCTCTAAGAAAAAAATCCCTGATTATAGGTACTTATAGCCAACAATGTATGCATAGCTTTACATACAGACATCAGTCCCTGCACTATACAGGCATGTTGCGGCTTGAAAATGAAATTACTGGCCTCAGGTGATAAACAGATGAAACGAATCCTCCTACATAAGTTGTACCTGTTTATCTGCAGTCTTCTCTCCTCTACATCCGTTCAAAGTGCAGAATGTGTACAACTTGTCTGAGCTTTCAGAAAGCAGGGAGCTAAAGTTTCACTTTGCAGAGCTAAGTGAGGAGAGTTCTGATTGCAGGGAAGGGACACACTCCCCTTCACACAGCACACAGGAACAGAGCTGAGGCTGTCAATCACAGGCTGTGTGCTGGAGATCCTTCCCGTCACCTTTTTTCTCTTGGTGTCAGGAAAACTTGTCAGAAGTGATTCATGCTGATAACAGAGGAGCGAGACAGCAGAGAGAAATGATACTTAGTGCTCTGAACAGAGACAAGTACACACTATAGAGCAGGGATGTCAAACTCAACTTCATCTTGGGCCGCATCAACATTATGGTTGCCCTGAAAGGGGTGGTTGTATCTGTAAGACTAAATGTTCAGAGCACCCCACCATCAGAAGTCAAGAGTCCCCACCCTCACATTACATCACAGTGCACACCTCTTACCCTTGTGCTGCTGCAGGGAAGAAGCTGGGTGTGAAGTTGGGAATCACAGGCTCTGGCAGAAAATTTTTAAATTAAAGCGCCACACCACTGCTAAGAGATCCAGATACAGCTTTATTCCATCAAAAGTCAAGGGTACAATCCACAAAGCGTTCCAGGGGTCCAAGAGTGCCCCCCTTCATCGAAGTTTGACTGACTGCAATGTGAACACACCAGAATAAACAAGCTATTGAAAAGACCCGTGCTTATAATACACACTGGAAAAAATATACCATTGTAGGTCCAGCTCACTTCTGGTGTGTTCACATTGTAGTCAATCAAGCCCTGATGAAGGGGGCGCTCTTGGACTCCTAAAACGTGTTAGTTACTTTTTGGAATGTATTTCTGACTTTTCATAGAATAAAGTTGTATCTGGACCTCTTAACAGTGGTGTGGCACTTCAATTTAAATTTTCGTTACATTACACTACAAGCTAAGGAGACTGTGGACATCCTGTGGAGTGTAGAAGCTGCCTACCCAGGAACCAGATCATTTACACCACTGGTTCTCAACTCCATGTCCTCGGGACCCACTAACAGGCCAGATTTTAACCACTTGACAACTGGGCACTTAAACCCCCTTCGTGACCAGACCAATTTTCAGCTTTCAGCGCGCTCACACTTTGAATGACAATTACTCAGTCATGTAATATTGTACCCAAATGAATTTTTTGTCCTTTTTTTCATACAAATAGAGCTTTATTTTGGTGGTATTTGATCACCGCTGGGTTTTTTATTTTTTGCGCTATAAATGAAAAAAGACCGAAAATTTGGAAAAAAAACGCATTTTTCTTTGTTTCTGTGATAAAATTTTGCAAATTAGTAATTTTTCTTCATACATTTTGGCCACAATTTATACTGCTACATATCTTTGGTAAAAATAACCCAAATTAGTGAATATTATTTGGTCTTTGTGAAAGTTAGAGAGTCTACAAGTTATGGTGCAAATCATAAAAAATTGATCACACCTGAATTACTGACGGCCTATCTCATTTCTTGCCACCCGAACAAGCCAGAAAAGTACAAATACCCCCCAAATGACCCCTTTTTTGAAAGTAGACATTCCAAGGTATTTAGTAAGAGGCATGGTGAGGTTTTTGATGTTGTCATTTTTTCCCACAATTCTTTGCAAAATGAAGATTTTTTTTTTCCCCACAAAATTGTCATTGTAATAGGTTATTTCTCTCACATGGCATGTATATACCACAAATAACACCCCAAAGTACATTCTGCTACTCCTCCTGAGTATTACGATACCACATGTGTGGGACTTTTTCACAGCCTGGCCACATAGAGAGGCCCAACATGCAGGGAGCACCATCAGGTGTTCTAGGAGCATAAATTACACATCTAATTTGTTGACTACCTATTACACTTTTGAAGGCCCTGGAGCACCAGGACAATGACATGTGACACTGACGTGGCACTGATGACAAATGGCACTGATACGTGGCACTGATGACAAATGGCACTGATACGTGGCACTGATGACAGATGGCACTGATACGTGGCACTGATGTGGCACTGATGACAGATGGCACTAATACATGGCACTGATGACAGATAGCACTAATACGTGACACTGATGACAGATGGCACTAATACGTGGCACTGACAGATGGCACTAATACGTGGCACTGATGACACGTGACACTGATGACAGATGGCACTAATATGTGGCACTGATGACATGTGGTGCTGATGACAAATGGCACTGATGACAGATGGCACTAATATGTGGCACTGATGACACGTGGCACTGATGAAAGATGGCAGGGACGCCCTCCCGGCAATTGGAGTCCGCGCTGTAGCCGTCTTTCGGCTATAGCGCGGACGCCTAGTGGTTAAGTATTATCTTGGGGAGATGCTGACTAGTATATTTCAATCACTGAGCAGTAAATTATATCACCTGTGATGTATTTCAGGTATCTTCCAAACTTGGCCTGTTAGTGGGTCCTGAGTACAGGAGTTGAGAACCACTGCTTTACATCAACATTGATACTCTAAGATAAGGTTAAGATAACAATAACAGCGGGATAACCCTATGGGCCCAGGACTAACTATCCACCTTCCTGCCTGGGAAAGCTGGGCACCTGAAGTCCCAGAAGAATGTGGTCCTGCAATGAGCAGCCTCCTAAGGCCTCTCTCACATGGGAGGACAGAGGCCAGTAAAATAAAAACTCTACTAGTGTATGGTCAGCTTAAGGTTCAACATCACTGCTATTAATTATTTACAGTGGCTTGCGAAAGTATTCGGCCCCCTTGAACTTTTCAACCTTTTGCCACATTTCAGGCTTCAAACATAAAGATATAAAATTTTAATTTTTTGTGAAGAATCACCAACAAGTGGGACACAATTGTGAAGTGGAACGAAATCTATTGGATATTTTAAACTTTTTTAGCAATTAAAAAACTGAAAAGTGGTGCGTGCAAAATTATTCGGCCCCTTTACTTTCAGTGCAGGAAACTCACTCCAGAAGTTCAGCGAGGATCTCTGAATGATCCAATGTTGTCCTAAATGACTGATGGTGATAAATAGAATCCACCTGTGTGTAATCAAGTCTCTGTATAAATGCACCTGCTCTGTGATAGTCTCAGGGTTCTGTTGAAAGCGCAGAGAGCATCATGAAGACCAAGGAACACACCAGGCTGGTCCGTAATACTGTTATGGAGAAGTTTAAAGCCGCATTTGGATACAAAAAGATTTCCCAAGCTTTAAACATCCCAAGGAGCACTGTGAAGCGATCATTTTGAAATGGAAGGAGTATCAGACCACTGCAAATCTACCAAGACCTGGCTGTCCCTCTAAACTTTCAGCTCAGACAAGGAGAAGACTGATCAGAGATGCAGCCAAGAGGCCCATGATCACTCTGGATGAACTGCAGAGAACTACAGCTGAGGTGGGAGAGTCTGTCCATAGGACAACAATCAGTCGTACACTGCACAAATCTGGACTTTATGGAAGAGTGGCAAGAAGAAAGCCATTTCTCAAAGATATCCATAAAAAGTCTCGTCTAAAGTTTGCCACAAGCCACCTGGGAGACACACCAAACATGTGGAAGAAGGTGCTCTGGTCCGATGAAACCAAAATCAAACTTTTTGGCCACAATGCAAAACGATATGTTTGGCGTAAAAGCAACACAGCTCATCACACTCAACACACCATCCCCACTGTCAAACATGGTGGTGGCAGCATCATGGTTTGGGCCTGCTTTTCTTCAGCAGGGACAGGGAAGATGGTTAAAATTGAGGGGAAGATGGATGCAGCCAAATACAGGACCATTCTGGATGAAAACCTTTTGGAGTCTGCAAAAGACCTGAAACTGGGACGGAGATTTATCTTCCAACAAGACAATGATCCCAAACATACAGCAAAATCTACAAAGGAATGGTTCACAAATAAACGTATCCAGGTGTTAGAATGGCCAAGTCAAAGTCCAGACCTGAATCCAATCGAGAATCTGTGGAAAGAGCTGAAAACTGCTGTTCACAAACGCTCTCCATCCAACCTCACTGAGCTCGAGCTGTTTTGCAAGGAAGAATGGGCAAGAATTTCAGTCTCTCGATGTGCAAAACTGATAGAGACATACCCCAAGCGACTTGCAGCTGTAATCGCAGCAAAAGGTGGCTCTACAAAGTATTAACGCAAGGGGGCCGAATAATTTTGCACGCCCCACTTTTCATTTTTTTATTAGTTAAAAAAGTTTCATAAATCCAAAAGATTTCGTTCCACTTCACAATTGTGTCCCACTTGTTGGTGATTCTTCACAAAAAATAAAAATTTTATATCTTTATGTTTGAAGCCTGAAATGTGGCAAAAGGTTGAAAAGTTCAAGGGGGCCGAATACTTTTGCAAGCCACTGTACATGTCCCAATACAGACTGGGGTGGGGGTGTCCAAGGGTCACACAACAAGTACCGAAAAACCACAGTTTGGTCTCCAGGGGTTTCACTACTCTTTGGTAACCCTGCAGACCTTGTTTCATGATAGGTCAACATCTTCATTGTGGGATTCGTAGACTGTTCTGGTTTCTGGCTTTGGAACCATTCTTTAAAAATGTAACTACACACTCTCCAATGTTCTGGTGTGCCACCGGGCAAGGTTTTGTTAGTCTTTGGTAGCCCCTCATACCTTGTTTCATGGTTTAATAGGTCAACTACTTCATTGTGGGATTCGTAGACTGTTTCGGGTTCTGGTTATGAAACCATTCTATATAAATTTCCCTACTACACACACTCTGGTGTTCTGGTGTGCACCCAGGCAGAATTCTAACAAAATCAATCGTGTTTCCCAACCCATCACCCTGAATGACTGGATTTTATTTAGGAGTTGCTGACACTCTTTTTGGTAGTGTGTATTTTTTTTTTTTTTTTTTTTATCCTTTTCAACAACTCACATGAATCTACACTCTTCTCGGGTTTGATCTGATAATACAATTCCACAAAGCAATTGATTTACTGTGAGGAACTTGTACTACTTGAATTGTTTACAGCGTGTTACGCTAGTTTAAGACATCTTTTCCGCTAATTAACTCTGGCACACAGCAGCCTACCACTTAACACGAGGACACACAGTACTGGAGTGGGTTTGGAAGAGCTGTCTATTAAAAGGCCTGTGAAGGTGAGGTTAACTCCTCGTACTCCAAGAGCTTCCTGCTCCAGATAGGACATTGGGGTGCAGAGGGGGGGGACGGAGAAAGTGCTAATGCAGCTTTTAGCCCAGATATCCAAAATATCCCCTTTTCTGTTGTATGTATATGTGTGTGTGTATGTGAAATTCTGTCCCACATGAATGGCAATTTTGTCTAGCGCAAAATTTCTGTATTGGACACTTGGGGATATTATTGAACATTTTTCATTTCTTAATATGCCAAAATGTAAATTTGCATCTATCGCTATCTATCTATCTATCTATCTATCTATCTATCTATCTATCTATCTATCTATCTATCTATCTATCTATCTATCTATCTATCTATCTATATCTCACTGGGCACTTTATTAGGTACACCTTGCTAGTACCGGGTTGGATCCCCTTTTACCTTCAGATCTGCCTTCATTCTTGGTGGCATAGATTCAACAAGGTGTTGGAAACATTCCTCAGAGATTTTGGTCCATAGTGACATGATAGCATCACACAGTTGCTGCAGATTTGTTGGCTGCACATCCATGATGCCAATCTCTTCCACCACATCTCAAAGGTGCTCTATTGGATGAGATGTGGTGAGTGTGGAGGCCATTGGAGGACAGGGACCTCATTGTCCAGTGGTGAGATGATTGGAGCTTTGTGACATGGTGCATTATCCTGCTGGAAGGAGCCATCAGAAGATGGGGACACTGTAGTCATAAAGGGATGGACATGGTCAGCAACAATACTCAGGTAGTCTGTGGGGTTTAAATGATGCTCAGTTGGTACTAAGGGGCCAAAAGTGTGGCAAGAAAATATCCCCCCCACCATTATACCATCACCACCAGCCTGAACCATTGATACAAGGATCCATGTCTTCATGTTGTTTACACCAAATTCTGACCCTACCTTCTGAATGTTGCAGCTGAAATCCAGACTCATCAGACCAGGCAATGTTTTTCCGATCTTCTATTGTCCAATTTTGGTGAGCCTGTGCCAATTGTAGCCTCAGTTTCCTGTTCTTAGCTGACAGGAGTGGCGCCCGGTGTGGACTTCTCCTGCTTCAAGGTTCCATGTGTTGTGTGTTCCGAGATGGTATTCTGTATATCTTGGTTGTAACAAGTGGTTATTTGAGTTACTCTTGTCTTTGTATCATCTCAAACCAGTCTGCCCATTCTCCTTTTACCTCTTCACCTCTGACAACAACAAGGCATTTTCCTCCACACAACTGCCGCTAACTGTATATTTTTTTCGGACCATTCTCTCTAAACCCGAGAGATGTTCATGAAAATCCCAGTAGATCAGCAGTTTTTGAAATACTCGAACCAGCCCGTCTGGCGCCAACAACCATGCCACGTTCAAAATCCCCTTTCTTCTCCATTTTGATGCTCGATTTGAACCTCAGCAAGTCGTCCTCGCCATGTTTAGAAGCCTAAATGCATTGATTTGCCGCTAATGTGATTGCCTGATTAGTAATTTATGTTACCAAGCAATTGAACAGGTGTACCTTACAAAGTGGCCGGTGAGTGTATATTTGTATATATGATATGTTCTGGCTCCCGTACGGTAAACCAACCCATAGACTTGTATTGAAAGAGAGAGATGAAGAAGCACGGGGGTTGTGCAGCCTTGCTGACCAGGATGCAGAGCATGCATAGGTAATGAACCAATATGGCGGGCCTCATGTTCAGATTTAATCGCTTGACCCCCAGGCCTTTTTCCTAACACTTTTGTTTACATGTAACAATCAGTCATTTTTACTAGAAAACTAGTTGGAACCCCCAAACATTATATACTGTATTTTTAAAGCAGAGTCCCTAGAGAATAAAGTGGTGGCTTTTGCAATTTTTTTATGTCACGCTGTATTTGCGCAGCGGTTTTTCGAACGCAATTTTTTTGGAATAAAATACACTTTTTTTTTTTTTCTTTTTTTTTGTCCGGTCCATCGGGAGTTTACTTCATGGAGGCTCTTGTTGCCACCCCACTGTTCAAAGTCCTTCAATTGAAAAATCAAAGGAGCCAGGGAGAAAAGTTGTCGGTTGAACAGCCCCTGTGTCCAATTAGATGCAGCCGCTTCTGGGGTACTTTGACAGTTGCCTCCAGCAGCTGTCACTGGTTTACACTTGAAACCCTGCTGGACTAATTTTATCAGTCAGGCATGATTAAGGCCTAAAGGCTGAAACGCGTTGACAGGTTTTTCAGCTGTATTTTACTGTATTATGTTAAAGGAAGTCCATTTATGCCGATGTAATTAAGTATGTAGGCATGTATTCAGCTTTGAATAAAGACTGAAGCCTTTCAGCCTGTGCACGGAGCTTTGGAATCCAGTGGGGGTTGTAGTGCTGCTTCATCTGTTGCACTACTAGTTGGTGGGTGGCTCTGTGGGGTGTAAGGAAGGGATCACTTCCAGTAGGTTAACCCCAACGGTGGGTGCTGGTGATGGACCCCCTTGGGGGATTTGGCTGCTCACTTTATGGTCTGACACTGCCGTTGTTTCAGCAAGAGGTACTTGGGTGGGGAGGGAGGAGTCTGTGTCTGTAATAATGCAACCCTTGGCGTAGAATTATATAATAGTTTATTGAAAGTGTAAAACATACATATTGGGCCAATGCGTTTCAGGGGAGTTACCTTTCCCCCTTCTTCAGGGCTGACATACAGGCTTCAGGGCTTTAAAGTGGAACTTCACTCTCTCAATCAACATTGACTCCTTTTAATCCTTTTGCCATTCCTCCCAACTTTCTGAGATGGGAACGAGGGACACTTATTAGCAAAAGTATGTGGGCATAGGACACACCCCCTGCCACGCCTCCTTAAAGGAAAATGTACAAAAAAAGATTTAGTTAAACCCACAAGTGCTTTTTTTCCCCACTATTATTCCTTTTATATTGGCTTTCGGAATTTACCAATGCAGCAATTTAGAAACTGGATGAAAGGTTTAGAATTCCAGAACACTTTTTGATAGATAAATAGTGCATATTTTATACAACTATAGAGATCAGACCAAAATGAGAGACAAAAGAGGAGGAAAGAGGGACTTTGTTTTGAATAAGGGACAGTCCATCAAAATCAAGGACAGTTGGGAGCTCTGCTTATGCTGCTAGCATTAGTAAATAGATAGGAAAGTACACTATATTATCAAAAGTATTGGGACGCCCGCCTTTACACGCACATGAACTTTAATGGTATCCCGGTCTTGGTTCGTAGGGCTCAATATTGAGTTGGCCCACCCTTTGCAGCTGTAACAGCTTCAACTCTTCTGGGAAGGCTGTTCACAAGGTTTAGGAGTGTGTCCTGGCTCGAAGGCCTGGCTCGCAGTCTCCGCTCTAATTTTTCCCAAACATCTTCTATCTGGTTGAGGCCAGTCAAGTTCCTCCACCCCAAGCTCGCTCATCCAGGTCTTTATGGACCTTGTTTTGTTGGGGGCATGAAATTTGTCCAAAATGTCTTGGTATGCTGACGCCTTAAGAGTTCCCTTCACTGGAAATAAGGGGCCAAGCCCAACCCCTGAAAAACAACCCCACACCGTAATCTCCCCTCCACCAAATGATTTGGACCAATGCACAAAGCAAGGTCTAGAAAGACATGGATGAGCGAGTTATGGATGAGTTATGAGGACATAAATTTTATTTGGGTCAAGTGGTTAAGCCGAATTTTTAGCTACGCTGTAAAGTGAAAATGAAGAGGGGTAAATCTTCCAGTGGGGACAATAGTTGTGGTGACAACCAGGGATTCCCTCATTTTTAAAGGGATTTCCTCTCACTTCCTGTTTTGGATATTGGGCAGGGAATGATAGGAAATCTCAGTGTGACATTGATGGCATAAAACATTATCAGGGGGTTAATAACCCTCCTTTACTGTATCCAAAATGGAAAAAAAAAAATATTAAGCTCTGCCTTTTTAGTTCTACTTTAAGCTGAATTTTTAGCTGCGCCGTACAGAAGAGAATTGGAGCTGACAAACGTTCAGATCAATTAAAATAATAGTTGGATTATCAGGCAGGAGTTTGGGCCTGGATTCATTACCGCTGATCGGTTTAGTGTGGAACAGAGATTAGGAGTAGATATGATAGCGGTGTTTAGGGAGAAGGCGATCAATCAGCGATGTTTATTTGAGGAAGGAACGCTGTGCGGCCCAAAAGGATAAAATACAAAGAGATTTCAGAGGAGGCATTACTCCTGACCGAATGGTAAATTGGGCCTATTATTTCAGGCTGATAAACAAAAAGGATATGCAGTGTGTGGAAATGCCCATCTATTATGTATTGTGAAATATAGATGGCCTATCACCGAAGATTACCATCGGCCGAAGGCTGATTTACTATGCTAGTCACAGCTCTTTGCTTTATGACAATTGCTTCTATTGTTGGAAAGAAACCGTAAAGTAGTTTATTGATCAGAACTGATGGTCTACGCCGATATGAGCCGCACATTGGAAATGGCACAAGCCAGCATTTCATTCCTAAAGCGGGATTCTGAGCTCACACATACGCAATTGCTGTGATAAGTTGAACGAAATGATCGTGTTATGCCGCGTACACACGGTCGTACTTTTCGTCTACAAAAGTCGGACAGCCTGTCGGACAGACTTCCGGCAGACTTTCGGTGGACTTGCCGCGGACTTGCGGCCTACTTTCTAACGACCGGACTTGCCTACACACGACCACACAAAAGTCGGTCGGATTCGTACGTGATGACGTACACCGGACTAAAATAAGGAAGTTCATAGCCAGTAGCCAATAGGTGCCCTAGCGTGGCTTTTTGTCCGTCGGACTAGCACACAGACGAGCGGATTTCGGGGTCCGTCGTAGGTACGAAGTAAAAGTTTTGAAGCATGTTTCAAATCTAAAGTACGTCGTATTTGAGGCTAAAAAAGTCGGTTGAAAGTCCGGAGAAGCCCACACACGATCGGATTACCAGCCAGCTTTAGTCCATCAGCGTCTGTTGGACTTTTGTAGACGAAAAGTACGACCGTGTGTACGCGGCATTAGTCCCTTGGTTGTATTAAAATAGGCTCAATGGTGAACTAATGGGGGTGCCGACTCTGCCGCCTGACAGTGAATTATTTTGTGTTCTGCAGTGCTGTGCACCACATGGAAAAAAAAATGGCCCCCGCAGTGACCCGGAACCTGCTGCTTCAGTGAGAGCGGGATCTCAATGTGAGAGGAAGTCTCCTCCCCTGCTCCGCCCATCACTCTCCTCCCCACTCTGGGTACCCGCTATATATGGTCTTGGGCCAGGGCAGTTCTCTGTTCTTACAATTCTGCAACCTGTGGTGGGGGAGGAGGGGGATGAGGGATGTTTGTACTGAGCAGGTAAAGGGGTTTTCTTTATGGAAATGTCTGTACTGGGAGGGATTTGGTACTGTTCGGGGGGGTCAGTCTGTACTGAGAGGTCTGTGTTGGGTGGGTGGTTGATTCTGTACTGAGGGGTTTGTACTGGAGGGGTCCATTTGTGCTGGGGGGGGGGGGTCGGTCAATCTGGGCTGGGCAAGGGGGATCAATCTGTGCTTGGGGTGGGGGGGGGGTCGGTCTGTTGGATATGGTTAGTCTTTGCTTGGGGGGTAAATGGGTCAGTGTGTGTATTGCCCTGTGATGGGGGTAGTCAGTCTTTTCTGGGGAGGGGTTGGTGTTTGCTGGAGGGGTGGGCAGTGTGTGTTGGATTTGGTTAGTCTTTGCTAGGTGACAGGCCGGTGTGTGTGTGTTGCCCTGTGCTGGGGGCAGTTGGTCTTTTCTGTGGGGTGGGGGGGTGGTAAATAGGTTGGTGTGTGTGTTACCCTGTGCTGGGGGCAGTCAGTCTTTTCTGGGGGAGGGGTTGGTGTGTGCTGGAGGGGTGGTCAGTCTGTGTTGGATATGGTTAGTCCTTGCTGGGTGATGGGCCGCTGTGTGTTTCCCTGTGCTGGGGGCAGTCGGTCTTTTGTGCGGGGGGGGGGGGGGGGTGCTGAAGGGATGGTCAGTCTGTGTTGGATATGGTTAGCCTTTGTTGGGGGGGGGGGGGTAAATGGGTCGGTGTGTGTTGCCCTGTGCTGGGGGCAGGTGGTCTTTTCTGGGGGAGGGGTTGGTGTGTGCTGGAGGGGTGGTCTGTCTGTGTGTTGGATATGGTTAGTCTTTGCTGGGGGATGTGTGTGCTGCCCTGCGCTAGGGGCAGTTGTCTTTTTTCTGGGGGTGGGGGGGGGTTGGTGTGTGCTGCTCTGTGCTGAGGATAGGGGGTGTGTTGACCTGTGCTGGGGCGGTGGTCTTTTCTGTGGTGGTCAGTGTGTGCTGCCCTGTGTTTGCTGGGGGGTCAGTCTGTATTGGGACACTCATTTTTTTGTGGAGGGTGGGGTGGTTGGTGTGTGCTGGGGGTGTCTCTGTGCTGAGTATAGTCAGTTTTTGATGGGGAAGGAGGTTGGTCTGTACTGGAGGGGATCAGTCTGTGCTTTGGGGTCAGTCTGTGGTCTGGTGTGTGTGTGTGTGGGGTCTGTGCTGGAGGAAGAGGGGGGTTTGTGTTGGATAGGGAGTCATTACTGAGGGGTTTGTGCTGGGAGGTCTGTAATGAGGGGGTAGACTGGGAGGAGGGGTATTCAGGGATGTTGGGGGAGATCTATACTGTGGGGGGGGGGGGGGGGGCGTTAATAATGTGTGCTAGGCAGAGGGATCACCGTGCATTATGGCTAGTTCACATTAGCGGTTAGGGGGTGGTAAAACCCTTCAGCTAAGTCGCAGTTTGTTCATTTGCCTAGCTTGAATGAATGAGCTTTGAATGAAAACACTGCCTAGTACAGAGGAACCCTGGCCTCTGTTGAGGTCAACGAAAACAGGAAATGGCACCTACAACAGCTATGAGATGAGATCATTGTTACTGCCATTGCCTGTACCAGTGTAGTACCCTTGTCGTCTTGATGCATACTTCAGGAGGCCTTCTGTTTAATTTCCTCTGAATGGTTGGAGATTAGTAAGCGAACTGAGAAACAAATCAAGTCCGGCTGTCAAGTATTACCCATTCTGATGAATTGTGTCCGACCGTTCTTGCAAAATTTCTCCTTTCTGTAATTTGCAGGATATCTCTACTGTTAAAGGCCCCAGCAATCAACTATAAATTAAAAAGCATGGCAGATTTTAGGCGGCTTTAGAGCAAGCTTTCCAATTTGCTTCTATGGGCTTTTTCTAATTTTAATTAGGCGTTCTGTAATCTGGCACCCATAAAACAAGTTCCTGCGGAGCTCCTGTTAGCAGGTTGAGGAGGGATTGTGTGTCCTATTACTTTGCTGCGGCTGTAACTGCCTGTTTTATGGACATAGCAGTCCGATAGGTAGAAATATTGAGCTAGTTATAGAACTGCACGGCTTAGGGGCACTGGTTTTTCACTCTCTTGTATGTCAAAAAGTAATTAACTAATGGAAAGGCGTATCTAAACATGTCATATGGGATCTAGGCGAATAGAACCTGTTCTTAAAGTGTAAGTAAACCCCTCCCTATCGTTTTCAGCCAAGGAAGCCACCATCTTTGCCTCTGTTTAATCTACAACTACCATAATGCTGCACATGTGATCCGTTATGACACCAGCCATTGGACGGTTTGACAGTTTGGTTGAGAGCACAACCAATGGGAGTGTTACATTTCCGGCACGTGCCGTAAATGTAACAGTTTTATGGATGGGTTTACTTCCGCTTTAAGTGGTAATTGACATCTGACAGATGACTATCACACCTTTCTATTGTGGACATCCGCCTAAATAACTGAATTTGGGAAATTCCCATGAAGGGTTCTGCCAACATGACTGCATAAAAAGGTATTTTAGACAATTCCAAAGTTTCTATCCTGTGGTGACAGTTTGGAGAAGGCCCTTTTACACAAAGCTAGCTCCATAAAGACATGGCTGGAAGAGTTTATAATGAAGGATATTGAGTGGCCTGCACAGAGCCTGACCTCAACCCTATTGAACAACTTTGTGTTGGAACTTCAGGTCTTCTCATCCAACATCCGTACCTGACCTCAAAATTTCGAACAGATAGTCCAAAGCCTTGTGGGGAGACTTCCCAGAAGAGTAGAGGGTCTTGTAGCCACAACGATTAGGGACAACTCCATATTAATTCCCATGGTTTTGAATGGGAAGTCAGTCAAGCTCCTATAGGAGTGATGGTCCGGTGTCGCCAACCTGTTTCTTACTTGCAATACAATGGAATACTTTACAGACCATTACATAAGTATTATTATTCCTTCCTGATGAGTGTAGGCTTGGTTGCGATCCAGGTCTTCTCATCCGCCATCATTACCTGATCTCGTAAATGCTCTTTTGGTTGAATAGGCACAAATTCCCACTGACAGACACACTCCAAAATCTCATGGAAAGCCTTCCCAGAAGAGTGGAGGCTGTTATAGCCGCAAAGAAGAAGGGGTTTACATATTAATGTCCATGGTTTTGGCATGGATTGTCCAACACGCTTATATGTGTGATGGTCAGGTGTCTACCAAAGTTTGGCCACCTAGTTGGGCATTATATTGCAGTGTAGTCCTGTATCCCATACCTAGCTCCAGGTTGCCCATTTACACCCTTTTTTTCAAGATTTCCCAGACCACCCTTTATCCAAGGGCCAGTCTCTCTCCTGTCAGCCATGGAGTGGGTTCCTACATTTCAGGCGTGGAAATAAAAGCTGTCATTCAGATGTACAGCTGTTCAATTAAACTTTCCTTCCTCTCCACGAAAAGTTGACGGAAATTTGTGGTGTGTTCCTTCTCAGTGTCTCCTAATCATGGTAATTTAACAGATTCTGTAATTACCTGCCTGCTACATCTTGATTGCTGTTTTTTTCATCCTTTCTGTTTGCCGCTGGAATTTACATCTAATGAGAGCTACGTTCATTAGCTGTCATTGTATAGGGGTGGTCCGACCTTCCGAGTAATCTGTGCTGTCATTTTCCTTCCCGTACACCGCTTAAAGAAGGACTCCTGTCTGAATAAAAAGCCAGATATTGTTTCATAACAGAGCAGTGGAAATTGCTGAAGGCAGCTAATGGACATTTTCACCTCCTTTCCTTGCAACGAAAGAGGGGCTACTTTTCGCATATTACCCTTTACCATCGTAAATGTAGTAAAAATTTGGTAATCTCTGCACTGTTAGTAATTTTATCTTAAAGTTAAGACTTTTTATTTGATGCTATAAAAGAGATATACAGTATAAAAAAAATGTTATAGGCAAAAGACAATTTTTTTTTTAGCATGTGTGAGTTTTTCGAATGCCCCCCTTGTAAGAGGAGCTTCGTGATTGGCTAAAATTGGTGCCAAGAGCACAAGTCCCTACCCCCACTCCAGCCCTGCTAGAACACAGTCCCTCCTGTTGAGGTTGAACCCTCCTACATCTTCTAACCCTGCTCCTTGGCATAGCCCTCCACACGACATCCCCTGCCATAGACCTTCACATTCAGAGAAAGGAATGTCCACACAAGAATAGATTCACTGCACTTTCCTGGTGGTGTTCAGAAAATATCATTACAGTCACCCTGTAGTCGCCTACCGTCCCCATGACTAAGCCCAGTGCGAGGGGCGAAACGGGTTGGGGTGTGTGGCCCGGGCGGAGTCTAGGCTGAGGCTGCTTCCACTCTTTCTACACAGGGGTTTTGTGTGATGTCTGTCTTTAAGGACTTTCCTTCTGCTCATTGATGAGCATTACAGTCACATCACAGGGACATATACAGTACATTCCAGAGTCGCTTGACATATACAGTCAACCATGTATAGTGGACGGTTAGCAGTAGTCACAAGTGAAAGCACGTGCACCACTTTTAACAGCCATCTCCCTTTCTGTCTCTCCTCTGCCCGGGGTCATTAGTACTCACAGGACTGTGCTCTCTCTCCTGAGAACTTTCCAGGGAAGCAGCCTCACACAGGGATCTGCAGTCTGGCCTAAAAGGCCTTTTTTCAATCCTCCCTAGCCCTCACCTCCTTAAAGAACAGAATTACTACAACTGGCAGTTCCTATGTACAGGTCCACTCTACCTGGCCTCCTGCCCTGTCCTGGGACTGTGTGTGCTGGCTACATTCTCGCAGTTGTGGGGTGTTTGGCTCCCAGGCCCCAAGTGTAGCTAGGACCCCTCCCAACCTTTTTCAATCCTCCCTAGCCCTCACCTCCTTGAGGAACAGAATTACTACTACTGGCAGTTCCTATTTACAGGTCCACTCCACCTGGCCTCCTGCCCTGTCCTGGGACTATGTGTGCTGACTACATTCTCGCAGATGTGGGGTCTTTGGCTCCTATGTCCCAGGTGCAGCTATGACCTCTCCCAACCTGGCATATAACTGGGCACTGACTCACCCATGACATCACTGTGTAATGTGCATGGTCACCCTAAAGCTGGCCTTACACTATACATTCAGATTTTTGCAATTTGTATCAAATCAGGCATGCCCTTTCACTGTGTAGTTGATTGTAATTCTAAAGAAGATTGTATAGTGTATGATCGTCCTAAGTCAGTGGTGGTCATCTTGCTTGATGTAGGGCTTCAAGTGTGGCCCATGACATTACAAAGGCTAGTCATACTCCTATAGAGTTCTCTCATTCAGTCTGCGGTCTTAACAGGAGAAATCAATAGATTCCCCCATCTCCATCATACAGAATGGATGGAGGAATTTGCACTACTGGCTATTGTATTCAAACAGTGGCAACACCAGCAGCTGTCTGAATACCTAAAGTGACCTCATCTAATTGTATACTCTGTCCAGAGGGCAGGTTAGAACAATGGCTGGTCATTTGCTATGCAAGGTAGTCTCACTCATTTTAGGTCCTGCTGTTACATTTATGCTGCATACACACGGTCGGAATTTCCGTCAAAAAAAGTGTGATGGGAGCTTTTGGTCGGATATTCCGACCGTGTGTATGTTCCATCCAACTTTTTCTGTCTGAATTTCCGCCAGCAAAAGATTGAGAGCTGGTTCTCTATTTTCCCAACGGAAAAAGTTCCTATCAGAAATTCCGTTCGTCTGTATGCAATTCCGACACGCAAAAAAACACGCATGCTCGGAAACAATTCGACGCATGCTCGGAAGCATTGAACTTCATTTTCACGGCTCGTCGTAGTGTTGTACGTCACCGCGTTCTTGATGGTCGAAGGTTCAGAGAACTTTTGTGTGACCGTGTGTATGCAAGCCAAGCTTGAGCGGAATTCCGTCGGAAAAACCATCCAAGATGGTTGCCAAGGGCATTAGACATGATTGGATCCTTCATCAAATAGGATAAAAGCTCAAACTTGGGGCGGCCAATAATGATTGGTGGTGGGCGGTGGTCAACCTGCCCTTAAACAGTACAGCAGATCCTGGTGTGTAGTGTGGTCCTTCTATGCACAAGGCCAAGCAGATGTCTTCTGCTTCCTCCTCTAAAGAAGGACTGGCCTCGTTGTAAAGAGATCTAACAAGTTGCAAAATTTATGACCGAGTATATCAGACGTTTATCTTAGGGTGTTATTGGGTTGTCAAATCAGGAACAGGATCAGTGTAGTAGTTGCACATAACCCAAATATATTGGAGATGTGAACATGATTTGCTAATATTTGCAGATGGATAGATTTACAAAAAAAAAAAAAAAAGATATATATATATATATATATATATATATATATATATATATATATATATATATATATATTTTTAACAGAGACCCTAAAGAATAAAATGGCGATTGTATGTATGTGTATATATATATATATATATATATATATATATATATATATATATATATCTTTTTTTTTTTTTTTTTTTTGCAAATCTATCCATCTGCAAATATTAGCAAATCATGTTCACATCTCCAATATATTTGGGTTATGTGCAACTACTATGTATAGATAATGTGTATTTTATTTTATTTTTTTTGCAAATTGAATTTCGCATCTCACACTGGTTGCAGTCATTGAAGTCATTTGGCCTTTTCATGTTGCACTGATTCACTGGACAGCTTGAACTCGCGACCCTAACACCCAAAACCACTTCCTCTGAAACTTCACATGACCATTATTGCCAATCCCAGACCAGTGATTGATGAAGAGAAAACAACCTTTTTTTTTTTTTTTTTTCCTCTGGCTCCCTATTTACTCAGATGTCCCAGAGGCAGATTCACAAGTGGGCAGCTTAATCCCCTTTTTATGCCTGGATTTCTTTAACTGTCTGCTATCAGTTTTAAAGATCAGTGTCGGCTTACATTACACAATATGCAGAAGCTGACTCTTTTGTGCGGGTTAAAGGGAATCAGTCACAATGGGGAGCACCTGTCTCAAAAAACATCAGATGGAAGCACTCTCTTGCCTTGACCTGGATCTTGGTTTGGATTTCCCCCACAGTACAAATTCATAGAGGTAACTTGGAGCCTCACCAAGGTGGTCCTGTAGCGTGTCTGAGTTTGGTAAGGGCATTAGATTGTAAGCTCTGCTGCAGCATGGGCTGAAGTGAATGTGCTTTGCGGCCTCTTCACACTATCGCACTTTGTTAACATGTGGTCTTCTTTTTCTTTGCATACAGCGTACATATACTGTAAATTATGCTCATAAGCTTCTCTCCAAACAAAGCTTTGGTGTGTTTTTTTTTTTTTAATGCCTCTAAACACTGCTCCTGAAATACTGCTCTAAATGCCTGATGCACATGGCCAACACAGAACTGCGGCATAAATATATATATATATATATATATATATATATATATATATATACTGTACGCCTGCAAAAGCGACCTTTTTTATATGCCCTTATACATGATGCCTAAGACCCCATTCACACTTTGCGATTTGGAATTGTGGGCATAATCACCGCAATTCCAAATTGCGCACCAATCGCTGCAAAACGTGCATATGTGGGCCGTTGCTTCTCAATGCAATTTCAAAGTGCAATTTTGCCCGTGAGACATGATTACGTGGCAAATGCGTGCCTTTAAAAATTGCGTGAAGCTTGTCACCGAAAAAGGAGCAGGAGCTTCTTTTGGGCGACAAACGCACATAGGGCAGCCCATTCAAGTGAATTGAGCAGAATCGAGTGAGAATCGTGCTTTGAAAATCACGAGTGGAAAAAAATAAGTGATCTCTTGATGTTGCTTCAACGCAAGACTCGGGAGTGCTTCTTCCACTTGACCGTTTGTATCTACTCGCCTTGAGTGCACCAGGACTGTCTTTTGTGTGCTGCCCACCATTTCTCTCTCTCTCTCTCTCTCTCTCTTTCATATATATATATATATATATATATATAATTTTTTTTTATGTTAGATCAATATTTATCGGCGTATAACACGCACCCCAAGTTTAGGAGGGAATTTTAAGGAAAAAAACTTTTGGGAGTAAAGTTTAAGAAAAAAAAACTTACATTAAAATGCCCATCAATGCAGCGTTATCTGTCCATCTGCAGACTTTTCAGTGTCAGTGCAGCCATGTCAGTGCAGCCTTGTCAGTGCAGCTTTGCCCCAGTGCAGCCTTGTCAGTGCAGCTTTGCCCCAGTGCAGCCTTGTCAGTGCAGCTTTGCCCCAGTGCAGCCTTGTCAGTGCAGCTTTGCCCCATTGCAGCCTTGTCAGTGCAGCTTTGCCCCATTGCAGCCTTGTCAGTGCAGCTTTGGCCCAGTGCAGCCTTGTCAGTGCAGCTTTGCCCCATTGCAGCCATGTCAGTGCAGCCTTGTCAGTGCAGCTTTGGCCCAGTGCAGCCTTGTCAGTGCAGCTTTGGCCCAGTGCAGCCTTGTCAGTGCAGCTTTGGCCCAGTGCAGCCTTGTCAGTGCAGCTTTGGCCCAGTGCAGCCTTGTCAGTGCAGCTTTGGCCCAGTGCAGCCTTGTCAGTGCAGCTTTGCCCCATTGCAGCCTTGTCAGTGCAGCTTTGCCCCACTGCAGCCTTGTCAGTGCAGCTTTGCCCCAGTGCAGCCTTGTCAGTACAGCCTTGCCCCATTGCAGCCATGTCAGTGCAGCCTTGTCAGTGCAGCTTTGCCCCACTGCAGCCTTGTCAGTGCAGCTTTGCCCCACTGCAGCCTTGTTAGTGCAGCTTTGCCCCACTGCAGCCTTGTTAGTGCAGTTTTGCCCCACTGCAGCCTTGTCAGTGCAGCTTTGCCCCATTGCAGCCATGTCAGTGCAGCTTTGCCCCACTGCAGCCTTGTTAGTGCAGCTTTGCCCCACTGCAGCCTTGTTAGTGCAGCTTTGCCCCACTGCAGCCTTGTTAGTGCAGCTTTGCCCCACTGCAGCCTTGTTAGTGCAGCTTTGCCCCACTGCAGCCTTGTTAGTGCAGCTTTGCCCCACTGCAGCCTTGTTAGTGCAGCTTTGCCCCACTGCAGCCTTGTTAGTGCAGCTTTGCCCCACTGCAGCCTTGTTAGTGCAGCTTTGCCCCACTGCAGCCTTGTTAGTGCAGCTTTGCCCTACTGCAGCCTTGTCAGTGCAGCTTTGCCCCACTGCAGCAATGTCAGTGCAGCCTTAACAGTGCTGCTCTGTGTGATCGCCGCCGACATACACAGCTGTGTGTAGATTCAAATATGGCGCCGAGACTGCAGAGACTCGGCAGAGCCGAGATACACATAGCCGAGTGTTCTCGGCTATTTTCGGCTATTCTCGGCTATTCTCTGCGCCGCTCACTGTCACGCCCAGTCCCGCCCTATGATGGACATAACACGGGTCCAATGGTGGGACTGGGCGTGACAGTGAGCGGCGGCGAGAATAGCCGAGAACACTCGGCTATGTGTATCTTGGCTCCGCCGAGTCCCTGCAGTCTCGGCGCCATATTTGAATCTACACACGGCTGTGTATGTCGGCGGCGATCGGCACGATCGCCGCCGATCAATCAAAATTGGTGGGGATCGGCGTATAACACGCACTCGCGATTTTCCCCTGATTTTAAGGGGAAAAAAGTGCATGTTATACGCCGATAAATACGGTATATATATATATAGATAGATCTTTCAAAGACTCAACATGCCTCTTAGCAAATACCTTTTGGTATGTGTGTATATATATATATATATATATATATATATATATATATATATATATATATATATATATATATATATATATATATACACATACACACACAGTGGCTTGCGAAAGTATTCGGCCCCCTTGAACTTTTCAACCTTTTGCCACATTTCAGACTTCAAACATAAAGATATAAAATTTTAATTTTTTGTGAAGAATCACCAACAAGTGGGACACAATTGTGAAGTGGAACGAAATCTATTGGATATTTTAAACTTTTTTAGCAATTAAAAAACTGAAAAGTGGTGCGTGCAAAATTATTCGGCCCCTTTACTTTCAGTGCAGAAAACTCACTCCAGAAGTTCAGCGAGGATCTCTGAATGATCCAATGTTGTCCTAAATGACTGATGGTGATAAATAGAATCCACCTGTGTGTAATCAAGTCTCTGTATAAATGCACCTGCTCTGTGATAGTCTCAGGGTTCTGTTGAAAGAGCAGAGAGCATCATGAAGACCAAGGAACACACCAGGCAGGTCCGTAATACTGTTGTGGAGAAGTTTAAAGCCGGATTTGGATACAAAAAGATTTCCCAAGCTTTAAACATCCCAAGGAGCACTGTGCAAGCGATCATTTTGAAATGGAAGGAGTATCAGACCACTGCAAATCTACCAAGACCTGGCTGTCCCTCTAAACTTTCAGCTCAGACAAGGAGAAGACTGATCAGAGATGCAGCCAAGAGGCCCATGATCACTCTGGATGAACTGCAGAGAACTACAGCTGAGGTGGGAGAGTCTGTCCATAGGACAACAATCAGTCGTACACTGCACAAATCTGGCCTTTATGGAAGAGTGGCAAGAAGAAAGCCATTTCTCAAAGATATCCATAAAAAGTCTCGTCTAAAGTTTGCCACAAGCCACCTGGGAGACACACCAAACATGTGGAAGAAGGTGCTCTGGTCCGATGAAACCAAAATCGAACTTTTTGGCCACAATGCAAAACGATATGTTTGGCGTAAAAGCAACACAGCTCATCACCCTCAACACACCATCCCCACTGTGAAACATGGTGGTGGCAGCATCATGGTTTGGGCCTGCTTTTCTTCAGCAGGGACAGGGAAGATGGTTAAAATTGAGGGGAAGATGGATGCAGCCAAATACAGGACCATTCTGGATGAAAACCTGTTGGAGTCTGCAAAAGACCTGAAACTGGGACGGAGATTTATCTTCCAACAAGACAATGATCCCAAACATACAGCAAAATCTACAAAGGAATGGTTCACAAATAAACGTATCCAGGTGTTAGAATGGCCAAGTCAAAGTCCAGACCTGAATCCAATCGAGAATCTGTGGAAAGAGCTGAAAACTGCTGTTCACAAACGCTCTCCATCCAACCTCACTGAGCTCGAGCTGTTTTGCAAGGAAGAATGGGCAAGAATTTCAGTCTCTCGATGTGCAAAACTGATAGAGACATACCCCAAGTGACTTGCAGCTGTAATCGCAGCAAAAGGTGGCTCTACAAAGTATTAACGCAAGGGGGCCGAATAATTTTGCACGCCCCACTTTTCATTTTTTTATTAGTTAAAAAAGTTTCATAAATCCAAAAGATTTCGTTCCACTTCACAATTGTGTCCCACTTGTTGGTGATTCTTCACAAAAAATAAAAATGTTATATCTTTATGTTTGAAGCCTGAAATGTGGCAAAAGGTTGAAAAGTTCAAGGGGGCCGAATACTTTCGCAAGCCACTGTATACACCACACACACTGGCCACTTTATTAGGTACACCTGTTCAATTGCTTGGTAACACAAATTGCTAATCGGCCAATTGCATAGCAGCAACTCAATGCATTTAGGCATCTACACGTGGTGGAGATGACTTGCTGAAGTTCAAACTGAGCATCAGAATGGAGAAGAAAGGGTATTTAAGTGACTTTGAACGTCAAACGGTTGTTGGTGACAGACGGGCTTGGTCTGAGTATTTCGAAAACTGGGATTTTCTACTGGGATTTTCACGCACAACCATCTCTAGGGCCTACAGAAAGAGAAAATATCCAGCGAGCGCCAGTTGTGTGGACAAAAATGCCTTGTTGATGTCAGAGGAGAATGGGCAGACTGGTTTGAGATGATAGGCAACAGTAACTTAAATACCCACTCGTTAAAACCAAGTTATGTGGAATACCGTCTCAATCTGCAACACATTGAACCTTGAAGCAGATGGGCTACAGCAGCAGAAGACATCACCAGGTGCCACTCCTGTCAGCTAAGAACAGGAAACTGAGGCTACAATTGGCACAGGCTCACCAAAATTGGACAATTGAAGATTGGAAAAATGTTGCCTGGTCTGATGAGTCTCGATTTCAGCTGCGACATTCAGATGGTGGGGTCAGAATTTGGCGTAAACAAATGAAAGCATGGATCCATCCTGCCTTGTATCACCAGTTCAGGCTGGTGGTGGTGGTGTAATGATGTGGGGGATATTTTCTTGGCACACTTTGGGCCCTTAGTACTAATTGGGCATCGTTTAAACCCCACGGCCTACCTGAGTATTGTTGCTGACCATGTCCATCCCTTTATGACTACAGTGTCCCCATCTTCTGATGGCTCCTTCCAGCAGGATAATGCACCATGTCACAAAGCTCCAATCATCTCACCTCTGGACAATGAGGTCCCTGTACTCCAATGGTCTCCACACTCACCAGATCTCATCCAATAGAGCTCCACACTCACCAGATCTCATCCAATAGAGCACCTATGAGAAGTGGTGGAAGAGATTGGCATCATGGATGTGCTCCTGACAAATCTGCAGCAACTGTGTGACGTTATCATGTCACTATGGACCAAAATCTCTGAGGAACGTTTCCAACAACTAGTTGGATCTATGCCACGAAGAATGAAGGCGAAAGGGGGTCCAACCCGGTACTAGCAATGTGTATCTAATAAAGTGGCCGGCGAGTGCACATCTAACACCCCCCCTCCCTAATCTTTTCTATGAGTCACTTTTGTTACTTGTCAAGGTTGGTCAGTTTTGGTCACCTGGGGGAATTGATTTTTCAATGTTTGTACAACAAGGTATGGGGCAGATGAGATGGTCCCGGGCTTTGTTTGCAGGTGATGATAAATGACTCTCCCATTGTCCACGCCTGACTCAAGAGAGTGTCTTGTTTCATTGAGGTGGACATTGGCAGGATGAGCTGGGGTGATAGACGGAAGTGTCAGACCTGAACAAAGGTTAATGTTTATAGGATGGACTGCCTTCATTGGGGTGGGAAAGTCAATAATAGACTTGTCAGCAAACTTTTTAACTAGATTTCAGGGCTGGGGGCTTCCTTCATTTACTCCGAAGCCTGGTTATTTTTGCTCTTTTTTTTTTTTCTTCTTCTTGGCGGTGCTAGGATTGTGCAGCGACAACTGGAATAATATAACTGGAATCACGTAAGTGATCTAATTCTTTTTATGCAAAGAGGCTCGTAATGAGCAGGGATATCATTAAGACACTTGCAGATAGATCACGGTTGTACAAATCCCAGAAGCTTTAGCAAATACACCTAATCAGTTAAGCTGGCGCCTGATGTTTTTTGAGTGTTTTCTGTTGCAATCGGTGGAAATTTCTTCTCTTCGGAGCTGAAATGGATGGCTTCCAAATTCTTTTACTTTGTCCATGCTGCATGCTTGTTGTCTGATACCTGATTTTTGGACCAGATTGGGTGACTTGGCTGCCTATTGAGGATGCTGAAGACCTTGGTAGAGATTTTCTATCTATGGTTGGTGGTAAGATCTGTAGATCAGGTTGTCCATTTTTAGGCATTTATTGTTCTTCATTCATTCAGGAGAAGGGAGGGACGTTGTTGGCTCGAAGTGGGGGATATTGTTGGCTCCTACCCAAGGGATGCACAGATTGTTTAGATTTTATTTTATTTTTTTTATCTATGATTGTAATGTGATTGCTTTAAATAAGTCTTGTAGGATTGTTTCAAGTTTCGATCAGAAATGCCAAAGTCAACTGGGGTGGAAGATGTTTTTGTTGGTTGGATTGTTACTTAAATATGGCCAGCATCTTCTATGCACAATAAAGATGTTTGCTTTTTTTTTTTTTTTTTTTTTTTTTTTTTTTTTTTTTTTTTAATTTAATTTTTTTTAATTTTTTTATTGAAAGGTTTGTTTTTCTAAAAAAAAAAAAGTGCATTATTTTAAATATACGTTTTTATTAATTTTCAAAAAAACAGACAACAAGCAAAAATGAATATTTGCAGCAATTAAAGAAACTATATACATAGAAAACAAAAACACACAAAAAAAAAAAGTGCATTATTTAATTTTATTTTTTTAAATGTATTTTTAGTGAAAGGCTTGTTTTTCTAAAAATGTGCTGTGGTTATGTTATGTGGTCTGTTTAAGGTGTATCTAAACTAAACCCAATCGTTTAATATGCTAGCATAATTCAAAAAAAATAAAAAAATAAAAATTGAATCTTTTTAAATTTTCAACGTCATTAAGATAATACTTTATTATACTTGTTACAGAGTGTCAGCTGTCTCCCAATTGAACTTCTGCGTTGTGACATGTACCCCTAAAGCCCCGTACACACATTTTCCGCGGACAAATGTTGGCTAGCGGGTTTTAAATTTAAATGTGTGTTGTCGGATTGTTCGAGCATGTGTACACAAGTCCGTCGGACAAAAGTCCAAAGTACAAACACGCATGCTCGGAAACAAGGACGAGCCAGAAGCGGTCGGTCTTGTAAACTAGCGGTCGTAATGGAGAATTAACATTCTTGCAAATTATGAAATCTCGGAATGCAGCGCACAATTCTCTTCTTCTTTAATGGGATAATAATGAAGCTGCTTTGCTGGTGATACTGATGGAGTTATTGCAAACAAATTTTCAAAGGCTTTTTTTTATCTAGTGATATCAAGAATAATATTATTATGCTTTTTTTTTTTTTTTTTTTATTTGGGCAAGTTACCACAACACCATTATCCCATAGTTTATAAAATCAAAGCATTGTATTTTATAAAATGTAACTGCCTACTCCCAAACTGTCATTTGAAGTAAAACACATAGCCAAGTATTATTCTACACAATTTTTTATTGTGCATTAAAAAAATAAAACAAATAAAATTAGACATGCTATCTGCCAATAGAACTTAACCAAAAAGTGCATTCTATGCATCCAAAATATAGAAAATATACCAAATCAAATCATTATTATTCAACCAAAAAAATAATATCAACGCAATAACTCCAAGGCCAATAATAAATAACACGTTATCTCCTCCGATTCCCCAACATGTCTGGTTGACGAACGGCCGTTCAGAAACGAACTGAAAAGCGCGAATCAACACTCACCAAACTTCTACTAACATGAAAATAGCAGGAGTCCCAAAGGGTGGCGCTAAAGAGCTGAAAAAACACGTAGTACATCACTACGTTCCTAATTGTTGGCCAACAATTGTGTGGCCGTGTGTATGCAAGACAAGTTTGGGCCAACGCCCTTCGGACAAAAGTCCACGGTTTTGTTGGCCAATAATCCGATCGTGTGTACGAGGCTTTAGACTATAAGCAGTTGTAGCGCTGCACATTGTGCAGGCTTGGGCTACTTCTTTTTTTTTTTTTTTATATCAGATAGCTGGCACAGAACAGTGCTTAACTGCTAGAGAGAGTACATGTAGAGAGGAAGTGGCTTAAAGAGACCAGAGAAGATCAGCAACACTGAGATGCAACAAAGAATGAATAAAAGGCGAAAACAGTACTTTATGAAGAAAAAAAAAATGCACCATTCTTTAACTGTCATCCACCTAGGTTTTATAGTTCCTTTGAATAGAAATAAGGCTATTTTCACATTTGTATGACTCCAGAATTGTGCTGACTTTGATGCAATTTTGGATGGACTGGTCAGCGCCAAATCGCACCCATCCGAAGTTGCACTTTAAAGCCACCCGACTTTGGAGTCATACAAGTATGAATGGAGCCTGAGACTGGATTCACTCTTTTGCGCAGCGGGAAGAACGTGCCTAATGACACAATGTACAAAAGCACAGTGTTGTACTGCAGTGCCATGCATTCCTAAATGCACCCTAATGCACATTGCCAACAGAAGTGCAATGCTGCTCACCACAATGCATGGTAATGTGTTTTTTTTATTTTTTATTTTTTTTAAATGACATGCTGCTTTTTTATTTATTTATTTTTTGGTGTGATTTGGTGTATTAAGTATCTCATAACAATGTGCTTCTGTGAACTTCAAAACCGCAAAAACACTGCAAAAGTGTGAACCCAGCATAGGGGCTCATTCGTACCAGCGGATGCATGTAGAGATGTGCACCTGTAGGTGTGTGTTGTACAGCATGAGCAAGGTAATGTCACCAGCACTCCATGGATCTCCACAACCAGTCCAAAGCTTTATTCAGCGATCACATCGTTACAGCAGATAGTAACGTTTCGATGCCACGCAGGACCCCTTCATCTGTGCTTTCTTTTTTTTTCCTTTTTTTTTTTCAAGTTTATTTCAGTTGACAATTTGATAGCCCCGTGCAAAAATGCTATAGGACCTACGTTTTTTTTTTAGCTCCAACTTGTCTACAGTATGTGTTGGGGCTACATGGGGCAGTACACCCAATTAGGTTGCACAGACCAACTAGGCTGGTGTGAAAGAGCCAACCCATTGGCTATTCAGAAACACTGACATCTAGGAATTCGGCACTGCGTATGCAGTTATTTTTAGACATGTGCAAAACGGAAAACGTTTTGAATTCTGTATGAAGAATAGCCAGTTGTTAAAGTGAATGTAAGGGTATTTTTTTTTTTTTTCAAATAACAAACATATGATACTTACCTCCACTGTGCAGCTCGTTTTGCACAGAGTGGCCCCGAACCTGGTCTTCCTGGGTCCCCCGGTGGCTCTCGCCCTTTCAGATAACCCCCTCAGAGAAGCGCTCTCCCGGGGGATTACTTTGCGGGCGCGTTCCCAAGTCCAGCATTCGGTGTCCATAGAGGCCCGAATGCAGGATCGGCACCGGTGTCATTGGATTTGATTGACAGCGGCGGAAGTCAACGACTGCACTGCTATCAACCTATCCAATTAAGAGCTGGGAGCCCGTGGAGAGGGAGACAGCGTGTCTCCGCCGACTGAATGAAGGGGTTCAGGTAAGTAAAACGGGGGGTCTGGGGGGGCGGTGACTGCCAGGTGTTTTTTCACCTTAATGCATAGGATGCATTAAGATGAAAAAACACAAACCTTTAAACCCCTTTTAAGGGCCAGGAAGCCGACCGCCACGTCCTTAGCAACTGATGACTAACTGTCTGTCAGAGGGCTTCCCCGCTACAGCTGAAATGTAGGCAAAATAATTCCAGCAATGAAAAATTATAAAAAAAAATAATTTAAAAATGGCATGGGGCTCCCCCAAAATCCACACCAGACCCTTACCTGAGCATGCAGAAAGGTGGGGGTGGGGCAAGCTAGCACCTCCCTCCTGAACCACACCAGGCCTCATGCCCGCAACATGGGGGGGGGGGGGGGCTTTGGGGTAGGGGGGGCTTAAACACCCCCCCACCCCAAAGCACCTTGGGGACAAGGGTCTCTCCCCCACAACCCTGGCCGGTGGTTGTGGGGGTCTGCAATCAGGGTAGCTTATCAGAATCTGGAAACCCCCTTTAATGAGATCCCACCCCACTTCCCATGTGAATGAGTATGGGGTACATACCCCTACTCATTCAACAAAAAAGTGTAAAAAGGGAGTAAAGACACAACACAGATTTTTCCTCACCTTAAAACCATCATTTTAATAGGATCTGGCAATGCTGAATATACACTATATTACCAAAAGTATTGGGACACCTGCCTTTACACGCACATGAACTTTAATGGTATCCCAGTCTTATAGACAATATAGTGCATATTGTATTTTTTAAGTGTAGCACTAACTCACGGTGGAGCTGCTGGTTTAAAGCGGGCTGTTGCCGTCACCTTTGTTACCTCAATTTCACCTGAACCAGGTCTAGGGTCCCGTTGAGTTTAATCCCAAACAGTGTAGACACTAGACACTTGAGTATCTTTTCCAATGCTTTAATAAAGAGTAACTGAAAGAAGTAGCAGGAAAGAGGTAGAAGAAGTGTTGCAGGGAAGTTCAAATACCTTTCCTTGATGTAGTATTATGAATGGGAATCTTGTAGATGAATGTACTCTCCTTTTAGAGTTGAATCTTTGCCCGCCTGGATAGGTTTCTCTCACTAACCTAGCAACCGGCACGCAACAGGAACAAAAGTCTCTGCCACAGACTTGAATGGAATAGGAACCCGTACGATCCTCTGCCACAGGATGTAATGGTTTACGATGGACAGCAAACACAGCACTAGAACCTTTAAGCTCACCCGGCAGTACTATGCGGTAGGTTAACTTTAGGATAGGTCCTCCAACTGAGTCACCAGGCCCCTCTCCAGACCAGCACTCTGCATGATCCTTCCATGACGGGTCCTCCCCTGGGATCTTCTCGGTTGTCCAGCTTCTTCCCGTAGGACAGACAGCACAGGACCATTCCCTCGCCGCTGTGGTAGGCCCCAGACAGGCTTCTGGGCCCACCCACACGCTGCAGCAACGTGGTCCTTCCGGTCGGAGGACCACGCGTAGTACTCCTAACACATACCTGTCGGCCAGGAGGGCCAGCAGGTGGAACGAAAACTACCCTAAAACATGGCGTCTGTCCCATAAATACCCTCTCCCAGAATGCAACTCGGAGGACCACGTCCACCGAGTTATCTCCGGGACAGAAGAGCACTCGTACGCTTCAGTGCGTTGCCTTTCCAACACCGACCCATGGCGACAACGACACCCACAGGCACAGTGTGAAACTACATGCAATACAGCCAAACTGGAACAGAGGCTAAATCTGACTATGTATAAAACAGATAACCCACTAAATTTACCTATAAGCGGTAGATGAAAATCTACCAGCGCTACATAAGGTACCAGAACCAGTTCATGGAATGATGTTTCAAATGGAAGATCACTTGACCAGACATTGGCAGTCAAGTTTGACAGGTACCCTTATGTCTATGGTAACATTAAAGCGGGGGTCCACCTACATCATCTAAAAAAAAAATATTAAAAGCCAGCAGCTACAAATACTGCAGCTGCTGACTTTTAATACATGGCCACTTACCTGTCCCAGGGTCCAGCGATGTCAGCAGGCGATGCCAAGAACCCGCTCGGTTCTCGGCAGCTGCCGCCGCCATCCTAGGTGAGGGAATCAGGAAGTGAAGCGTTGCGGCTTCACTTCCCGGTTCCCTACTGCGCATGCGCGAGTCGCGCTGCGCGTCCCAAGTGGTCCCTGCTCTCTCCTGGGAGCTGTGTGTTTCCCAGGAGACAGCGCGGAGGGACAAGAAGAGGCGTAGACTCCCATGGGAGTCTATGCCGGAAGTGGGTGCAAATACCTGTCTTAGACAGGTATCTGCACCCTCCTCCCCCCTGAAAGGTGCCAAATGTGACACCGGAGGGCAGTGTTGCCAACCGCCCGTAGATTTACGGGCAGCCCGTAAAAATGACCCGTTTTTCGGGGCGCCCGTGAATGCCCGTTACGGGCACCGGTGCCCGTAAAAATGATGGCCGCGAGCCGGCCACGCAACTGCGCATGCGCCGTTCCGAAGCCGGCCGGGCTCGGGAAAGCTCGTACGCGCTCGGCCGGGCGGCGCATGCGCAGTAACGTAATGCCGCCGCCCGGCGCCATTTTTGAATTGATCGAGCGCGGCCGCGGCGCCGCGGCGGCAAGGCAAGCTGACAGCTGAGCCAGGGCCAGGCGACTCTGCCACTGGAGCAGCAGGCCTCGGAGGCTGAGCAGCACGCGCCGGCGGAATGGAGGGGAGCCCTGCATCCAGGACCAGGCAATCCAGAGTCTACGGGGACCGGGGGGAGTCTGGGACAGAGTGACAGCCCAGCCGACGGTGACAGAAGGTGATGGTGGCAGAGGGGGATGGACTGGAGCAGGTCGTGTTGGTGGCAGAGGGGGATGGTGGCAGAGGGGGGTGGACTTGAGCAGGTCCTGTTGGTGGCAGAGGGGGATGGTGGCAGAGGGGGGTGGACTGGAGCAGGTGGTGTTGGTGGCAGAGGGGGATGGAGGCAGTCTGGCAGAGGGGGGTGGAGGCAGGGTATGATGGTGGCAGAGGGGGATTGTGGCAGGGGCTGATGGTGGCAGAGGGGGTGAAGGCAGGGTATGATGGTGGCAGGGGGTGATGATGGCAGAGGGGGATGGAGCAGGTGGTGATGGTGGCAGAGGGGGATAGTGGCAGAGGGGGGTGGAGGCAGTCTGGCAGAGGGCGGTGGTGGCAGGGGGTAATGGTGGCAGAGGGGGATGGAGCAGGTGGTGATGGTGGCAGAGGGGGGTGGAGGCAGTCTGGCAGAGGGCGGTGGTGGCAGGGGGTAATGGTGGCAGAGGGGGGTGGAGGCAGGGTATGATGGTGGCAGAGGGGGATTGTGGCAGGGGGTGATGATGGCAGAGGGGGATGGAGCAGGTGGTGATGGTGGCAGAGGGGGATAGTGGCAGAGGGGGATGGAGGCAGTCTGGCAGAGGGGGGATAGTGGTAGGGGGTGATGGTGGCAGAGGGGGATGGAGGCAGGGTGTGATGGTGGCAGAGGGGGGTGGAGACATGGTATGATGGTGGCAGAGGGGTCAGTGGCAGAAGGGGATGGTGGCAGAGGGGGATGGACTGGAGCAGGTGGTGTTGGTGGCAGAGGGGGATGGTGGCAGAGGGGGATGGACTGGAGCAGGTGGTGTTGGTGGCAGAGGGGGATGGTGGCAGAGGGGGATGGACTGGAGCAGGTGGTGATGGTGGCAGAGGGGGGTGGAGGCAGAGGGGGATGGAGGCAGTCTGGCAGGGAGTATTGGTGACAGGTGATGGAGGCAGGAGGTGATTGGACTAGATAATTCCTTATTATGTCGAAAATACCGAAAATATGTTTTTTTACCTTAAAATCTACCTTAAATCACATTGCTATTTGCTTAGCATACCTGTTTGTAGCCTAAATACTGAAATTTACACCTAAAAATGTAATTTTGGAACTTTTGTGAAATGCCAGTAAAAACGTGGTGGTGCCAGTAAATTTTGGGTGTTGTGCCAGTAAATTTCAATCTGGTAGGTTGGCGACACTGCCGGAGGGGGGGAGGGTTCCGAAAAGCGGAAGTTCTATTTTTGTGTGGAACTCCACTTTAAAAATGTTGTGGTGGTGTTGGGTTGTGAGGTTTCTACTGCTGGGCACAGATGATGGCTCTTTTATTTAGGACGGTGACACTGGCTGCGCTGTTAGGTCAGGGAACTCTGCCGAGCAAGAAGTGGATCCGATTCCTATGAAAATCTGTGTATTGTGAAGGTCCTATCTCCGAAGGGATTGAGTTTCTCAATCTGGTCAGTGACAGCAGCTCTGCTCTGTTTACTGACACTTAATCCTCTGAGAGCCGGAGGGGCTGGGGGCCTTATTAATTAAAGTGGAGGAGAATCCTGCATATTTACAGCAAACAAAAGGGGACAAAGGTGAGTGGAGCACAGGAGCGTTCCCTACTTGTGTGCATGGTGAGTCCTGACATTCCAG
This sequence comes from Lithobates septentrionalis, assembly GCA_037952835.1. NCBI lineage: Eukaryota > Metazoa > Chordata > Amphibia > Anura > Ranidae > Lithobates > Lithobates septentrionalis. The sequence continues at coordinate 111,110 of JBBDGP010003058.1, forward strand.
CCTTATCATTAGGCTCAATGCTGACAATTCATCTGCAGCACCCTCATAATGAAGTCCTGCTACTGACATTTTTGGATAAAGTAGCCGGCCTGTCAGGGAGGAAATGGGATTTAATAAAAGGTTACAGAGTTAAAGTACATCTAAATCCTGAGGAGCCACATTTAGTTTAAGCACCGTATACCATAAAGTTGCCTTTTTTTTAATTAAATAAGGTTTTCAGACTTATTTAATTCTTTTTGATTTTCAGTACTGCTGACCACCACTGGTCACTTTCAGCTATATGTTGTCCACGTACGCTCTCATTCTACATGCACCTAGTATGACCTTCATTAAGGATGAGCTCAGATTTGGTCCACATGAATGGCCATATTAGGTCAGTTTTGTCACCATCTTCCTTGCCCATTTGTGTACATGTAACTAGAAATGCCCTGGCCACAGTTAATTGGGCAGCAGTGGGTGGGAGCGACATCTTCCTTCCCATTTTGGTCCAAACTTGTGATCGGCCCTCAGTTCCCAATCGGTGCCGCCCCATCAAACCCAAGCTCATCTCTGATCTTCACCTGAGTCACATTTGACAATGACAGGACAATGAGACAAAGAAAAGTCCATGGACTGCGGTCCAAAATGAATTTTTGGGCACACAACATTCTCTTAGTAAAAAAACCTTTTACTAATGCAAATTAAAAACATAAAATCAGTTAAAACACATAATACAGTAGCATATTGCACCTACTGTATATGTGGATTTGGGATGGTAGCCAGAATTCACTATAATGTTAGCGAAGGGAACAATCAAAAGTTCTGTAAAATGTTGATAGTTGAGGGTGCCACCATCCTTTTACGAAGCACTACTTTTTAGTGAGCGCTATGTATATGTGGGTGGTGGCACTTCCAATTATCAACAGAGCTGTGCTGTGTGTACAGATATATATATATATACTTTTTAAAGCTTATTTGAGGTTTTGGTCAGTGGTTTGCAATACCTACCAACTTTTCTGCTCGTACCAGGTAGCATGTTGTTTCCACATAGAGATGTACTAGATATGAAGTATTACTCCAAACAGCTCAATAGTTGAAATATACAAGCTAATCTGTGGCTGATCGACTGGTGACATTACCCCCTCTATCGCGTGACCGTGCTTGGGACTAATGATTATCTGCTAGGCCTGAGTACCACATCATAGAAGGAGGTTATCTGTGACTGAAGGACTGGTGAGATTATCCCCTCTATTACACGACCATGCTTGGGACTAGTGATTGTCCGCTAGGCTTGAGTATCGCATCATAGAAGGAGATTATCTATGGCTGAAGGACTGGTGACCTCACCCACCTATATCACATGACTGTGCTTAGGGCTAGTGATTGTCCACTAGGCTTGAGTATCACATCATAGAAGGAGTTTATCTATGGCTGAAGGACTGGTGATATTACCACCTCTACCAAGTGACCATGCTTGGGACTAGTGATTGTCCACTAGGTCTGGATACCACATCATAGAAGGAGGTTATGGAAAGGTGTTTTGTAGGAGGAGGAGTGCTGTCAAGGTGAGTATACTCTTATTGGGGATAGGGGTTGAGTGTCTTTAGACAAACCCTGTCACTTCACCCTGCAATAAGCAAGGCAATAGCATCTCTTTTAATTCCTTTCGATAGATGAGGTTAAATTGTAAAATAGGCAATCAGACAGAACATAAAATTTCCAATTGCTTTCAGCTGGGTTTTGAAAGTGCTTTGAGTATCGAGCAATTTTTGTTTTAATTTCTTTCCATTCCTTAGTCATATTTAATTGAAACCCGTTGGCCATATAGTAATTGAATAGCATTTTAAGACTACCAATTGATTCTTTTTTTTTTTTTTTTTTTTTAAAGAAATTTCAAAAACACCCAAACACTTGACAATCAAAAAAGCAGGAATCCTAGATCCGATTGACAAAGTAGAAAACGTTTGGATCAGTGCATGGGTGGCTAGCGTAAATGAACGGAAGGATGATTCCATGGCTCTTGATGGAATACGTAAGTGAACCAAAGGGTGTCTTTATAGCTTTCCAGCAGTTCTTCCATTAATGCCATGTCTGTGAGTGATTTGTAAGGGGGATGTCAGGACGGGATGGGGCTTTGATATCCCTTTTTTTTATTTTTTTTTTTTTTCTCCTTCCTCCCACAAGTAGATTTTCTAAGAACTGTGGTTGGTGTTTCTGCTTCATGTAATTCTGGTTTTCTCCTTGATGTAATATCAGCTGCTCGTGTTCATCAATAATACATAGCAGTATTCAGTGTTGTCTGCAAATCACCAGCGTTGCTCTTTCAACATCTCTGTTCAGCGGAGCTGATAAATATGTAGTGTATAAATTCTCCCCTCTGCACTGCTTGCCTGTCATTTATTAAGAAGACATCAAGAGGTTTACGTCAACCTACGTTGAGGAATGTGGCTGAAAGGCCCAATTATGGGTGGGACTTGATGGATCAAATCATGTGGCGGTTGCTTATTACTTTGGATGTTTCAAGTGTTGGGCTCCTTCCCCTCTGGCGGTCTCAGATGGCGCTCTCAGATCTTGTATCTCAACTACCACCGCTATGGCATATCTTGTTCTTTCTGCTGTTGCCATAGAACAAAATAAAGAGAGTGTGGCCACCTATTTGTAAGGGTTGTGTCCAGATGAACGAGCGTGGAACTCTTCACTAATCTCCCAAACAAATTTAGAAAGCTAATAGAGTGTTTAGAGCAGTGGTTCCCAAACTGCAGCCTGAGGGCTCTATTCCTCCCCTTGGCACCAACAATGGGATATTATTCCTAACAATGGTGGCGCATAAATTCTTCCACTGACACCAAGGATGGGGCACCATTCCTCCCACTGATACCAATGATGGGACACTATTCCTCCCACTGACACCAATGATGGGACACTATTCCTCCCACTGACACCAATGATGGGACACTATTCCTCCCACTGACACCAATGATGAGGCACTATTCCTCCCACTGACACCAATGATGGGACACTATTCCTCCCACTGACACCAATGATGAGGCACTATTCCTCCCACTGACACCAATGATGGGACACTATTCCTCCCACTGACAACAATGATGGGACACTATTCCTCCCACTGACACCAATGATGAGGCACTATTCCTCCCACTGACACCAATGATGGGGCACTATTCCTCCCACTGACACCAATGATGGGGCACTATTCCTCCCATTGCTACCAACGATGGGGGCACTATTCCTCCCATTGCTACCAACGATGGGCACTATTCCTCCCACTGCTACCAACTATGGGGGCACTATTCCTCCCATTGCTACCAACTATGGGGGCACTATTCCTCCCATTGCTACCAATGATGGGGCACCATTCCTCCCACTTACACCAATGATGGGGCGCTATTCCTCCCACTGCTACCAATGATGGGGGCACTATTCCCACTGCTACCAACGATGGGGGCACTATTCCACCCATTGCTACCAACGATGGGGGCACTATTCCTCCCATTGCTACCAAAGATTGGGCACTATTCCTCCTACTGACACCAAGGATGGGGCACTATTCCTTTTACTGACACCAACGATGGAGCACTATTCCACTAATGCCACTGATGGGGCATTATTCCTCCTCCTCCTAACCACAGGGGTGCTGTGTAATTTTTTTTACTCCCCCCCCCCCCCCCCCCCCCCCCCCAGCCACCAAGCCTGAGGCATTATCCTACTCCCACTAGCCGCAGTCCAGCACTACTTAAGTCTGAAGGACAGTAAACTAGCCCCTTGTTTAGAAAGTTTGGAGAACCCTGGTTTAGGGTATTAATAATATCCTAAAACCAAAATATAGTTCAATTGACTGGCTGTAATTTTAAATCAACCTATCTTGATACCATAACAGATAAACTAATATTTTTGGGTAACCACATGCCCCATCAGTGGCTTTTATCTAACTCCTTAAAAAAAAAAAAGTAATATATTGCAGCTTACAAATCTCTTTTATATGTGGTGGCTGCATTCGTTTTTATTTTTAGTTTCTTCCTGCCAGTGATACTGCCAGTTAATCTTGGTCATACATGGCTCAGTTTTTTTCCTTCAGACAGCAGGCTGAAGGAAAAAAACACTGAACTGATTCCCCCATCTATACATTAACCACTTAAGGACCGTATGGACCGTAATGGTGGTGATCAGTGTTTTTTAGCGGGACTGCGACATTGCGGCGGGCAGATCAGACACTTTTGACACTTTTTTTTTGGGACCAGTGACATTTATACAGCGATCAGTGCTATAAAAATGCACTGATTACTGTATAAATGACACTGACAGGGAAGGGGTTAACACTAGGGAGCGATCAAGGGGTTAAGTGTTTCTAACTGGGGAGGGGGGACTGACTGGGAGTACAGAGAGAGATCGCTGTTCCTGATCACTAGGTACAGCAGATCTCTCTCTACTCCCCTGTCAGAACGGGGATCTGTTTGTTTACATTGACAGATCTCCGTTCTGGCCCTCTGTGGCGCGACTGATGTCCGCCGGCCATGCGCATTAGCCCCCCCCATTGTGCAGTGGACACCTGCTATAGCTCTTGAAGGGACCGCCGTATCGATATGGCGATTTACGGGAACGAGCCGACCTGCTGCAGTATAATGACGGCAGGCGGTCGGCAAGTGGTTGAAGGTGGATGTGGGAGTCCCCTCATTGTATTCTGACAGCAGGACACCCCAGCTTTCAGTATACACTGATCAGCAAAATTTTCCGACAAGCCGGTTCATGAGAAGTTGATAGATCGACTTCTCAAGAAGGGGAATGGCCATAGATGGATCATAATTCGGCTGGTCCTTGCTGAATCTGTTGCTCTTCCTGTCCCACGTTGACAGTGGACACCCACCCTACTGCATCTACGGAGGAACTAGGTCCTCACCCAAGGCTGCTTTCCTGATTTGGCCTACAAACACTTCCGTCTCTCCTCCTCTACATTATAGAGGGATAAAGGGGTTGTATAGTTCTGGGATCAGAACTTCTGAAGATTTTTTTTTTTTTCCTTTTTCTAAGTAAGAATTTTTTATTTTTTTTCCCATCATTTTTATGGTTTTCTGGATAATTTGTACAAACACAAGGTTATCCTACAGAATGTGTCAAATAATGCTTATATTGGAAGAATGGTAAATACAGTATGTGCGGTTCATCTGATAAAATAAATTTGTACTCTTAACGTAATATTAATTGTTAAGCATGGATGAATAGTTGGACTATTTTACAGTTTAACATTTTAATAATTCCAGATTTTAACAAGAATTCCTATCTTAAAGGGGACGTGAATTCACCCCTGCCTACACTCCCCCGCTCTTTTCAATGGCATGCCGTCGGCCCATGACGGATACAATACCATCATCCCAGTTGTTAAACCTTAGGCATAAACTACACATTCATAGCAACATAACAGTATTATTTCCACATTATAGCACCAATATCTGCAATCGGAATGTTATAGTAACGTTACATCATACAGTGTAACATCAAAACATGCGGTAATAGGCCACAAAAAGAGAAACCAAATGGGCAAATACGTGGAAAACCTATTAAAGCATGTTAGTCACCGTACAACGGGAAGATAGAAAGTGATTAAAATCTGTCCAACAGGGCACACATTTTTTTTTGGTGTTGAGCCTATGTTCTGTAGGGCAACAGGTTCACTATAATTCCTCCCTCCTACTTGCTTTTTCTTTATTCCCACCGCTTTTCTGCTGGAGGTAGGAGAAACCCCCCTCTATACGTTAGGAGTTAGTCAAGTCATAGCTTACAGAGGTCTAAGGACTCTCCCCATGTGACAATGCTGGTGCTTGGTGATTGGCCCCTCGCTGTCACATGGGGTGAGTCACATGTTGCTCTTTACCCAGAGGAACCAAGTATTTTCTTGGCTGTACCGAGCAGTGGATAAGTGCAGGGAAATGGAGTGAGCTGAGGGGAAATTACAGGGTCGTGGTTGCTTTGCCCTGCAAGGGTTGCCTTTAACTGTCCATTAATACGTTGGAAAATTTACATTTGCAGTGTGTGAAACAGTTGCTAATAACATTAACAACCATACAAATATCATCATATACAAGTAGCATATACATTATATTGTCAAAAGTATTGGTACACCTGTGAGCCAGGCCTTCCCATCCAACATCAGTGCCTGACCTCACAAATGCACTTCTGGAAGAATGGTCAAACATTCCCATAGACACACTCCTAAACCTTGTGGACAGCCTTCCAAGAAGAGTTGAAGCTGTTATAGCTGGAAAGGGTGGGCCAACTCAATATTGAACCCTACGGACTAAGGCTGGGATGCCATTAAAGTTCATGTGCGTGTAAAGGCAGGCGTCTCAATATTGACATTATACTGTATCACAAAAAAAAAATGAACATGCCCAGTCACACAGATCTTAAGATCTCCGACTTGTGAATTCTATTGAGTGTCCCCATTTTCGTTAGTTGCCATCAAAATTGGCTGTTGTGCGAATTTGAAACACACAGTCAGTTGCGTGTTTGAAAAATATCGCACCCCCTATGCTACTTTCAATTAAAATTCCTTCTCCTCTTATGGTCTCCTGACACTTTTATGAATTCACCCATCAATTATAATGAAACCTCTTTTCCATCAATAATTTATGAAATGTTGTATCATTGATGTTAAGTGGCCTTCAAGGCCCAGATGTCATCCACCTTCCTGCTGACCAGCTCGCTGACACTGAATGAGCAATGACGGGTCTGTCCAACTCCGGGGGTCCAACTTTCTTCTTTGAGAAGTGTCACGGTATGAAGCTGGGGCTCATTGTACATGTGCTGCCCTTATAGGATCTGCCATTATTAGTAATACATCTTCCAAGTAGTCCAGTGATTAGAGGTTGTTGCCAGTGGAGGAGAAGAATACATACTGTGTTCCTCTGACCTGGAACAAAAGCTCGATGACCTGTACTCTGAAGCCCTTATAGATGTTCTTTTAATGATTAGCAATGGACCAGCAGTCACAGCTTGTGTCTTTTCAGCCTGGACTCCTGTTGACTTGTGCTGTGTGGAAGGGACCTTCATTAGCACCAATATAAACAGCCCATTTTCTTTGAGTATTTCAGGTGACCATTGATGGTCTTCATGCCGGGCTTAAAAAAATAAAAAATAGGAGAGTCTTTAGAGATTGTTGTTTGAAAACAGACCCCCTAAGCCTCTATTCACGCATTCACATCTTATGGAAGCGCATCTAGAGGCCTTTTTTTTGTGTATTTTAACATGTATATGCATTTTCTTTAAGTGTTTAGCAAGCGTATGTGCACTTGTATGCACAGGTGGGGGTAGAGACCAGGGAGAGCGGAGGAGTACATTTGTCTAGCTGCAAAAATGCGCAAAGTTGCTGATGTTGCGTGTTTACATTCAAGTCAGTGGGGTCAAAAATGCAGAACACAGCTTTAGGGCCCCTTCACCTGGGCTGTCCGATCAGGTCCGCCTGTCAGTTTTTCAGGCGGACTTGATCGGATATTGCAGTCTCCCTTATGGAGCGGCGGATTATACCATCCAACCCTGCCCGCAAAACCCAGACGGATGGTGGCCATATTTTCCATCAATCTGGTGTATTAGGATCGAATGAAAACTGGACTAGTGGTCTGTTTCCACCCGATTTCCCCATAGAGGCGAGCAGGACTGTGTCCGTGTCCGCTCTGCACAGCGGAGCAGACAGGACCTGTCATCCGCCTGCTCAGCAGTGATCAACTTTTGGAGCTTCGAGAGAAGAGATATGAACAGCTGGTTTTGATAAGTATGGAATTCCTATCGCATAACCGTTTTGCCTAAGCTTAGGCACAAAAGCATGTGCAAAAACCCTCAGGTGTGCAAGTGTTAGGGTAGTTTTGTAGCTTACTAAATAGTTTCATCATAGTGGCAAGCTGCCATGTTTGACTATATTGTGGGGGTCCAGGTCCTTCTCGTATTGTTGTATTTATGAAGGATTTGGGCCACCTCCACTCTTGATTCACTCATTTTTTTTTCTACACAAGATGAAACCTCTAGTACACTGTGGTGGGTCGGAGCAATGACCTCTGTTGCTCGTGTAGTGAATGAATGAATGAAGGATTTGTAGAGCGCTGCAAATGCGAACTGAATCGTAAAATGATGGGCCTCCTCTTTGTATTTTATTTATGGAGGATTTGGGTCTCCTTCACTTTTGATTCATCTGAGCAATGACCTCCATGGAGTAAAATGATGGGCCTCCTCGTATTGTTGTATTTATAGTGGATTTGGGTCACCTCAACTTTTGGTTCACCTGAATATTTTTCACACAAGGTGAAACCCTCGGTACACTGGGGTAGTTTTACTAAAACTGGTGTACTCAGAATCTGGTGCAGTTGTACATGGTAGCCAATCGGCTTCTAACTTCAGCTTGTTCAATTAACCTTTGGCAAAAAAAACTGGAAGCTGATTGGTTTCTATGCAGAGTTGCACTAGATTTCGCACTTTCCAGTTTTAGTAAATAAACACCACTATGATTTGTTCTGAGCAATGACCTCAGTTGCTCATGGAGTAAAATTATTGGCATCCTCCTCGTATTGATTTATTTATGGTGGATTTTTGTCACCTCCATGTTCAATTCACTTGAATCTTTTCCACACAAGGTGAAACACTTGGTACACTGTGATGGGTTTGAGCAATGACCTCAGTTTCTCATGGAGTAAAATTTTGGGCCCCCTACTCATATTGTTTTATTTATGGCGGATTTGGGTCATCTCCACTTTTGGTTCACCTAAATCTTTTCCATGCAAGGTGAAACCCTTGGTACACTGGGGGAGATTTACTAAAACTGGTGAACTCTGAATCTGCTGCAGCTGAACATGGTAGCCAATCAGCTTCTAAGTTTAGCTAGCTCAGTTAACCTTTGGCAATTAAAACCTGGAAGCTGATTGGTTTCTATGCAGAGTTACACCAGATTTTGCACTCTCCAGTTTTAGTAAATGTCCCCCGCTGTAATGGGTCTGAGCAATGACCTCCGTTACTCATGGAGTAAAATTTTGGGCCGCACCTCATATTTTTGTATTCATAGTGGATTTGGGTCACCTCCACTCTTGATTTTACCTTAATCTTTTCCATATAAGGTGAAACCTTTGGTTCACTGTGATGGGTCTGAGCAAAGACCTCTGTTGCTCATAGAGTAAGATTTTGGGCCTCCTCCTTGTATTGTTTATATGGTGAATTTGGGTCAGCTCCACGTATGATTCACCTGAATCTTTTCCACATAAAGTTAAACCCTTGGAACAATGTGATGGGTCTAAGCAATGACCTCTGTTACTCATGGAGTAAAATGATGGGCCACCTCCTTGTATTGTTGTATTATTTATGGTGGATTTGGGTCACCTTCACTTTTGATTCACCTGAATCTTTTCCACACAAGGTGAAATCCTTGGAACACTGATGGGTCTGAGCAATGACCTCCATGGAGTAAAATGATTGGCCTCCTCGTTTTGTTGTATTCATAGTGGATTTGGGTCACCTTCACTTTTCATTCACGTGATCTTTTCCACACAGGGTGAAACCCTTGGTACACTGTGATGGGTTTGAGCAATAACCTCTGTTACTCATGGAGTAAAATTTTGGGCCTCCTCCTTCGTATTGTTGTATTTATGGAGGATTTGGGTCACCTCCACTTTCAATTCACCTGAATTTTTTTCCACACAAGGTGAAACCCTTAGGGACCACTCTATTTCTGCAATGTTATTACAGCTACCTTGGCGTTCACAGCAGGGAAGGTACAACTGCTGTCTCCATTTTGTTTGGGCAAGCGTCAGTACGAGGAAAAGGATCTCCTCAGTGAGTTTGCAAAAAAAATAAAAATTAGGCTGTCATTTTATAATCAAGAATGCTGATGGTGAAGAAAATGTTCTATGAATAAACTTGACAGCTTGGCTGTAGGAAAAAAAAAATACTTATTGATTTTGTGGAGAAAAAGTCAATATTTTTCTTTGCCGAGGCACTTTGCCACATCAGGAAAAAGTTAGCATGTCTTGTTTATGATTCATGGGAGTTAAAGCTGTAAATCAGGCAGCTCATGCTGTGACAGAAAGGTTTTCTGTTCGCCGAAAACACGAATGTGTTTGTGCATTGAAAGCCAGTCCACCTTCCCGCTATTCTGACAAGCCGAACGTAAAATATATACCTGTCAGGAAGCCATTTTGTTCGCTGAATAAGAAGACTTCGATTTGGGGAAAAACCATACAGGCTTTGGGCTACGGTGACTTATGATTTATTCTCTTATACTATTTCTTTCTTGCGCCTTGGTGATTATCACTTTATTTCATGTTGGGTACAGCCATGTCACAAGTTGCTAATAGACTTTTATAGAAATTTTGAAGGAAAAATCCCTAGGCTCTGAGGTATGGAAATCCCTTTGCCCTTCTTTTAGACTTAAAAGACAAGTTCACCTCCTCTCTCAAATCCCCCAGCCCCTTCCCTAGCCTCCGTAATATACCAAACTAGCCTTTCTCAACCTTTTTACCCAGAGAAACTCTTAAAATAATTTTCAGGTCTCAGGGAACCTTTACTGAAATCAATTCATAAAGGTTAGTGACAAACATGCTTCCATATTGGTGGACAGTAGGAAGAATGCGCCCCCCCCCCCCCTTTAAAATGAAGCATGTCATTGGAGAAATATAGAGGCCATCAATGCTCCTCTTAAGTAAGTCTTTCAAAACCTTTTTTCTCCAGAGCAACCCTTAAAATTATTTTTGGGGTCTTGGAGAACCCCTACTAAAACCAGTCCTTGAAGGTCAATGGCAAAAATGCCCCTACATTGGTTGATAGTAAGAAGAATGCCCCCCTCCCCTCCTCTAATGAAGCATGTCATTAGAGAGATATAGAGGCCACCAATGCTTCGCCTAAGTAAGCCTTTCTCAACCTTTTTTACCCCAGAGTAACCCTTGAAATAATTTCGGGTCTTAAGGAACCCTTACTAAGACCAATCCAATTCCTTAAGGGTCATTGGCAATAATGCCCCTTACATTGGTGGTCAATAGAAAGAATGCCCCTTACATCGGTGGTCAATAGAATGCCCCTTACAGTAGTGGTCAGAATGCCATCCTTACAGACAGCCAAACAGTTAATTGGTGTCATGCTACTGGCTTTGCCAAATGGCATTGATCTTGGAACTATGCAGAGACCATCAAACGGGAGGTCACTCAGCTACAGCTCAAGGAGCCCCTAGCAAACTGTGGAGGAACTCCATGGTTTCACTGAACCCTGGTTTATTAAATCATTGATAGGAAATGTTCAATAAATCTAAATAGCAATGATAATATACGTAGGTGAATTCTCAGTGCTAGACGTACATTAGTTTTATAAATATGAAGTCAGGTGAGGATGATTGTTCCAAATATTTCTGCCGTAGCTCCTTTGTGTATCTGGTCTCCCAGAACTCTTACCTTGAGATTTGAGACTGTGGCAATTGCATGTTATTACTAATCTCAAGGTAAGAGTTCTGGGAGACCAGATACACAAAGGAGCTACGGCAGAAATATTTGGAACGATCATCCTCACCTGACTTCATATTTATAAAACTTTATCATCCTCTACCTACTATGATACTTGTTGGACTCTCTCTAGACTGCTCCACACCATTGCTATAGAGACATTCTAAGTGCAATTCATCAAGTCCAGATTCAATGTAATCCATCTATATACATTTTATTGATTGGGATTTATTTTTTATCTGTATAATATTGGCACTAATGTACGTCTAGCACTGAGAATTCACCTACGTATATTATCATTGCTATTTAGATTTATTGAACATTTCCTATCAATGATTTAATATATAATATACATTTTTTTTGATTTTTATATATACCACGTGGTTTATTTATTATGGAAATAATTTAGAAGCTCTCCTGAAATATTTTATTTATTAATCGGACACTATTTTTATATTTGCGCAAAATCGCCTTATTATTTATCTTTAATCAGTGGTTCGTGTCACACTAATAGATTTTGCTGCATCTATACACTTTCACCTCAAATCATTCATAAATATTTTTTGCACTCATCCATAGTAGCGCAAAGGCACTTTTTGCACTTATCTCCCTGGTCTGTAGCCCAGTTGAGAAAATCTTTTGCATGGCTGTCTGCGTACTAACTTACCATAGACTCAAAAGGAATGGATAGAGCCATTCAAGTCTTATCGGATGTCAGTGCGAAGATGGGATCACCTGGCAAGTAGGTCACCTTTCCTTATGATCCTTTTCATGTCATTAACATTGACAATTTGTCCCACTCTTGTTGGCGAACTACCTGTCAATGGGCAACCCTACCGGTCAATGGACAACCGTGCTAGATTTTTCCGGTTAGGCTGAAGACAGTAAAGGAGGCCAATGCCTTTAGAGGATATAATGAGAAACTGCAGGGAGGAATTGTGGCACAAGGAGGAGACTGTGGGATTAAAAAATCCTTTTATTGTATGGGGCTGTATAGGAATATATACTTTCTAAAATGAGTATAAAGTCAACACCCCCACCAATACCATTCCCTTAAAGCTCACATGAATTAATGTATGTATTGCGATAACCCTAAGGGCCCAATAAAGACTTGCTCACACCAGCCTGGTCCGCTGTGGTACGTAAACACACATGCGTTTACATGTGTTGTGTTCGGCCAAGGCAATTATTTGAATGGGCTGCCCTACACAGCACAGCAGACCAAAATGTGTACATGCAGCAAGTTAGGCAGTGCACCGCAACACATGCTAGTGTTTTGCCCAGGTGAATTGGAATGCCATTTAAAATAAATGCACTGCATTGCAGCAACACATGTAATGTCCGTGTTACTGCAGCATGATTGTGTGAATAAGCCATTAGCCTTGTCCGCTTTGGTACATTAAACTCACACGTATTAACGTGTGTTGTGTCGTGTGTTAAGGAGCATTGCATTGGAAAAGCCCATTCATTTAAATGTGCTGACCGGCACACCAAAAATCATGCATGTAGCCTTTTTTTTTTGGCAGAACAGCGCACAGCACCACAATTCACAGTGTAGGGCTATAGATGGCAATACAAAACCTGACAGGGGCACTATATCCACCCCAATAATCAAAAAACAACAATATTAAGATGTTTGGGCTGAAGTCGAGGTACAAAGGAAGCCTTTACTGACAAAATATGTTTCCATTCAGGAGGTGTTGTGGATACTTGACAGCCTTAGCAATTTAGCTAGCATGGCAGCTAAATGTAAAATGGGAAGGCCAAATATGAAAATTACAAGCAGTCAGCAGGCTGTGTCAAAGTGCAAAATGTTTGATGGGAATTAACTTGATAGTTCTTTGAAAATGCCATATCACTTACTACAGCATTTCATAGTAATGTGTGTTTTTATGGTGTATTGAGGTGCATTAAGGGCTCATTCAGAATGAATTTAATAAAAGTGTGTGTGTGTGTGTGTGTGTATATGTGTGTGGATGGATGGATGGATAGATACGGTAGATAGATACGGTAGATAGATACGGTAGATAGATACGGTAGATAGATACGGTAGATAGATACGGTAGACAGATACGGTAGACAGATACGGTAGATACGCTAGATAGATACGGTAGATAGATACGGTAGATAGATAGATACGGTAGATAGATACGGTAGATAGATAGATACGGTAGATAGATACGGTAGATAGATACGGTAGATAGATACGGTAGATAGATAGATACGGTAGATAGATACGGTAGAGAGATAGATACGGTAGAGAGATAGATACGGTAGAGAGATAGATACGGTAGAGAGATAGATACGGTAGATAGATGGATACGGTAGATACGGTAGATACGGTAGATAGATACGGTAGATAGATACGGTAGATAGATACGGTAGATAGATACGGTAGATAGATACGGTAGATAGATACGGTAGATAGATACGGTAGATAGATACGGTAGATAGATACGGTAGATGGATAGATACGGTAGATGGATAGATACGGTGGATAGATTAGATAGATACGGTAGATAGATAGATACGGTAGATAGATAGGTAGATACGGTAGATAGATTTTACGCAGCTGACATCCAGAGTAGAGGAACAAAAAGCCACTGGCCTGGGTCATCACAGCAGCAAGAAATCCTTGTATAAAGTAGCGTTTCCCCATCCAACCAAGCAGAAGAAATCTCCAAAAGAGAGTATATGGGAAGGCGCTTCTTATGCCCCGTACACACAATCGGACTTTCCGACAACAAAACAGTGGACTTTTGTTTCAAAGGATGTTGGCTCCATCTTGTCTTGCATACACACGGTCACACAAATGTTGGCCAACAATTACGAACGTAGTGACGTACAAGACGTACGTGATATCTCAAGACCGAGCGCTGCCGGCTCATACTTGATTCCGAGCATGTGTGGACTTTTCTCAGACGGACTTGTGTACACACGATCGGAAAGTCCGACAACAAACATTTGTTGGCGAAAAATTTGAGAACCTGCTAGCCAACATTTGTTGGTGGAAAGTCCGACAACAAATGTTCGATGGAGCGTACACACGGTCGGACTTTCCGCCAACAAGCTCACATCCAACATTTGTTATGGGAAAATCCGATCGTGTGTACGCGGCATTAGAGCAAAGCTTGGGTATACACTGCTAAAATTTTGTAAAAACATTTTTCAATGTAAGAATGTTTCTTCTTTTTTCTAATCCAGAGTTTCTCAACCAGGGTTCCATGGAACCCTAGGATTTCTCCAGAGTTTGCTAGGGGTTCCTTGAGCAATATCTGCCTCTTCGATAAGTTCCCACTGACACTACTGATCTTTTTTAGCTATCTGTAAAGGGAGAATTCTTCCCAATGGCCACAAGTGTGAGGAACATTCTTCCCTCTGACCATCACACCAATGTATCATGAGTTGTAGATTATAATAATTTTTATCAAGGGTTCCCTGAGACCAGAAAGTTATCTCAAGGATTCCTCTGTGTTGAAAAGGTTGAGAAAGGTTGTTTCTAATTAGCAGGGACAACTCCACGTTCATTTCCGACCACATTGATGAGAAAATTTGAAAAAACAGGATGGAAAATTTTTCTTGAATGTATGAATTTTTAACAGTGTAAGTGGTTTTTTGTTTTTCAAAGATCATTTTTTCATATGTTAAAATCAAACAAAATTTTTAACTGTTTTAGATGACATTCACGTGTTATGAAAATTTTCATACACATTTTTACTAAGAATTGTTCAAAATTGTGCCAGCCTAGCCATCTCAGTACAAAGAGAACAAGAAATCTGTATATGGTGTCCCTCTGCTTATCTAATGCTGTTGTGTTTTTTTATTGTTTTTATTTTTTTTCCTGATGGAGTGATGACCATTCTGAAATGTATCGAAATAAAGCTTTCTGAAGTGTATCTACAGAAGCCTTTCTCAACCTCTCTACCCCAGAGGAACCCCTAAAGTAATCTTGAAAGCTTGCTAAAACAATTCCACGTTAATGAGGGTAATGCACCTTACATTAGTGGTCAGTAGAAAGACTGCCACCGTTACAGTGGTCAGAATGTCACCTACAGAACACTAAAAGAGATCATTGGTGTTCTTTTGCTGGCTTTACCAAGTGACGTTGACCCTGGAACTATTCAGACACCATTAGATGATCGGTCAATCGGCCACAACCCAAGGAACCCCTGGTAACCTTTGGAGGAACCTGGAGGTTCCACAGAACCCTGGTTGAGAATGGCTAATCTACATGTGGTTCATTATAATTACCTGAATGGCGTATCATCTTGCATCATTTTTGTTTGACCTGTAATATCAAGCCACACTGGTGAACCTGCCGGCAGGAGAGAACTAACGCTCTATACCTCAAGCCTACTGGCTGTTTTACACTTAAGTACCTAACAGCCACTATGCAAGGTAAGGGAAACCATGTACAGACTTCTTCTCTTAGTTACATAGTGGGTGAGGTTGAGAAAAGACAAAAGTCCATCAAGTCCAACCTTAAAAAAAAAAAAAAAAAAAGTTTATCCGTAAAGGTGCCATTGGGCCCAACATGAGTGCATACAGTCCACTTTGTGCTCCTCAGAACCTTCAGCTGGGCAAGTCGTGGGAAGTGCTTTTAGACCGGCTTTACACCTTTGCAATGCATGTGTTGGTGCCATTCATTCTTCAATTTAGGGCCACAGTGTCATCAAAGACTGTGCGTTGTGCATGGTGGGGGGGGGGGGGGGGGCGGGGCGGTTGGGCTGGGGGCACAACACCAAAACGTGTCTGTCATAGATGCCTCTCCAATAGATATAAAAAACATCAATTCATCATTAGTACATCGTTACATGTGTTTTTTTTACATGTAAGCAGTTTAGACATGAATGTGAGCTGGTATCGGCCTATTGCAGTCTCTGTACAGCAGGGCTGGAGTGTGAGAGGAAGAAGCATCACACAGGAGCCAATCAGTTTAGCATGCTGATAGCAGGAGAAAGCAGAGTGAAACAGTCACTGTGCCGCTTCTCTTTTAACTTTCCAGTAACAGCCCATCGGTGGGTTCAGGACGGGTTGAATGATACTTACCATCAGACTGAGGACATCCAGTGGCATATAAAAAATGTACTGCAGGTAAAGACTATAGATTGAATATTGCAGCCAAAAAAACAGGTTTTATTTTAATTTTAAATGGGGTATTGATTTTTATCTTCTTCTTTTTGGCTGGAGTTCTGCTTGAAAGCGTCCAAAGATATAAAAATCAGAGCTGATATGCTGTGATGATCTGAGAAGGTGCTCAGAGATTGGCTTTAAGACTAAGAAGTCTATTAACGCTTTATTTTATAAATAATTCTAATTTTTTTTCTATATATCTAAGAAGAAGATATGATTTATTATATACGTACTGTATATTTATTGCAGATTTCTTTGTTATTTGCAGCATTTTCATATGTTAGCAGTGAGAGTGACAATGACTGTAAAATGTAAAAACCCATACAATAAAATAACTTCTGTTTTAGACCAGGGGTCTCCAAACTTTCTAAAGAAAGGGCCAGTTTACTGTCCTTCAGACTTTAGGGGGAGCCAGACTGAGCCCAATAAACAATACTTGATCTTTGGTATTAGGGGGGGGAAATAGTCAGTGGGGGGGGATAGTGCCCCCATTGTTGGTGTCAGTGGAAGGAATGGTGCCCCCATTGTTGGTGTCAGTGGAAGAAATGGTGCCCCCATTGTTGGTGTCAGTGGACTGAAATGGTGCCCCCATTGTTGGTGTCAGTGGAAGGAATGGTGCCCCCATTGGTGTCAGTGGAAGGAATGGTGCCCCCATTGGTGTCAGTGGAAGGAATGGTGCCCCCATTGGTGTCAGTGGAAGGAATGGTGCCCCTATTGTTGGTGTCAGTGGAAGGAATGGTGCCCCCCATTGTTGGTGTCAGTGGAAGGAATGGTGCCCCCATTGTTGGTGTCAGTGGAAGGAATGGTGCCCCCATTGTTGGTGTCAGTGGACTGAAATGGTGCCCCCATTGTTGGTGTCAGTGGAAGGAATGGTGCCCCCATTGGTGTCAGTGGAAGGAATGGTGCCCCCATTGGTGTCAGTGGAAGGAATGGTGCCCCCATTGGTGTCAGTGGAAGGAATGGTGCCCCTATTGTTGGTGTCAGTGGAAGGAATGGTGGCCCCCATTGTTGGTGTCAGTGGAAGGAATGGTGCCCCCATTGTTGGTGTCAGTGGAAGGAATGGTGCCCCCATTGTTGGTGTCAGTGGACTGAAATGGTGCCCCCATTGTTGGTGTCAGTGGAAGGAATGGTGCCCCCATTGGTGTCAGTGGAAGGAATGGTGCCCCCATTGGTGTCAGTGGAAGGAATGGTGCCCCCATTGGTGTCAGTGGAAGGAATGGTGCCCCTATTGTTGGTGTCAGTGGAAGGAATGGTGCCCCCCATTGTTGGTGTCAGTGGAAGGAATGGTGCCCCCATTGTTGGTGTCAGTGGAAGGAATGGTGCCCCCATTGTTGGTGTCAGTGGAAGGAATGGTGCCCCCATTGTTGGTGTCAGTGGAAGGAATGGTGCCCCCATTGTTGGTGTCAGTGGAAGGAATGGTGCCCCCATTGTTGGTGTCAGTGGAAGGAATGGTGCCCCCATTGTTGGTGTCAGTGGAAGAAATGGTGCCCCCATTGTTGGTGTCAGTGGAAGAAATGGTGCTGCCATTGTTGGTGTCAGTGGAAGGAATGGTGCCCCCATTGTTGGTGTCAGTGGAAGAAATGGTGCCCCCATTGTTGGTGTCAGTGGAAGGAATGGTGCCCCCATTGTTGGTGTCAGTGGAAGGAACGTTAGAGCGAGAGCAATAATTCTAGCCCTAGACCTCTGTAACTCAAAACATGTAACCGGTAAAAAAATCCCTATAGGCGTCGCCTATGGGGATTTTTAAGTACCGAAGTTTGGCACCATTCCACGAGCGCGTGCAATTTTGAAGCGTGACATGTTAGGTATCTGTTTACGTGGCGTATAACTTCATCTTTCATATTATGCAAAAAAATTGGGCTAACTTTACTGTTTTTTGTTTGTTTTTTTTTTTAAACACAAAACTGTTTTAAAAAAACAGTAAAAAAAATTGCTGCACAAATACAGTGCGAG
Organism: Lithobates septentrionalis; assembly: GCA_037952835.1. Classification (NCBI taxonomy): domain Eukaryota; kingdom Metazoa; phylum Chordata; class Amphibia; order Anura; family Ranidae; genus Lithobates; species Lithobates septentrionalis. The sequence goes on from JBBDGP010003058.1 coordinate 129,655, forward strand.
ATAAATAGTTACAACGACCGCCATTGTATTCTCTAGGGTCTTTGCTAAAAGAAAAAAATATATAATGTTTGGAGGTTCTATGTAATTTTCTAGCAAAAAAAAAATTATGATGTTTACATGTAGGAGAGAAATGTCAGAATTGGCCTGGGTGGCGAGTGGTTAAGAACCGATAATTGCTGGCTTTTTTTTTTTTTTTTTTTTTACATTTTCAGCTGTCAGCGGGGGAATTCCACTGACAGCTGAAAGAATCGAGCCTGAGAGTATCTAGTTCAAGTATTGGTGCATTTACATGAGTACAAATACTTGCGCAAATGCTTGGTATCGGCGCAACCGTAGTAATTTACGTTTTTGATTCTGAGCTGTTCCCTGCACTACTTCTTTTTTCCGCCACTAGATGTCATCTGGTGGAATGATGCCCAGTGCCGACCCAATTCTTCTGAGCCCCAAGGCTGTCATGGATCCACCCTATTATTATGCCAGCTTGGGCTCTGAGAATTACTACAATGGGCATGTCATGTAAACATCAGTAAGGACCACCACCACCCCCTGGAGAAGAAGACAACCCATGAGAACATCAGATTGGCCTGAAGGCCCTTGGGAAAAAGATTGAAACCTGCCTTCCACCACGTGTAGTAATCTGGTACAGGGAGCTGACCTCTCAACAAGACATCAGATTTTTTTTTTTTTTTTTTCCTTGGCCGGTCCATCTCCTCATTAGGGCCGCGCGCTGCGACCAACAGATGTGCTGCCATTTTCAAAGGCTCCAATAAAGTGACCTTTGTTGGGTGAAGCTCTTTCTTATACCGTTTCCTTCATCCCTCTTCTTAGCAGAACTCATCGGTACAGTAAAGTGTGATCATATTTGATGCATTAAGCCTCTTTAGTACTTAGCACTGTTGTTTTTTTTTTTTTTTCCCCCTCTTCTATACTATTATGAAGGTTCATAATTTACACATGACAGCTGTTGCTGCGCCATTAATGGTGATGATGATGGCGCTCAGCGGGACTCTCATTAAATGCCTAGAATTTGTTGGCGTCATTTGCAGAAGTTCCAATCAATCTCTGGCTCTAGTTGTTGAGTAATGTACAATTTTGTATACTGGTATAATTGTCATATTGTGTTGCACCATCTTAGCGTGGCGGGGGCGTTTACATTAATCAAGTTTACGACCCATGATAAAAAAAAAAAAAAAAAAATTTAATCTGAACTCCAAGCACAAAAACTTTCATTAAATACAATGCTCAATAGCTAAAAAAGAGCATAAATCTTTATTTTTTTTTTTGTGAGCCAGGTACCTTTGCAAACTCAGATATTACCTTGTTAAAGGTAGCAATGACATCATCACTGTGCTGTACATACCCTGTGCAAAAAGGGGAGCTGTGGGAGGAGCCCAGCAGGCCCCACCCACTACAGGCTGCCTGTAGAAAACTACGGGAGGGGGGCGGAGACGAGACCAGTCACCCTGCACAAGGAGAGGGAGCAGCAGTGACTGGTCATTATTATGGGAAGCACTAAAGTTTCACTCTGGATTACTACAAAGACTTGGAAGAAACACACAAAGCACACCAAGATTTCTTGAAGAATATACACTATATTGTCAAAAGTATTGAGACACCTGTCTTTACAACACACATGAACTTTAATGTCCTCCCAGTCTTAGTCCGTAGGGTTCAATATTGAGTTGGCCCACCCTTTGCAGCTATAACAGCTTCAACTCACCTTGTCCACAAGGTTTAGGAGACTGTCCTCCCAGTCTTAGTCCGTAGGGTTCAATATTGAGTTGGCCCACCCTTTGCAGCTAGAACAGCTTCAACTCACCTTGTCCACAAGGTTTAGGAGGGTGTCTATGGGAATGTTTGACTGTTCTTCCAGAAGTGCATTATTTGTGAGGTCAGGCACTGATGTTGGACGAGAAGGCCTGGCTCGCAGTCTCCGCTCTAATTCATCCCAAAGGTGTTCTATCGAGTTGAGGTCAGGACTCTGTGTAGCCAAGTCAAGTTCCTCCACCCCAAACTCGCTCTTCCATGTCTTTATGAACCTTGATTTAATGGAGGATAGATTATGATGTGGGGTTGTTTCTCAGGGGTCGGGCTTCTTTTTATCTAAAGGCCAGTTCACACCATATGCAGTCCAGAGCATTTTTTTTTCTGCATCAAAAACGCATTGAAAGTGGGTCATATGGTTTCCAATGGCATAGTTCACACCAGTGTGGTCATTTCCAGGGTTTTCCAGTTCCAGAACGTACTGCATTTTTCCTGCACTGGACCGTACTGGAACGCGGTAAAACGCATCAAAAACTCAATGGAATGCACCGGAGAGCATCAAAAACGCACCGGACTCCAGTGCAGTGAAGAAAGTTCCAGTGAAGGAAACTCTTAAGGCGTCAGCATACCAAGACATTTTGGACAATTTCATACTCCCAACTTTGTGGGAACAGTTTGGGGATGACCCCCTCCTGTTCCAACATGACTGCACACCAGTGCACAAAGCAAGGTCCATAAAGACATGGATGAGCGAGTTTGGGGTGGAGGAACTTGGCTCACCTGCACAGAGTCCTGACCTCAACCCGATAAAACACCTTTGGGATGAATTAGAGTAGAGACTGTGAGCCAGGCCTTCTCATCCAACAGCTCACAAATGTGCTTCTGGAAGAATGGTCAAACATTCCCATAGACACACTCCTAAACCTTGTGGACGGCCTTCCCAGAAGAGTTGAAGCTGTTATAGCTGCAAAGGGTGGGCCAACTCCATATTGAACCCTACGGACTAAGACTGGGATGCCATTAAAGTTCATGTGCGTGCAAAGGCAGGCGTCCCAATACTTTTGCCAATATAGTCTATGTCTAAATGACAGGTTCTCTTTGAATATGTACCATCTGGTTGCACGTGCTGGGACTTGTAGTCCCTAGGCAACAGTAAAAGCAGCAAGTTGCTGTGGCGTCTGGGAATTTAAAAATGAATAAAAGAAAGGTCAGAAGCGGCGAAGAAGGGACAGAACAGTAAAATAATACACACAACATATCAAACTGACAGAAGGTGTACAAATATTCCGCCAGTACTAAGTAAAGAAGCAGCGGCGCTATGCAAATACGAAGGTAAAATGACGGGCGCGGTTTGATGTGAAATCAGACGCTTCCAGCATAATAATCTGGAATGGCGCTGCGATAAACACAGCTACTAAGGGGAGCACTTAGATCTGGCTTCCTGTTTTTTTTAATTCTAATATTGGGAGACCTCCGGTATTCAATGCCCTATCTAGAAGGAGCGTGCACGCTTACAAAAGCACCCCATTAAGCAGTATTTGCATTATTTTCCGCATAACGCAGTTTCAGGAAATCCAATGTCAATGCTGTACAAAAAAACAAAAAAAAACGGAAAAACAAAAAATTGTATTTAATAAAAAGTGCAACCAATAAAGCAAAGGGCACTTACCCCATAGTAAGCAATCACAATGAAAAATGTGGGGAAAAAATTAGGCAGTTACATTTAAAATGAGAGCCCATTGTGGATGAAATGGCAACACGCTGCAATGCAGTTCAGCACACGGAGAAACGCGTACATTGGTGTGATTGGGTCCCTACTGACCGGCGTTCTGTTCTTATACTTTCTTTCTCATTAATATTTGATACGAGATCTAATAAATATTTCCAAACCTCTGAGTCCAGGCATCGTTGAAGTTGCATAATACTTAAAGTTAGAACTATAGACAAAACTTTTTATTTTATTTTGGATAGAGCGAGGGAGGGTTATAACCCCTGTCATCATTTTTTTTTTTTGCCATCTATTTCCCTTCACTTCCTGTCCCATAGCCGAACAGGAAGTGAGAAAAAATCCATGCAAAGTAATGGAATTCCTTTTGAGGACTCCCAGGTCTCTAGAACTAGTATCCCCATTGGAAGATTTGCCCTCTATTGCTTTTCAGGGGACAACCTAAATTTTTTTAGTTTTTTTTTTTTTTTTTTTTTACTTTCAATGATAATGATAATCGTCAAAGGAGAGGGAGGAATTCTCCCTAACAGGAGCACAGACAGCAAAAAAAAAAACTGACAGGTGTTGTAATTCATCTCCACTATATTTAAAACTAAAAGTTTTGCCTTTAGTCATACTTTATGCCCTGATGAAGGAGATATGTGTAAGCCCCAAAAAAGTGTTGGCTTTCTAATTCTTTTGATTATTCAGTTAAAACTCACTCTGGAAAAATCACCATTCCTATGACGCCCTTACTGCTATATATATATATATATATATATATATATATATATATATATATGAATTCAGCTTAAAAAAAAAAATAAGACAGAGAGTAGCAGTATTGGACAGTGATCATTTGTGAATTGGAGATCTAGCGCCACTTACGTATGTATGTACCCCATGTTTGTATTGCTGCTTGGGATAGAATGGGAAAATACTAAATGATATAGTTGTCACCAAAGCAGGAGATTGGGGGGGGGGGGGGTTGTTAATAGAGTAGTTTTGGGGCATTTGTCCTGATGACGACTGATTAAGAGGGTATTTTTCCTTGCTTTGGAGAGATTTCCTTTCACTTCCTGTTGCCTTGTAGGACAGTAAGTAAAGGGAAATCTCCCTAAGAGCAAAAGTCCATTGATGGTTAGATAGTTGGGATGGAAAGCTGAATGAATGAATGAATGGATAGATGGATACCAGGATTGATGAATGGATAGATAGGTGAATGGATGTAATGATAGCTGCATGGATGGATGGATGGCTAGCTGGGTGGATGGAAGGATGGATGGATAGCTGAATATATAAATGGATAGCTGAATGGAGAGATAGCTGAATGCTTACCAGGGTTGATGGATGGATACCTGGGTGGATGAATACCCTGGATGGATGGATTGATAGCTGGGTGGATGAAAGGCTAGCTGAGTGGATGGCAGGGTGGATGGATACATGGATGGCTGGATAGATAGTTGATGGATAGTTACATTGATCAATAGTTGATGGATAGTTGATGGATAGTTGATGGATAGTTGCATGGATAGTTGCATGGATAGTTGCATGGATAGTTGCATGGATAGTTGCATGGATAGATAGTTGATGGATAGTTGCATGGATAGATAGTTGATGGATCGTTGCATGGATAGGTTCATGGATAGGTTCATGGATAGATAGTTGATGGATAGTTGATGGATAGTTGATGGATAGTGCATGGATAGATAGTGGATAGATAGTGGATAGATAGTGGATAGATAGTGGATGGATAGTTGATGGATAGTTGATGGATAGTTGATGGATAGTTGATGGATAGATAGTGGATAGATAGTGGATAGATAGTGGATGGATAGTGGATGGATAGTGGATGGATAGTTGATGGATAGTTGATGGATAGTTGGATAGATAGTGGATGGATAGTGGATGGATAGTGGATGGATAGTGGATGGATAGTTGATGGATAGTTGATGGATAGATAGTGTATAGATAGTGGATAGATAGTGGATAGATAGTGGATAGATAGTGGATAGATAGTGGATAGATAGTGGATAGATAGTTGATGGATAGTTGCATGGATAGTTGCATGGATAGATAGTGGATAGATAGTGGATAGATAGTGGATAGATAGTGGATAGATAGTGGATAGATAGTGGATAGATAGTGGATGGATAGTTGATGGATAGTTGATGGATAGTTGATGGATAGTTGATGGATAGTTGATGGATAGTTGATGGATAGTTGATGGATAGATAGTGGATAGATAGTTGATGGATAGTTGATGGATAGTTGATGGATAGTTGATGGATAGTTGCATGGATAGTTGCATGGATAGATAGTTGATGGATAGTTGATGGATAGTTGATGGATAGTTGCATGGATAGATAGTGGATAGATAGTTGATGGATAGTTGCATGGATAGATAGTGGATAGATAGTGGATAGATGGTTGCATGTATAGATAGTGGATAGATAGTTGATGGATAGTTTCATGAATAGATAGTTGATGGATAGTTGCATGGATGGATAGGTTCATGGATAGATAGTTGATGGATAGTTGAATGGATAGCTGGATGGATGGCTAGTTGAACCGATGGATACCTGGATGGTTGAATAGCTATATTGGCTGGATGGCTAGCTGAATGGATGCATGGATAGATAGTTGAATGAATAGCTGAATACCTGGATGGATCAATTGACAGATGGCTGGCTGGCTGAATGGATGGTTGGTTTGATGGATACTTTGATGGATGGCTACTGTATCTGGATGACTAGAAGATGTATGGAAAGCTTGATAACTGCATGGATAGATAGTTGAATGGATAGATAGATGAATAACTAAGTGGATGGCTAGCTGGATGGTGCATATTTTTTTGTAATACCTGCATAAATTTTAGTTATAGATCGAGAAAGTGGATGGATAGAGGGTGAAGAGAGACGTATATAATGTACATGTGATCCTTCCTTCTGCATTGATGTTGTTGCACTTCAATGGGTCAATGGGTCATATAAGGCCGAGAACAATACATTGTCTATCGCTTATATTGTCTCCTTCTTAGGGGGGGTTTTCTGAAATGCTTGAGCAGCTTAGATATTTCTTCTGCTTGGGTGTTATAACCTGGATCTTGAGATAAATATATATATTTAATCTGGTATTACAGATAATATATTACTTGGCCTTAATTATCAACCTGACAGATCAAGATCTTGGTGACTAAATAAGTCTTGCAGATGTCTGGAAGACCTTTACGAGACTTGGAGTTCTAGGACCACTTTTATGACCCCTGCAGTCTATCTTTGACGGGGGGGGGGGTGTGATTTCCTGGTTCACTGCATGATACATTAGTGTGATGGTCAGTGGGAAGTATGCTCCTTACACTTGTGGTCATTGGGAAAAATTACCCCCTTACAGATAGGCATAAAGATCAATGGTGTTGGTGGGAACTTATCTGAGAAGCAGGAGTTGCTCATTGCTCAGGGAACCCATAGCAACCTCTGGAGGAACCATTGTTGCGTTCCCTGTACAGTAACCTACACTGGAAGCTCCTAAACTTGAGTTTACGAGCTTTTGGCATTTTTTTTCTAGCCATAGCTCCTAAACTCAACTCCATAAAAGCCCATGTGTCAATGTACACATAGGCTTTTAGCAGAGTTTAGGAGCTGCCGTGTTTGGGTGAGCTTCAACCTCCCTCTCCTAAACGTTGAAGAATGATGTTCAGGATAGGAACATTGTGACGCCGGCCATGGGAAAACATGAAGTTCGGAAAAAACACACAGGGATTTTGTGTTTTTCTCATGCCCGTGGTAAATGTAGGCCAGTGTACATGAAGCCTTAAGAAACCCTGCTCTATGGTAATCATAATTTAATTTGGCATCTTGAAAGTCCCATTATACACTATATTGTCAAAAGTATTGGATTGCCTGTCTTTACACACACATGAACTTTAATGTCATCCCAGTCTTAGTCTGTAGGGTTCAATATTGAGTTGGCACACTCTTTGCAGCTGTAACAGCTTCAACTCTTCTAGGGAGGCTGTCCACAAGGTTTAGGAGTGTGTCTATGGGAATGTTTGACCATTCTTCCAGAAGAGCATTTGTGAGGTCAGGCACTTATGTTGGGCAAGAAGGTCTGGCTCACAGTCTCCACTCCAATTCATCCAAAAAGTATTCTATCGGGGTTGAGGTTGGGACTCACTAATCCATGTCTTTATGGACCTTTCTTTGTGCACTGGTCCAAATCATTTGGTGGAGGGGGGATTATGGTGTTGGGTTGTTTTTCAGGGGGTTGAGCTTGGCCCCTTAGTTTCAGTTAAGGGAACTCTTAAGGCGTCAGCATACCAAGACATTTTGGACAATTTCATGCTCCCAACTTTGTGGGAACAGTTTGGGGATGGCCCCTTCCTGTTCTAACATGACTTCGCACCAGTGCAAAAAGCAAGGTCCATAAAGACATGGGTGAGCTAGTTTGGGGTGGAGGAACTTGACTGGCCTGCACAGAGTCCTGATCTCAACCCAATAGAACACCTTTGGACGAATTAGAGTGGAGACTGCGAGCCAGGCCTTCTCATCCAACATCAGTGCCTGACCTCACAAATAAACTTCTGAAAGAATGGTCAAACATTCCCATAGACACACTCCTAAACCTTGTGGACAACCTTCCCAGAAGAGTTGAAGCTGTTATAGCTGCAAAGGGTGGGCCAACTCAATATTGAACCCTACGGACTAATGCTGTCCATACACTATACGAAAAATCGTCTGAAATTCGGTCATTTGGCCAGTTCGTTAGTTTTTCGGCCAGTTAATGGGCACAAAATCTATAATCGTTGGGATGTTTTTGAAGCCAAAAAAAAAAATGAAGGACGAGTTTGGAAATTTTCTGCCGAACGAATGATAAATTGAAAGGTTAATGTGTTTCATGTCCGAACACTGGAGTTTGCATTAGGTATATGTAAAATAACTAACAAAAAATTGATTCATTTATGTCCACTGAACGATTTACCGATCATTACATGATGGCACTATCGTTTGCGCTCACGGCCGAATGTCCATTTTTCGAAAATGGGTTTGGCCGGATTTTTCGTATAGTGTATGGCCAGCAATAAGACTGGGATGCCATTAACGTTCATGCGCGTGTAAAGGCAGGTGTCACAATACTTTTGAAAATATAGTGTATATGATTGGGTTTTCATCGTATGGTTATTGTCTGAAAGGGATGTGATGCCTAGATAAATCGCCAGCCACATATCAGTTATTCTAGTCATTTTATTGCCACAGACTATAAATTTTTGTATGTGGGATACAATCAGTAAAATATGAAACATGATTAAATGTGAAAGTCTCTTCAAAAACTGCTTTCAAGTCATCTTTACGGTTATAACTCAAAAGTGTTACCCGATAGGATAAACAATGATGTTTCCCCTTTTGCATTTTATGGGGACTTTGGCGTGCAATTAATCAAAATTTCAAGCTTAATTTGTGACTTCTTCTTTCTTCCAGATCAGCCGTTGGGTCTGCAGAATCACTTGAGACTAAGGACGCCGCCTCCACCGCTGTCCCACCCGCCGAACCCCCACCATGCAGCTTCGATCAACTCCCTGAACAGGGGCAACTTCACGCCTCGGAGTAACCCCAGCCCCGCCCCCACGGACCACTCACTTTCAGGAGAGCCGCCCGGGAGTGTCCAGGATCCTGTCCATGCCCAGGACAACTGGCTCCTCAATAGCAACATCCCCCTGGAGACCAGGTACGGCTCAGTGGCTGGCGGTAGGATCGCGTGCTGCTTTGAGGGCTGTGATGGCAGGTTAGAGACAGGAAAAAGGTAATCTTATGATTCATAAAAGGCTGTTGAAAAATGTAGTCATCGGGACTTCTTTTGTTTTTGTTTGAAGGATGCGGACAAGGAAATAGATTCTGAGATATTTCAGGAGTTTGGCAAGCACCAACAAAACTCTGTAAACTGTGATAATTAGAGACGTTCAGCTATATACAGTATTCCTAAACTCAACAATATGTGTTCGTATCTCCCGGTCTTCTGGTCCAGAAAGGATAGAAACACCTTCTATCCTTAAAAGTTTTGTTGAGAAAAAAACAATGTACATTTAGTAGCAGTTAACCCCAGGGCTTGTTTCCTAAAGAATAGGTGCAGGAACTCCCCCCTTCTGAGACTACCCTTGTCTCTGCCCACCCTACCTACCTCTGAGCACCTTCCCTTGGTTCTACCCCCTATCTACCTCCCTGTACCACCCCTTTTAGAGAATACAGAACCAAGTATTATTTTGTGCTACTAAGTAATTTGTATGGAAGTCTTGGGAGGGGGTGGACATGGCCTTCTGGCTTGGTTCGCCCTCCCTCATGGGGTCTCCCTTCGGGGGAGCCCCACCGAGTACTTGGGTGGGTCTGTTTCGGCAGACCCTCCAAAGAAAGGGGGTTCGTCTGGTTTTGGCCAGATGGGCCTAGTGAGTACCTCAGTCCCCGTCTGGAGCCTAACGCCCCCGGGGATCAGGGTAATGTCCTTCCTAGGGAGGAACACCCGTTGCATGTTTTGTGTCACCTTTTATGTGTGTGCACTTTTTTTGGCACTGGGTGGAGTTTTTGGGTGTGTTTCAGACACCACTTGCTTTTCAAAAAATTTTTTTATATGGAATGTGTTAATGATAACAAGAAAGATAGTAAAACAGTGAGCAACAATAGAACCCACCCCAGCAGCAATAGACCCCTTACACAACAATACACCCCCCCCCCCCCCAACAACAATGGACCTCCTGCAACAAAATAACACCCAGCAACAATAGACTCCCAACAGCCAGCAACAATTGACCCCCTGCAACAGAAGACCCCCCCCCCCCCCCACCAGCAACAATAGACCAATCCAGCAACAATAGAGCCCCACGCAAAAATAGGACCCCCATCAGCCACAATAGGTACCCGAGCAGCCAGCACCAGTAGACCCTTCAGCATATCCCAGCACTCATTTCCATTACATACATTCAGTGCTAGAGGTGCCGGAACTGCATTCCCCCCGCGTTCCCACTGAAAACAAAGCCCTGGTTATCCCTTACAGAATATCTCACTTAAAATGAAATTCCAATTGCAGGGGAGGCCTAAAATTTTTATTTGTATCTCAAGGCAGATGTCAGGGAAAATGAGTTGGACAATCACACATGTGGGCAATTACATTTCTGTGGGCGTTGAAGCGTCAGGCGGCAACTACAGAAAACGACTCTGACTCTTACTCCAGAAGTTAAAGGGGTTGTTAAACCCTCAATGCATTCTATGCATTAAGGTGAAAAACCTCCCTGTAATGCAGCTGCCCCCAGAGCCCCCCCCCCTTTACTTACCTGAACCCGGTCTTTCCCGCGACAGGGACGAGCACACCATTTCCAGCCGGTGTCTCAGGTCCTGATTGGATAGATTGATAGCAGCGCAGCCATTGGCTCCCGCTGCTGTTAACCAAATCCAATGATGTGGGAGCCGGGGGGAGGAGCCGAATCCTGCTATCTGTGTCAATGGACGCAACAGCAGGACAGGGGAGTGCGCCCGCACGAGTGCCCCGAGGGAGAGCTCTTCTCCAACAGGGCACTCGGGAAAAGGTGGAGCCAGGAGTGCCACTGAGGGACTCCAGAAGAGGAGGATCGGGGCCACTCTGTGCAAAACTAACTGCACAGAGGAGGTAAGTATGACAGGGAAAGCATCAGCTACAGGGTTGCTTAGTCCACTCAGGGCACTCCAGACCTTGAGAGGGCACCACCAGGATCCTAGGTGGCTTGTGCGTTTCGAGGGACACCCCCCCCCCCCCTTCTTCAGGTTTGGCTCTGAAGAAGTGGGTGCTTCCCTCCATATTCTGGGTTTATCACATGGATTTGTGAAGTATTTTATTTGTGAATTATTAGCCAGTTGCCGACCAACCACAGTACATATTCTGCAGCCGGTGGGCACGTGCAGGCAAAATCATATATGTGTACGTCATTTTGGCTGCTCAGGTTAAGGGGGGAGGGGGCACTGTGCTCCCATCCTACAAGTACCTGGGCCAATCATGCAACCTGTACCATGTGATTAGCTGTAGCCAATCACAGATCACTAGTGAGCTCTGCTGTCACGAATGGTTAACCCATTCACGACAGTTGAAAACTCTGCTGTTCAACTGTACAACTGATCTCCATTGTAAAAGCAAACAAAAAAAAAAAGAGTAGCAGAGTAGCAGTGTTACTATGGTAACAATGAACTACTCTGATGAAAATATGTAAAACAAAAATAGTAAAAATTAAATCATTTAATTGATTTTTTTTTTTTTTAGTATACTGTCACCAGTCATTGTCTCAAGAAATTAGAAACTCTAGGATCAAATATATATAATTACCATAGTTTGTAGACGCTATCACCTTCAACACAAATTAATATACACTTATTGGGATTTTTTATTTTTTTACCAAATAAACCTGTAGCAGAATACATTTTGGCCTAAATTTATGATAACATTTGATTTTATCAGATATAAAAGAAAAGACCAAAAAAAAAAAAAAAAAAAAAAAAATTCTACTTTCTGTCATAAAACAAAGTAGAATTTTTTTTTTTTTTTTTTTTTTTTTTTGTTTTTAATTTTGGTCTTTTCTTTTATATCGCAAAAGATAAAAATTCCAGTGGTGATCAAAGAAAGCTCTATTTGTGTGAAAAGAATGATAAAAATTTAATTTGTGTACAGTGTTGCATGACTTCGCCAGTTAAATAATGGCGTGGTGCTGAATAGCAAAAATGCCCTGGTCATGAAGGGGGTAAAACCTTCCAGGGCTCAAGTCGTTAATAGTGCTAATGGGGATAATGCATTAGGCTGGTGCGCCGTCTTTTTTTTTTTTTTTTTTGTAGAGTGCTACCTGGACTCCCCCAGTCCTAGGAGGGCAGCAGGGCTTTGTGTATCTTTGACCCGTGTGGTGAAGCAGATGTTTATGAAGAACTAGCACCAAATCATCACACCCATGCCCGTGAGGTGTTTTGTTTTGGTAGAGGTTCTAACCTTTCCTGCTCTAAAAATGAAAATTGGCTTTAGTTGTACATTTATTTTTTGGGGGGTTGAGCTAAGTTTTTTGGGTTTAGTGTTAGGGCCAGCTTATTGTTGTAATCTTGAGGTTACGGGTCAGGGACCCTCCGGGGAACACTTTTTTTTACTTGCTTTTGTTGCTGACTAGGGATGAGGTTGGGTGTTTGGATCTAACGTGTGGGCGAACCCACCAGGCATCGCACACAACGGTGGCTAAGTGGTTAGCTCTTCTGCCTAGCAGCAATAGGGTCATCAGTCGAATCCCAACCACCTGCGTGCAATTTGCATGTTCTCCTTGTGTTTGCATGGGTTTCCTCCAAGTACTCCTGTTTACTTCCACACGCCAAAGACATGGTGGTAGGTTAATTGGCTCCAGTATTGGCCCTAGTATGTGTATGTATGAATGTGAGTTAGGGACCTTAGATTGTAAGCTCCTTGAGGGTAGGGACTGATGTGAATGTATAATAAACATGTATATTGATTGCGCTATAGAAGTACCTGAAAAAAATAAAATAATCCAAATCTTTCACTGTTCTGTGCCAATCCTTAGCACCCAAGGCGTTCCCCACCCTGCAGCCACACATATGCCCTCCCCTTGCATACATATAGCTGCGAGTTGGGGGAACACCTTATGATTGGCACAGTACAGTGATATAGTCCTGGTGGGCTCACTCATGTTGGAGCCAAGCACACGCCCAAGCTTATCCCTTAGTGCTGACAGCCCAGAGCCGAGGCCTAGCAGCAGTGAACTTGTTGAGGTGCCGTAGGAACATCCCTGGCAGCTGAGTAGAAGCAAGGTCTAAAGAAAACTGAAAAAGAGAGGTCGTCCCGGGGAACTGGCGCTGAGCGGGCTCCTGAGACCCCAGTTTGACATGCCTGTCATAGAGCTTCCATCACTTCCATCCAGCAGTTATTTCGGTTATTTAAACTTCCCTTTGAAGTTGGCAGGGAGAATTCTGTGAGCTATCACCTAGCCTGAGAGTGAAGGAAATTCCAGTCACTAAGTGCTTGCAGTGGAGGTCATGGTTTTATGGGTCACTGGCATCCTCAAATGTCACTCCACCTCTTGGTACTTTTTTCTGAAATAAATGCAGCATGAAGAAGAGCTGTTTTTCACCAATAACACTTTTTATCTTTTTTTTTATCTGCATTTGACTGATGGATTTCCCCATCTCCTACTGATTGATAGGCTGTCTTTGGAATGCAGAAGGGCTCCTTGTGGAGGAGTTTTCTCTTTACAGTAGAATATAGACTACACACACGTGAGGGACAAAGAGTAAACTGAATACAAAGGTAGAGGCTTGCTAGGCCCTCCTTGTGACCCCTAAAGCCCAACCAACCTTTTTAGATTCATCACCTTCTGGTAGTGTAGGAGGCTAGCTTTCCTTCTCCTGCACCTTTCTATTGGCAAAAAAAAAAGGTGTGGGAGGGGGCAGACAGACAATGCAGGTTTCAAGGGTTCTCAAGCACATTATAGGAAGGTATGTACGTGTGTGCTGGCCCATCTACGTGTCTGCACTGGATGCATGTTTTTAATTTTTTTCATAAGACTGGTGTACTTTTGTCCTTTCTTGACCAGAGGTCATTGATTCCCAGACCAGCATTAGCAACATGGTTGTGCATTGGTTAAAGTGTATGTACAGTATGGGCAAAACCCCCTCCCCCAAAAAATTTGACAGTTTCCTTAAAGACCATCTCCGGGAAGAGGTAAGATCCTCCCTTCTTGCCCATCGCTCTTCAAGAGTTAAATGCTTGGTTAGGTCTAGGGGCCTCAAAAAGCCCTTTTATTTACTCAGTGCTCTACTCCAGCGGTCTCCATAATGTGGCCCGTGGGGCAGATGTGGCCCTTTTGTGTGCCTTTATCCAGCCCTTGGGTCACTATTTCTCCCACTGACACCAACAATAGGGCAGAATTCTTGCTACTGACATCAACTATGGAACTCTATTTCTCCCATTGACACCAACAATGGGCCATTATTTCTCCCATTGACACCAACAATGGGGCACTTTTTCTCCCATTGACGCCAACAATAGGGAACTATTTCTCCCATTGACGCCAACAATAGGGAACTATTTCTCCCATTGACGCCAACAATGGGGCAGGATTTCTCCCATTGACGCCAACAATGGGGCACAATTTTTCCCATTGACGTCAACAATGAGACACGATTTCTCCCATTGACGACAACAATGGAACACTATTCCCACTATTCCTCAAACTGACGCCAACAGTGGGACACTATTTCCCCCCCCCCCCCTAGTACACATTTTACACGCACAGTTTCTACTCCAAATAGCTACAGTCTGGCCCCCCTAAAGTTTGAAGGACAGTAGTCTGGCCCTTTTGTTTACTCCCTTGGCAGCCAGCCTTCTCCTCTATTGTCCCTCAGCCTCCTCTCATTCAATGCTTGGCTATTGTCTCTACAGGCTGGTTGTAAACAAGCTGATTTGATGAATCAACTTGTGTATATCCAGGGTACCCATACATGGATCGAAATTTAGCCGATCCATGTATGGCCGGCTTTAAGCAGCGTTATTTCCCTTTTCCTCTGGTAACAACAGAACACCCTCCGACCATATTATGCAGATGTTCTGTAGTCCAGGGGTAGGCAACCTCGGCTTTCCAGCTGTTTTGAAACTACTGGTCCCATGAGACATTGCAAGACCCTAACAATCATATTGCAAGACTCCTAGAGGCAGAGGCGTGATGGGATTTGTAGTTTCACCACAGCTGGAGGCCCGAGGTTGCCTACCCCTGCGTGTAGTCCTAACACACTTCCTGTTCTAGGGGGATAATGCTACTCCTCCATGGATACAGTTCAATGAGTGAGAGTTGTCACTCTAGGACAGGAATTTTTTTACCGACAGGATCACCAGGTGAAAATAAAGGTTAAAAAAAAAAAAAAAAAAACGCAACCACCACGTCTAAAGACTGGTGAGCTGCAAAATATTACATTTGTGGCCTTGGATTTTGACAACCTTTTAAATTGACTATAAATTAATTTTCCTAACTAAATAATTATTTTTATAAGATCATAAGCTTTTATTTAGTACAGCTATTTCAATAAACACTTTGTTTTTAGGTTTTTATTTTCCAACCTCTCAAATGAACCGCAAAGAAAAAAACCTATCCAATCACTAGGATTCAATGTCCTGAGCTGCGCTAAAACACTCTACTTTACCTGCATGTGAATATATACACTCACCGGCCACTTCATTAGGTACTCCTTGCTAGTACTGGGTTGGACCCCCTTTTGCCTGCATTCTTCGTGGCATAGATTCAATAAGGTGTTGGAAACATTTCTGAAAGATTTTGGTCCATAGTGACATGATTGCATCACGTAGTTGCTGCAGATTTGTCGGCTGCAAAGCCCTGATACAAATATCCCTTTCCAACACATCCCAAAGGATGCTCTATTGGATTGAGCTAACTGTGAAGGCCATTGGAGTACAGTGACCTCATTGTCATGTTCAAGAAACCAGTGGTGAGATGATTGGAGCTTTGTGACATGGTGCATTATCCTGCTGGAAGGAGCCATCAGAAGATGGGGACACTGTAGTCATAAAGGGATGGACATGGTCAGCAACAATACTCAGGTAGGCCGTGGCGTTTAAACGATGCTCAATTGGTATAAAGGGTCCAAAAGTGTGCCAAGAAAATACCCCCCACACCATTACACCACCACCAGACTGAACGGTTGATATAAGGCAGGGATGGATCCATGCTTTCATTTTGTTTACGCCAAATTCTGACCCTACCATCTGATTGTCCCCACTGAAATCGAGACTCATCAGACCAGGCAACGTTTTTTCAATCTTCTATTGTCCAATTTTGTAGAGCCTGTGTGAATTGTAGCCTCAAATTCAACTCTCTCTGAAGCATGTGGACCCCTCTCTTGTATCATGGATACGTTTCTAACTTTCGAGATACGTTTGAATATTATGGCTAGCATTGCCTTGCTTCTTGATCCACGATTTCTGTAGCTAACACCAATGAGCACCTGTGTGTGTGTGTGTGTTTGGGACTACTGAATTAACTGATAAGCAAAAGGAGTTCCCAGATTTTTACCATAACAATGTGAGATATACTGGTGCACTGCAGCGAAATACTTCTCATATTCCCTGTATGCATTCCAGGAACTTATTTTAAGCATTGACTGAAGGTGCTCTGCAAATAGAGGCTATCCAAGTGTGGATGAGGGGCGGGGAATAACCTTGATCTCCCTGAGGATTTCTGAAAGTTCCATGTGACCTCTCTTCGGGTCTCCAAGTTCTCCTTCAGAATGTATAAATTAACAGGCAAATCACACGGCGGATTACATGCACAGCCGCTCGGTGACCACTAACTAAAGCTGACATTTAATATAACACATTAATCAAAAAAAGTGACTGGTCTCATTTTCTCTAATTAGGCAATTATGCCGAGCATTCATATTACTTGGCTAATGACCACAGGTCAGAACTGGAGATCATTATTCAGTCCGATATGACCGATGGCTTTCTGGAGAGAAATTGCTGTGTTGTGTTTGCTCACAGTTTGACCTTTAACCTTTACCGCCAGTGGAGGGGGAATCCGTGCGATATTTTTCAGGCCCCCGTGTTGCTGCAGAGATAATTGAAATGTATAGACATCCGCTGCTTTAACAGCATCTAGACAAGTATGAAATGGTGGACATGGAGCCTAGAGCATGGCCAGATATCTGAACTCAATCCATGCATCTTGCAGTATCTACAGGCACCAGGTGGGACCTAAACTGGAATGCTTGGGTCAAAAGAGTTTAGTCTATGGAGTTTGAAGAGCACCTTCACTCCCATCACTAGTTCAAAGAATGCAAAAGCAGTTGAGTAGCTCTACAATCTGAGGCTTTTGCATGGATTTCCAACACACTATTCCCAATACATACTCTACGGAAAAGTAGCTGTATGGGGTAAGTGGGTGCTGCAGCAACCACCGGCTGGAATCATTGATAGAGTGAGAAAACGTCACCAGCACACCATGGTTCTCAAGAACAAGTCCAAAGCTTTATTCGGCAATCACAACATTATAATAGAAGCAACATTTCTGAGCCTCACGGGACCCCTTCATCAGAAATGTCACCTAATGAAGGTATCCTTGGAGGCTCCGAAAACATTGCTTCTATTATAATGATGTGATCGCTCTGGCTGTTGCATGGACAACATGGACTAAGGGGTCTAGATCAAGAGAATGCTGTTGAACAATTCCCAGTAATTAATAGTTAAACCGGCACTAAATTCTGACAGCGTTATGGTGTCTGCTAAATCTGCTGACCAGAACAGGACTTTAGTAGACTCCTTTTCTTAGCAGGGGTGACCCTAGGCCTCCACAAGCAGTTGACATTATTATGGTTTCTGCTATGTCCGCTGATCAGAGGAAGACCTCAGAAGACCCCTTATCTTAGCAGCAGTCACCATTGGTGTTTTCAAACACAGATACACTATATGGTCAAAAGTTTGTGGTCTTCTGACCATGACACCTACATCAGTTTGTGGGACATCCCGTTGCAAAAGCATGGTCATTAATATGGATTTACTCTTCCAGGAAAGACTTCCACACGATTTGGAAAGGTGTCTGTGGGAATTTGTGCCTATTTATCCAAAAGAGCACTTATGTCATCAGCTGACATGTTGGATTAGAAGTACTAGTTCACAATTGGCATTGCAATTCTTCACTAAGGTGTTCAGTATGATTGAGGTCCGAGCTTTCTACAGGCCAGTCAGGTTCCTCCACACCAAACTTTTCAAATGTGTCCTTATGGAGCTGGCTGGCTGGGGTCATCATTCTTGAATAGAAAGGAGCCTTCCTTAAACTGTTACCAGAAATGTGGACGCTCACACTTGTTTAAAAACGTATGCTGTAGTATTAACAGTAGCCTTCACTGGAGACATGTGAACACAGTCATTTGGAAGGGTGTACACATCCTTTTGGCCATATAGTAAGTATACAATATACAGAAGGCTTCAGTGCCCCTCATTGACACAGTTGGAGTCATAGACCTAGCATAGGTTGTTTCTCCTTCAACCATTTGGAGAACAATATATGTATTGGTCTTTCATTACTTTTGTGGCTGATGTTTGATTATTTGGATCCAAAGGCAAATTGAAGGATTTTATCATTTTGAGCTTCCAAGCAGTAAATAGAATTACCCCAACCACTTATCAACACCAGTGACATCCGAAAGCCCTCACAGTTTACTGTCCTTAATACTTTAGGGGGGCTTAGCTGTGGCCAGTGGGAGTAGAAAATGCTCCAGTAACAGTGGGTGTAGACAATGTCTCAGTTGTCAGTGGGAGTAAAAAAATGACATGGCACCTGTGGACAGTAGGAGAAATGGTGCCCCATCATTGGTGCCCATGGGAGGAATAGTGCCCTATCATTGGTATTACTGGGAGAAATAGTAGTGCCCCATCATCGGTGTCATTAGAAGGAATGGTGCCACATCAATAGTATTAGCTGGAGGAATAGTGCTCCATCGATGGTGTCAGTGAGAGCAATAGTGCCCCATTGTTGGTGTCAGTGGGAGAAATAGTACCCCATTGTTGGTGTAAGCGGGAGGAATAGTGCCCCAGTACTGGTGTCAGCAGGAGGAATAGTGCCCCAGTATTGGTGTCAGCAAGAGGAATATTGCCCCAGTGTTGGTGTCGGTAGACAGAATAGGGCTCCACTGTTGGTGTCAGTAGAAATAATATTGCTCCATCATTAGCATCAGTGGGAGCAAAAGTGCCCCACTGCTATTGAAGTTGTGGCGCCTCATCATTGGTGTCAATAGGGTGGGGGATTGGTGGTCCACTGTTGGTGTCAGTAGATGGAATTATGCTCCATCTTTGGCAACAGTGGGAGTAATAGTGCCCCACTGTCGGAAGTTTAAGTTTTAGCGCCTCATCATTGGTGTCAGTGGGAGGAATAGTACTCGAAAAACCTTGTAAAGGGCTACATTTTGAGAACACAGCTCAATTGTATTTCCCTTCAATCCTTCCATGGGAGCTACATTAAAGGTTTTGCGGGAAGGGGGTGGAGGAGCTGGACCAGCACAGAGTAATTATACATTCCCAAAAGAGGATGACGTACAAGGAGGGAGGTGCTAGGGAATTGACTCTTCCTGGATTTGTCAAATTTTCCAGCATGTTTTAGGCCTCGTGCACACTGGGCATAAAAATTGCTGCTTATACAAGGCGTTTGGCACTTTTTTCCTTTCAGCCTGTAGAAGCAACTCTGTGTTAGAAGTGTCCATGCACATTTGGGCGTTTACAGGGATATTTGTAGGAGGGGCATTTACAGGTTTTTCTGTGCTTTAACCTGCAATTTTTTAGGTTGGTGACGGGATTTCTGTAAAAGTGTTGAAAGGATAAACATGATGGTGCTTCCTTATTCCAAAGCACTGTAGCATTTGTGGCCAACATTACCCCCACCAATATAAGCGAATCATAACCTATAAATTAAAAAAAGCCCATTTTGAATTTCCTCCATTGAAGTGGTGTCTGTGTTATGGAACGGTGGTGATGTTATTGAGCGGGACTAGTTTATCAATGATGCACACAAGGCTTCTGAAGTTCATACATCTATATAAAGACGCGCAGAGAGAGCCAGTGTGACCGCCATTGATCCCTGTTTCATTTTACCACTCCAAAGCTCCTCACTCGTCGCCAAAGTGAACTGTAAACAAAGCTAGACAAGGAGAGAAGTCGGCTAAAAGCATAGGGACCCGTGAAGAGTTATTAACATGAATTAGAAGTCCTCTCTTTATTTAATGAAAAGAGCATCCGCGTTTCAGACTGTCTGCTGCTGCATCGTCTGCTTCAGAGCGGGAGGTGAATCCAATCGATGAGAGTAGCAAACTGACTCTCAGACATGCTGGTACACGATGCAAGCTGCCCGCTGAATACACAAGTACAAGCTCAAAAAGGTGTTAGAAGATGACCACTGTCCTAAAAAAGAATGTATGTATATATACAGGCATGGCCAAAAATGTTGGCACCCCTGCATTTCTGTCAGATAATGCACCACTTTGTCCAGAAAATTGTTGCAGTTACAAAGGTTTAGGCATTCTTATGTTTATTTCTTTTGTTTGTATTAGTAGGACACAAAAGAAAGTGGAGAAACAAAAAGCCAAATCTGACACATTCCATGCAAAACTCAAAAAATGGACTGGACAAAATGGTTGACACCCTCAATTTATTATTTGGTAGCCCACCCCTTGGAAAAAAATAACTTAAATCAATCGCTTCCTGTAACCATCAATGAGTTTCTTATACCTTTCTACTGGAATTTTGGACCACTTGTCAGAAACCATGAAATTAGGCGGAGACAGAAGTACAGTTAAATCACACTTGTTTAATAATAAAAGTAAAAAGAACAAACATAGTCAAAACATAGACAAACTTCAGTAACCGGAACGGATAGTTGGCCAAGCCAGAAGTCAGGGATCAATGTAGTGGAACAGCAAGCAGGATCTGGAGCCAGAAGGGATGTCGGCAAAGCAGGTCTTGAACAGGATCGCAGGAGAACGTTTCTGTGATGTTGACCAAGGCGAAGGCAGGTCATCCTCTGGACTGGATGGCTTAAGTAGGCAGGACTGACGAGGAGGATATCATCAACAGCTGAGTAACTGTGGAGAGAGATGGGAGCTGGCAATTAGCGGACAGCTGAGCGGCCAGCTCAGAAAAGGTAGGGCTGAGCCCAGCCCTGACACCACTCTACTTTGACCAACTGCTCCAGATCTTTTAGTTCGGAAGGGTATATATACAGTATCTCACAAAAGTAGGTACACCCCTCACATTATTTGTAAATATTTTATTGTATCCTTTTATGTGACAACACTGAAGAAATGACACTTTGCTACAATGTAAAGTAGTGAGTGTACAGCTTGTATAACAGTGTAAATTTGCTGTCCCCTCAAAATAACTCAACACACAGCCATTAATGTCTAAACCGCTGGTAACAAAAGTGAGTACACCCCTAAGTGAAAATGTCCAAATTGGGCCCAAAGTGTCAATATTTTGTGTGGCCACCATTATTTTCCAGCACTGCCTTAACCCCCTTGGGCATGGTGTTCGCCAGAGCTTCACAGGTTGCCACTGGAGTCCCCTTCCACTGCAAGTGTGTCTTGCCTACAGTCAAGCATGGTGGTGGGAGTGTCATGGTCTGGGGCTGCATGAGTGTTGCGGGCACTGGGGAGCTACAGTTCATTCAGAGAACCATGAATGCCAGCATGTACTGAAGCAGAGCATGATCCCCTCCCTTCGGACACTGGGCCGCAGGGCAGTATTCCAACATAGCAACCTCCAAACACACCTCCAAGATGACCACTGCCTTCCTAAAGAAGCTGAGGGTAAAGGTGATGGACTGGCCAAGCATGTCTCCAGACCTAAACCCTATTGATCATCTGTGGGGCATCCTCAAACGGAAGGTGGAGGAGTGCAAGGTCTGTCACATACACCAGCTCCGTGATGTCGTCATGGAAGAGTGGAAGAGGACTCCAGTTGGAACCTGTGAAGCTCTGGTGAACCCCATGCCCAAGAGGGTTAAGGCAGTGCTGGAAAATAATGGTCGCCACACGAACAGTCAAACATGGTGGAGGTTCACTGATGTTTTGGGTTTGCTTTGCTGCTTCAGGCACTGGCTTTCTTGACCGTGTGCATGGCATTATAAAATCTGAAGAAATGTCAAAGAATTCTGGGGTGCAATGTAGGGCCCAGTGTCAGAAAGTTGGGTCTTTGTCAGAGGCCATAGGTCTTACAGCAGGACAATGACCCAAAGCACACTTCAAAACTCACCCAGAAATGGTTTAAGGCAAAGCACTGGAGAGTACTGAACTGGCCAGCAATGAATACAGCTCTGTGGAGAGTCAAAACAACAGTTGGGAAAAGGAACCCTTCTAATCTGAAAGACCTGGAGCAGTTGGCAAAAGAAGAGTGGCCCAAAATTCCAGTAGAGAGGTGTAAGAAACCCATTGATGGTCACAGGAAGCAATTGATTTCTATTATTTTTTCCAAGAGCTGAGCAACCAAATATTACATTAAGGGTGCCAATAAGTTTGTCCAGTCCGTTTTTGGAGTTTTGCGTGGAATGTGTCAGATTTGGCTTTTTGTTTCTATGCTTTTTTGTGTCATACCAATACAAACAATAGAAATAAACATGAGAATGCCTAAACATTTCTAATTGCAACAATTTTCTGGGTGAAGTGGTGCATTATCTGACAGAAATGCAGGGGTGCCGATATTTTTAGCCATGTGTCAGGGCTGGGCTCAGCCCTTCCTTCTCTTAGCTGGCCGCTCAGCTGTCTGCTAATTGCCAGCTCCAACAGTGACTCACCTGTTGATGATATCCTGCTCGTCAGTCCTGCCTACTTTAGCCGTCCAGTCCAGATGATCTCTGCCTTCGCCTTGGTCACATCTCTAGAGACGCTCTCCTGTGTTCCTGTTAAAGACTTGCTTGGCTGACATTCCTTCTGGCTCCAGATCCTGCTTGCTGTTCTTCTACGCTCATTTTGACTACTGTATATACTCAAGTATAAGTCGATCCGAGTAGAAGTCGAGGCCCCTAATTTACCACAAAAAACTGGGAAAAACGTATTGACCCGAGTATAAGACGAGGGTGAGAAATGCAGAGGGTCAACAATGCCCATCTGCAGCTGCATGCCTCCCTGTGTCCTGTGCAGCCTACCTGTATCCTGTGCATGTGTCCTGTGTCCTGTACATGTGTATGTGTCCTGTGCATGTGTCCTGTACATGTGTATGTGTCCTGTACATGTATATGTCCTGTACATGTGTATGTGTTCCTGTGTCCTGTACATGTGTCCTGTGTCCCTGAGTCCTGTGTCCTGTACATGTGCATGTGTCCTGTGTTCATGTGTCCTGTGTCCCTGTGTAGCCTACCTGTGTCCTGTGCAGCCTCCTTGTGGCGATCTCTATCCTCCGATCAGCGTGTGATAATACACTTCGGCGGCCATTCCACTGTTCAAAAGCTGCGCCTCCTCCTCGTCTGTGATAGGTAAAACACTCAGCAGTCAGCGGTCAGCCTATCACGGACATTCTCTCATTCTCATACCATGGACGAGGATGAGAGAATGTCCGTGATAGGCTGTACACTGACATCTGTTCAGCCTATCACAGGCGAGCAGGATGCGCAGCTTTTGAAAGCTGGAACAGCCTCCGAACTAATTATCACACGCCGGCCGCCGTCTGCCTGCATGACACGCTGATCATGCAGACAGACGGCGGTGACTCGAGTATAAGTCGAGGGGGGCACTTTCAGCCCAAAAAAAAGGGCTGGAAAATTTTACCTTATACTCGAGTATATACGGTATGTTTACTCTGTTTACCTTTTTTATTATTATTATTATTAATTAACAAGTGTGTTATAACTGTACTTCTGTTTCAGTCTGATTCATGGTTTCTGACACTGCGTAATTCAAAATTCGAATTCTGCTACCAAAACCACAAATTCCCATGGTCACCACCAGCCCTAAGCTTGTTTTACTTGGTTTATGAAGGATTCTGGGTCATAACCACTCCGATAGCGTTAATGGTGTATTTATTTGCTTGTAAGATTGTTGCATTTAAAATACAGTTTACTGATGCCTCACTTATAATTGGTTATTGATTCCAGCAGTTTTTGCTGCCCCATAACATTTGTCGTAGGATTGTATATTACTTTGCCTGCAAAATAAAACAGTTTTTGATGCTTGATGGAGTACGCTGATTTCATGCCCTCCCTTGCCCTGTCACCACACCCCCCCCCCCCCCAACCCTTTTATTCAAATATGTGTGTTTTCATGTAATTAGGGGAATGGAAATGTTTCTGTCCCGGCTGTACTTGGAAAGCACTGACCCATTAAAAAAATTATATTGGAAACTGAGCTTTTTTTTTTTTAGAGATTGTGACTTGCTCAACCTCTGCTAGGCAGACATCAACTGGCCGGTATGTGGTTTATTTTGTTGTTTTTTTTCTATGTTTTAATGGGAGCTAAAGCACTTTTTCAGAGAGTACACATTGGAGGACTTGTTCTAACATTTACTTGAAAGTATATTTTGCTTTTTCATGTTTACGTACTCACCATTTCATATTTTTATGATTTGTCATATAGATTTGTAGGTTTTAATTTTTAACCACTTCAATACAGAGAACTTTACCCCCGTCCTGCCCAGACCAATTTTCAGCTTTCAGCGCTGTCGCACTTTGAATGACAATTGCGCGGTTATGCAACACTGTACCCAAACAAAATTTTTTATCATTTTGTTCCCACAAATAGAACTTTCTTTTGGTGGCATTTGATCACCACTGGGGTTTCGTTTTTTTTTTTGTTTGTTTTTTTGTTTTGCTAAACAAAAAAACAAAAAAGACAAAATTTTGAAATTTTTTTTTTCTTTGTTATAAAAATTTGTAAATAAGTATGTTTTCTCCTTCACTAATGGGCACCGATAATGTGACACTGATGGACACTGGTGAGGTGGCACTAATGAGGTGGCACTGATGATGAGGCACTAATATGCGGCACTGATGGGCACTGATAGGCGGCACTGATGGGCACTGATAGGCGACACTGATAGGGGGCACTGATAGGTGACACTGATGGGCACTGACAGGTGACACTGATGGGCACTGATAGGCGACACTAATGGGCACTGATAGGCGACACTAATGGGCACTGATGGGCGACACTGGGGGGCACTGATGGGCGACACTGGGGGGCACTGATGGGCGACACTGGGGGGCACTGGGCGACACTGGGGGGAACTGATGAGCGACACTGGGGGGCACTGATGGGCGACACTGGGGGGCACTGGGCGACACTGGGGGGCACTGATGAGCGACACTGGGGGGCACTGATGGGCGACACTGGGGGGCACTGATGGGCGACACTGGGGGGTACTGATGGGCGACACTGGGGGGCACTGATGGGCGACACTGATGGGCACTGATGGGCACTGATGGGCGACACTGATGGGCACTGATGGGCGACACTGATGGGCACTGATGGGCGACACTGATGGGCACTGGGCGACACTGATGGGCACTGGGCGACACTGATGG
Source organism: Lithobates septentrionalis (assembly GCA_037952835.1). NCBI lineage: Eukaryota > Metazoa > Chordata > Amphibia > Anura > Ranidae > Lithobates > Lithobates septentrionalis. The sequence goes on from JBBDGP010003058.1 coordinate 155,187, forward strand.
GCACTGGGCGACACTGATGGGCACTGATGGGCGACACTGATGGGCACTGATGGGCGACACTGATGGGCACTGATGGGCGACACTGATGGGCACTGATGGGCGACACTGATGGGCACTGATGGGCGACACTGATGGGCGACACTGATGGGCACTGATAGGCGGCACTGATGGACACTGATGGCTCTGGTAGGCAGCACTGATGAGGCACTGGCAGGCATTACTGCTGGGCACTGATTGGCACCTCTAATGGGCACTGATTGGCAACCCTGGTAGTCATACCTGCTGGCCCTGAGTGTGCATCCATGGTGGGCATCCCTGGTTGTCCTGGGTGGGCATCCTCGGGGAGCTGCACTGATAATCAATCAGCGCAGATCTCCCCTGTCAAGAGAGCAGCCGATTGACTCTCCTCTACTCACGTCTGTCAGCGTTCCTGTTTACGCTGTGATCAGCTGTGATTGGACACAGCTGATCACATAGTAAAGAGCCTACATCAGAGGCTCTTTACCAAGATTGGTGAAGCGGTGTGTCAGACTGACACATCACACCAACGATCGCTTTTTTTCTTGGCACACTTTGGGCCCCTTAGTACCAATTGAGCATCATTTAAACACCACAGCCTACCTGAGTATTGTTGCTGACCATGTCCATCCCTTTATGACTACAGTGTCCCCATCTTCTGATGGCTCCTTCCAGCAGGATAATGCCCCATGTCACAAAGCTCCAATCATCTCACCACTGGACAATGAGGTCCCTGTACTCCAATGGCCTCCACACTCGCCACATCTCATCCAATAGAGCACCTTTGAGATGTGGCGGAAGAGATTGGCATAATGGATGTGCAGCCGACAAATCTGCAGCAAATGCGTGATGCTATCATGACAATATGGACCAAAATCTCTGAGGAATGTTTCCAACACCTTCCAACATCTATGCCACAAAGAATTAAGGCAGTTCTGAAGGCAAAAGGGGGTCCAACCCGGTACTAGCAGGGTGTACCTAATAATAACGTGGCCTGCGAGTGTATATGACCAGCTTTACTGTGTTAAAGTGTTTCTAAAGCCAAAACTGTTTTTGGAGTTTTTTTGGCGTGGGGGAAAAAAAAACAACAAAAAAAAAAACCAGAATCTGTCAAAATTTAGTGGTGTGAAAGGTCTAACAATCTTTTTTATATTCAATGTTTTTATTGAATTTTACAAGGTTTAACATGTAAGTGAATAAAAGCAATAACATACTGCTGAAGAAAAGGCTAGTACATCGGAATGTGCATCACATAGACAATCCAGATCACATAATATAGAACATTCAAAAGGTACAATACAACATATATCACAAGACATTAGTATAGTTTTTTCTGTCTGTCCATGGTTTCCATAATCTGTCAAATAAGGGAGTTTTTGTGAGAGTAAATTTTTTCATAGGAAAATTGCATATTAATTGGATCTGTGGTTTCAGAGGGGTTAGGTGCCATATTTTTTGTCCAGTGCCTGGCTACCACTGTCTTTGCTTCCACTAAAGTATGTAGTAGGAAATTTCTCTATACCCAGGTGGAGGTTGGCAGGGTCAGGGTCAGGTTTAGATAGTACCCCTGTGGTTTCTGAGATGATGGAGAATATTTTCCTCCAGTAACTGGTGGGAAATATATGAATAAGATTACCTATTTGTCCACACCCCCTCCAGCACAGGGGAGAGTGGGACTTTTTTTCAATTTTTTAAGCTGATATGGTGTTAGGTACCACTGGGTAAATATTTTTTGTGTTTGCTCCCAGTGGGCTATTCAATGAGACATTGAGTAGTTACAACGTATGGGCGTTGTCCATTGTGTTTCCGAAAAACATATATGAAGGTCTTCTTCCCATTTTAACATAGCCCCGTCTTAGAGAATGTTGTTTTGTTTTGTAAGGTGTTGAAGAACAAATATATACCCTTGTGGGTTGAGTTTAGTGAGAATAGCAAGTGCCAGATGTAATCGGGTATCCTCATACAAGGTGGAGGTGTTTGGATTGGTTGAAATTCTTATATATATGTATAGGATGCGGATCTGGGGAGGCTAAACTCTGTCAGTAGGGATTCCAAGGGTTTTAGTTGGTTGATATGAAGTCTAATGATCTTTTAAATGTTGGCGCTAGTTCATATTAAGAAAACGTAAAATGGGCAACACATTTTAGGGGCTGAAAAATCTTTCCCTTCTTCATGGCTACAGAAGAGATACAGAAGTGGTCAAAAATATAAATCCCTACATTGGTGAATTAAAATTGGAAGTATAAATAAAACTCAAACTATTTGTAATCAGAAATGGTTTATATAAATAATTACATTTATTAAATTTATAATTCATTTTTATAAGAAATTGCTTATATTAAGGGCTCATTTACACTAGCTTCGACTTCAACACACATTAAGGGTTAGTTTACACTTGCTTCAAAACAAGGCTTCGGTCATGCCTTGTTAAAGCTCTCTGAACGCTAGTCAAAGCTCCTGTCACTAAATAAAATGGTTAGCTTACAGTCCTGTTTACACCTTGCTTTTGCTTTGCTTTGGCTTCGCTTAGACCTCATGCCGCTTTAGTTGTGCTTCAGAGCGTCTTCATAGCCCCCATAGAAGTCTATGGCAAAGCTCGCTTGAAGCCCCACGAAGCTTCATCGAAGCTCCACCAAAGGCTCATCGAAGCTCCACCAAAGGCTCATTGCAGCTCCACCAAAGGCTCATTGCAGCTCCACCAAAGGCTCATTGCAGCTCCACCAAAGGCTCATTGCAGCTCCACCAAAGGCTCATTGCAGCTCCACCAAAGGCTCATTGCAGCTCCACCAAAGGCTCATTGCAGCTCCACCAAAGGCTCATTGCAGCTCCACCAAAGGCTCATTGCAGCTCCACCAAAGGCTCATTGCAGCTCCACCAAAGGTTCATTGCAGCTCCACCAAAGGCTCATTGCAGCTCCACCAAAGGCTCATTGCAGCTCCACCAAAGGCTCATTGCAGCTCCACCAAAGGCTCATTGCAGCTCCACCAAAGGCTCATTGCAGCTCCACCAAAGGCTCATTGCAGCTCCACCAAAGGCTCATTGCAGCTCCACCAAAGGCTCATTGCAGCTCCACCAAAGGCTCATTGCAGCTCCACCAAAGGCTCATTGCAGCCCCACCAAAGGCTCATTGCAGCCCCACCAAAGGCTCATTGCAGCCCCACCAAAGGCTCATCGCAGCCCCACCAAAGGCTCATCGCAGCCCCACCAAAGGCTCATCGCAGCCCCACCAAAGGCTCATCGAAGCCCCACCAAAGGCTCATCGAAGCCCCACCAAAGGCTCATCGAAGTACCAAGCAAAAGCAGGTGTAAACAGGACTGTAAGCTAACCATTTTATTTAGTGATATGGGATTTGACTGGCGTCCAGAGAGCTTTAACAAAGCGTGTACGAAGCCTTGTTTTGAAGCAAGTGTAAACTAGCCTTTAGACTTGTATCTTTGGTACTCTTATTAGACCCTTCACTCATAGGTCTTAAACTTTGGCTCCCCTAGTTAAAGGGTACCTCGAGTGGGGCCTCACAGCAACCACTGCACCCCGTTTTGAATCTGATTCACTTCTTTTAATCATGAACTACTGATAAGTCGTATAAATCTTCATTAATGTCTGTTCCGAGTTTTTATTGCTCTCTGGTCCCCACTGGGGAGATATGTCCTTGCTATTTGTCCTGGTGACCATTGTCACTGGAAAAAACAGGGATTGAAAATCCAAAGTGTTAGGGTTGTCACCAGAGCAGAATATAAGAAAGATGTTCTCCTCACTTTGAGGGGGAGCTATTCATAACTTGGGACAGGATATAAATTTGTCTGGGCAGGAAATACAGAAAAATCTCCCCAACGGGACACCAAAAAAGAAATAAACAGTGGGTTTAACTTTTTCAAAATTTGAAAATATTTTTGCTTTATCAAAACCTAAATGTTTTCTAAAATGTTTTTCTGCATTTTTAGTTTATAATCATCTATTCATGTTTGTACATTACATATACAGCCTGTGCTTGCTCCTTCATAGTGATATACAAAACTATCAGTAGGTCCAGACCTACCTGCAGCTAAAGTTATATGCAAATGTCCACTTTTCTTGAGCTTGGCCCATTAAAAAGGCTAACGAGTAGGGCTGAGAGGTGGGAAGCGCTGGTCAAGATTTGCAATTAACTTCAGTTGCCTAAATATCTGGATCTATTGATTGGATTGACATGCAGTTCACATTGCATTTTCCCTGCATATGCACAGGCCGGCAACAGGTTTAAGTTAAAGAATAATTTGAGGCATGTCTATATTATACCTAGTTACAATGGAGAAGACAATGCAGTCATCATCCATGCTGTTCGATTGCTTAAAAAAAAAAAAAACAACAAAAAAACAATAAGTTGCTCAGTCATTTATTTTGTTCTCAGCCTGAGCTGATTCAACCACCTGTATTCAAACTCTAAAGAGTATTTCTGAATAATTTTAACAGTTTACAGAATAATGTTTCTTGTTTCCTGGAGTGGCTCATTCACACAGGAAGCTACAACAGTGAAGCTCATTTCATTCATCCATCCAACAATAAAGTAAGTAGCTCAGTGGGTGATTGGAGCGCTTCTTCTACCTGCAATTAAAAAAATAAATAAAAAGTTTTAGAGTATAGAAAGTTTAGTAAAAAGTATAAAAAGGATAATAGTGCCATAGATCTAATGCAAATCAAGTAAGTCTTTATTCCACATGAGAAAAAAGTCAGAAGAAAAAGAACATGTTTCGGGGCTCAAAACTCACTCTGTATCGGGGCGATGCTGCCACTAAATGAAGAGAATACTGGGCATCAAAATGAAAAATAAAAGATATAAAGTTGTAAACCAAATCGGTACACTTTTTTTATATTTTTATTTTTCTCTTTTTATACTCTTGAGACTTTTCCAAGCACCCCATGGTTACCCGGTTGAGTTTAGCTCCAGCATCTAGGACCTTCATTGGGGCTTAGATGCTGGCACTAAATAAAGAGAAAACTAGCCAACAAAAAAAAAAGAGTAAACATACACTTTAGACTTCTCCAAGCACCCTAAAGTTACCCCGGTTGATGGAGAGCTGCCAAAATTTGGACTCCAACCCTTGCCAAACCTTGCCCACCATTGGGTCCAGCACTCTACGAACATGCCCTTTGTCTTTCTACCAGTTTATAAACTTGTCCTCTGCAGGGCTGTCTTTTTATTGCAATGTCAGTGTCTCCTCATGAAGTGCTGGGAAAATGGTTCAGTTTAACCATTTGGGAGTGTTCTCAAAAGAGTAGGTCAAGCCACTATGGTACCTTTTACCAGAGTTTGGAAATCCTTAGAGGAATGTTCCCCTACTAACAACCAGAGACCCCAACGTTGCCACAGTTGAAAGAGAGCTGCCTCTAAAATTTGAATTCCAAACCTTACCCTGGCCACCATTGTTTCCAGCGCTCCACCAACACGCCCTTTGTCTTTAGCATAGACCTAAGGTCTGCGCTCTAGGTCAGTCTCCCATCTCCACCTCTACTAACACACAGACCAGGTGCTGGCCCCTTCCATCACAGATTCCAATGATCAAAAAATAATTCTGGTTGGCCGCACACCCAGTAAGATTACCTTTTTATTTCAGGTAGTCCATTAAAACATGTCCAAAAACACAAATACAGGGGAACGGCATCACCAGCTAATGCGTTTCACGCTTCCTTAGCGCTTAGTCATAGCTCCTTTTGTCTTTCTAACAGTTTAGAAAATTGTCCTTCACAAGGCTTTATTTTTATTGTTGTGTCAATGTCTCCTCATAAAATGCTGGGAACAGTGTTACAGGTAAAAGAAATTGCTGATGTGTGTATAAATCCTCCATCACTATTACGGAACATGTCATTCTAACCTCATGCACAAAGCAAGCACAGTTATCATCAGAATATATTTTTAAATGATGTGTAAAATTAAATATAAGAAGGTCAAAGGGCAGCTAGGGCCAGTGTGAAGGCGGCCGTCATGTGGGCCACATCTTTCAAACAATGGCTTCACCACCATAAACACTGGTTATCTTCCACGAGATCAGATAAAATGTCTTACATTTCGAGAATGCCACCAGTTTTTGATTTAAATATCACAAGACTACAAAGAGCATCATGCATAAAAAAAAAAAAAAAAGAAGAAAACGATTTGCTCTATTAACCAAATGAGGTTTTTGGTTTTTTCACTTACGGTTGCTGAAGAAGGAAGCCGAACTGATTGCTGTTTGAAGATTTAAGCCTCTTCTTACTTTAAATTTGTCAACTATTTTTCTTTTTTTCTTTTTTTTTCTTAGCCCAGCTTTTTTTTCTTTGAGATTGAGAGATTTTACAGTTAAAATTTGAAAGTTGCAGATTTTTTAAAAATTGTATTTATTATAATTATTTTTGGAAAAAATATATTGATATTTTTGAACCCTCAGCAACCAGAATCAGGATTTAGTTTTCATAAATGTCCCCACTTGAGCATTAAAATGGACCTAGACTAGGCTACTTTATTTTTTGGTCCTTTATTTTTGGTCTGCTGCATTCTGCAACTCTCTTTTTTTCAGTCACTTCTGGGTTTTGAATGAGGAAGGAATTGAAATTGGGATAGGAATTCATTAAAACCACTGCCGTGCCAAGGATATTCACCAGGAACATGTTAAATGAGATAGTGGCTCATTGCTGCAGACCATTCAGAGCTTCACGTTCATCTTTCTTTCCTAAAAGTGTTGTGGTTGTATGCTGCGTGTAGCAGATCAGCCTTGCGTTGATAACGTCTTTTGATTTATTAAATTGCCTGAAAGATGAACAGTCCAAGTGTGTATTTCAGTCTCTCAGTGTGGATTGCTTTGGGTAACAAAAGTCATAATGTTTTCACACACTTGGGTTTCTGTGTGTTGAGTGAATTCGGAAAAGGTTTAAGCCCTCCGAAACCTCAACATGGAGATATCAACCCCCCCCCATGGCCATGAGAGACTGCACTTTTGCTTTTCAGTGCTCACTGGTTTAAGTGATATCTCAATGTGTCAATGTGGATAATCCATTGAGCTTTTCTGAAATCTCAACATGGAGATATCAACCAACCCCCCCATAGCCATGAGAGACTGCGCTTGGCTTTTCAGTGGTCACTGGTTTAGGTGACATCTTCATGTGTCAATGCGGAGAATCCATTGAACCTTTCTGAAATCTCAACATGGACATCAACCAACCCCCCCATTGCTAGGAGAGACCGCAGTTGGCTTTTCAGTGGTCACTGGTTTAGGTGACATCTTCATGTGTCCATGCATAGAATCCATTGAGCCTTTCTGAAACCTCAACATGGAGATATCAACCAACCCCCCCATGGGCATGTGAGACCGCAGTTGGCTTTTCAGTGGTCACTGGTTTAGGAGACATCTTCATGTGTCAATGCGGTGAATCCATTGAGCCTTTCTGAAATCTCAACATGGACATCAACTAACCCCCCCATTGCTAGGAGAGACCGCAGTTGGCTTTTCAGTGGTCACTGGTTTAGGTGACATCTTCACGTGTCCATGTATAGAGTCAGTTGAGCTCTTCTGAAACCTCAACATCGAGATATCAATCAACCCCACCATGGCCATGAGAGACCACACTTGGCTTTTCGGTTGTCACTAGTTTAGGTGGTGTATCTTCATATGTCCGTGTTGAGAATCCACTAGAGGGTGCAGAGCTCACTTTATCTTAAACTGATTAAGCTTTTTAAAATATAAGACTGAAGGCAGAAAAAGACAAAGTAGTTCATCAAGTCTGCCACTTTTTGATTGTATTATGTTTTCTAACCTTTTTGTCTGAGCATAGATCTGTGTTTGTCTCAATAATAATTAACTTTACTTACTGTTGACTGACTCACTACCTTATTGAAAAGGGCAGTATTTTCGAGGGCCTGTCATTGCTGACCTCCTCCTGAAAATACTAGTTGCCAATACCTTGAGTCTCTGACTTGCAACAAGTGTGCAGATTGGGAAGGTCTGAGAACAGGTTCTCATCTCTTTGCTTGTTCCCGGGCAGGGATGCAATGTATTTATTCCAGAAAGCCAGAAAAGTAATATGTTCAAAAGAAGAAGTCAACAATGGCAGCTTCTGTGTTTTACAAGTGAAAGGTTCCCTTTAAATATGTAAGCAGTATGACACCTACAGGTTATAATGAGTTTTAGTGAAGGAAGAAAATTAATCTATATTTAGTTTTACACTCAAAACTTTAAAAATGTGTATTTTGATGATGTTAACTCTATAAGCCCACTGGGTGCATTTAAGAAGCCACTTCATGCATGACTCACTGCCTTCATTCATGTCTCCATCTGTGTGTAGAAACATAGCAAAGCAGCCATTCCTAGAGACATTGCAGGACAACTTTATTGAAATGGACATCCTCCCCACCTCCCGACATGACGGTGCTTACAATGATGGGTATGTGACACATCCTATTGATTGTCTGCCATTTTGCATGAACCTCACCACCTCACCTATCCTTCCTGTCTACTCACTGCACTTATCAGGTTCTGACACTGCCGGGTGATGCCATACACAGCCGGCCTTGCTAAATCAACACTATGGTGGGACTGTATATGTAACTGTACATGTTAAATATTCATACACCCTTTTCATCGCCATGTGTAAATAAGGAATGTCTTGATCACCTTTTAATATAGCCAATCAGATTCAAATTTTGAATCCTCATTTATCCTCTACCAGCACAGGTTCGAATTTGATTGGTTACTGTAGGTTGACGCAGATGATTCATATTTCGCACATGGTGATGAGTCTCCATACGCTTCTATAATTCATACTTTTTATTGGTACTCTGCAGAACCAAACATTTTAGCTATTAGGTATTGTTCGGGAAACAGCAAAACTTACAGGTTACAAGGTACAGGTGTAAGGACCTCAAAGAGAAGACATCTCACATTACTACCAACTGACCATAAAATGCCAGGTCTGAGAGAGTACTAAGCCACATGGCTTAAAGTGAGCCTGTCTCCGGGCTATGCACACTAAATGCTTTACATACAGTATACCGAACAAGCAACAAAAGCACTTTATAACAAGCCTCAGTAGCTATAGACATTGTGGAAAAATTTTATCTTCAAAGCTCAGAACAAAATTCCTTCTACAGAGAGCAGATCTTCGCAAGCCACTGCAGGTGTTTTTAAGCTTTAGAAACTAACTTTACAGTTTTTGTGAATCCTATGAGACTGAACTACTTCACAGCACACTGAGCATTAAGCCCTGACACCTGAGGCTCTGGTGTTTAGCCCGCAGACAGAGGGCACAGATGAACCATCCAACCCCGATGCCAGCAACCTGTCAAACTCTGAGAAGCTGACAGTTAATGCGGCTGGACTGGGCTGGAAGGTGCACCATTTGGTACTTGCATATGGGGCAGTATGTGCTCAGGGCCAAATGCTTAGAATTAAGAGGGTTCTTCTCTCCACGAGCTACCTGTAATCTCTTAAGTTCAGCTTGGCTGTGCTTGACTCCGCTTTTATAGCCATGCCACAGACACAGGAGTCTGCGAATGAAAGAACTACAAGTCCTATCTGCCATTGCGGCAGTGATGTCCCTGCAGTTGTAGTCCATTGATACTTCCTCCAGCCCCCTAACTGAAGCTAGTGGATTAGTCTGTAGGATCCAATGCAAAAAATAATCCACGTTTTTTTTTATTAATTAATATGGGTGAATTTATTATTTGCAAAAGGTGAACACACTAAAAGAGGAACTTTCTAAGAAAAACTTGCATAGAAAGCACAAATATTGTTAACACCCAGCAGTGCCAGCGAATGTTCTGGTAAGACTCATCATGCTCACTTTTGATGGTAAAGCTAAACTTCTTAAAGGACCTTTACATGGCCCAAGCTAATTTTGAACAGTTATTAAACTCAACTTGCAATTCTATTATTAAATGTCTATGCAATTACTTCCCATACTATGAGTTATTCAATTAACATCACTACTGAGTATAGCTGTCCTTTCTTCGATATTTACATCAAGTTTATGATTCTGCTTACATAAGTTGTGATTTTTTTTATTTTTTTAGATTTGATAAATGAAAGAATATATTATAAAAGAATATTGGAATAGTGACAAATACTACCTAGACACATTATTAGCAAAATATACTTATTTTCTCAATAAGACAGTTTCACAAACCATGTAGGCTGAAAGGATTCATTTTTTTTTATATCTGATGTTGGTTGAAGTAATTTCATTTCAGTTTCGATGTTTATTTTAACTTTTCTGAGATTTACACTGTTTGGAAAAAGTAGTTCTTCTTTCACATTAATTTACAATGTTGCATGCTCTGTGTTGCCACTATAGTTCGTTGGAATGATTGTCTTCAATGTTATTGGAGTCCTCTCCCCAAGGGTAGAAACACATTGGGACCATTTAATTTTCCTTCTGTTTGGGTTTTTACAGAAGACTCTGAACCTTTTTTGATGTCACGTAGTAGCTTGTCATTGACCTGGGGCTCCAGAGCTGTGTTGTCATTGTTTTTGGGTTCCCTAAAGATGTGGTTCCCGAAATATTGCAAAACGACACCTCTGGAGCCCTCCATACAAGGTCCTCACTCTACAGTCCTTAGGCTGTGACAAAATGTAAATATTTCACACCTAAACCATTCTCTGAAGTTGGTCCTTAATAGGCACCTTGGTATGTCTGTTCCTGCTTCAGTACTCATTTCTTTACCCATCATTCATCGGTCGATTGTAGCATTTTTAATGTGTCCTACATTTAGTATACCAGTGGATTTCTACCTCGGTGTGGAAGCTTCCTTGGGGTATGGGGACTCCAACACAGCTTTGTTTACTTTTTAATTTATTTTCAAACAAAATTGACAGATAATCTGATAAAATTGTGTAAAGTTTGTGAATTGTTTTTCTATAATTGTAGAAGAGAACCAGCCTAACCTGTTTATATTTATTGTGCATGAGGGTAAAGGGATACCCCATTGCGGTACCTTATTACCAAGCCATCAGCCAGATCAGTATCTGATGAGCTTTTCCTTCTTCCTCGCAGGCACTTCCTCTTTAAACCGGGAGGCACATCCCCTTTGTTTTGTACAACATCTCCAGGATATCCCCTGACCTCCAGCACTGTTTACTCCCCACCTCCCCGGCCGCTCCCACGAAGCACTTTCTCCAGACCTGCCTTTAACCTGCAGAAGCCGTATAAATATTGCAATTGGAAATGCGCGGCACTAAGCGCTATCATTATCTCTGTCACACTGGTGATCCTCCTGGCCTATTTTATTGGTAAGTGCCTAATCTTTACTGTTCTCCTCTAAAAGTCAAGTTTTATGCAAAACAGAGTCCATCTGTTGTATGCTGAATCGTTATTTAATGGATTTAGTCTCTCCAATTAGCAGAGACCAGTGGAAACATTGAGAAAGAATCCTTTTCTTTCTCTAGAAACCAGTGACATCACTGAGCAATGCTGCCTATAGATCCTCTACAGATCAGTGACATCACTGAAAATGTAGTCTATCCATCCACTACAGGCCATTGACGTTACTGAAAATGTAGCCTATCCATTCTTTAGAGACCGCTGCAGCCTATAGATCCACTAGAGACCAGTGTCATCACTAAGAATGCAGCCTATCCATCCACTAGAGACCAGTAGCATTACTGAAAATATATCCTATCCATTCTCTAGAGACCAGTGCCATCACTGAGAATGTAGCCTATCCATTTACTAGAGACCAGTGCCATCACTGAGAATGTAGCCTATCCATTTACTAGAGACCAGTGCCATCACTGAGAATGTAGCCTATCCATTCAATAGAGACCAGTACCATCACTGAGAATGTAGCAATGTAGAATCTGTTTACTAGAGACCAGTGATATCAATGATAATGTAGACTTTCTACTATATTTTCAGTAGAGGCCAGTGACCTCACTATATTTTTTACTGAAAATATATCCTATCCATTCTCTATAGACCAGTGCCATCACTGAGAATGTAGCCTATCCATTTACTAGAGACCAGTGCCATCACTGAGAATGTAGCCTATCCATTTAATAGAGACCAGTGCCATCACTGAGAATGTAGACTTTCTACTATATTTTCAGTAGAGGCCAGTGACCTCACCGACCATTTAGCCCATCCATTCACTTAGAGACCAGTGCTATTCCTGAATTGTAAGACTGTGCTCTCTAGAAACCAATGAAATCACAAAGAATCCAACTTCTTCATCCACTAAAGACAAATGACATAACTGGCAGTGCCGCCCATCTATTCACTGGAGACCAATGACTTCACTGACAATGCAGCCTATATCCATTCACTAGCAACCAGTGACATCACTGAGAATGCAGCCTATCCATTCACTAGAGACCAGTGACATCACTGACAATGCAGCCTATATCCATTCACTAGAGACCAGTGACACCCCTGAGAATGTACTAAAGACAAATGACATAACTGGCAGTGCCGCCCATCAATTCACTGAAGACCAATGACTTCACTGAAAATGCAGCCCATCCATTCACTAGAGATGAGTGACATCACTGAGAATGCAGCCCATCCATTCGCTAGAGACCAGTTACATCACTGAGAATGCAGCCTATCCATTCAATAGAGACCAGTGACATCACTGAGAATGCAGCCCATCCATTCGCTAGAGACCAGTTACATCACTGACAATGCAGCCTATCCATTCACTAGAGACCAGTGACACCCCTGAGAATGTAGCCTATCCATTCAATAGAGACCAGTGACATCACTGAGAATGTAGCCTATCCATTCACTCGAGACCAGTGACATCATTGAGAATGCAGCCTATCCATTCACTCGAGACCAGTGACATCACTGAGAATGCAGCCTATCCATTCACTCGAGACCAGTGATATCACTGAGAATGTAGCCTATCCATTCACTCGAGACCAGTGACATCACTGAGAATGCAGCCCATTCATTCACTAGAGACCAGTGACATCACTGAGAATGCAGCCCATTCATTCACTAGAGACCAGTGACATCACTGAGAATGCAGCCCATTCATTCACTAGAGACCAGTGACACCCCTGAGAATGTAGCCTATCCATTCAATAGAGACCAGTGCTATCACTGAGAATGTAGCCTATCCATTCAATAGAGACCAGTGACATCACTGAGAATGCAGCCCATCCATTTACTAGAGACCAGTGATATCAATGATAATGTAGGCATTTTACTATAATTTCAGTGGAGGCCAGTGACCTCACCGACCATTTAGACCCTCCATTCACTTAGAGACTAGTGCTATTCCCGAATTGTAAGACTGGCGTTCTCTAGAAACCAATGGTATCACAAAGAATCCAACTTATTCACCCACTAAAGACAAATGACATAACTGGCAGTGCCGCCCATCTATTCACTGGAGACCAATGACTTCACTGACAATGCAGCCTATATCCATTCACTAGCAACCAGTGACATCACTGAGAATGCAGCCTATCCATTCAGTAGAGACCAGTGACATCACTAAGATTGCAGCCCATCCATTCACTAGAGACCAGTGACATCACTGAAATTGCAGCTTATCCATTCACTAAGGACCAATGACCTAACTGAAAACTCAGCCTTATCCATCCACTAAAGACCAGGTAAAACACTGAGAATGCGTCCTATCCAATCACTGGAGACCGATGACATCACTGAAAATGCATCCTATCCATTCACTAGACTATAGAGATGCAATTAACAATGCAGCTTATCTATCCACTTAGAAACTGGTGATATCTAATGACTACGCCTGTTTATGAAGGGTATCTTTGAGAACAGCCTACCCCTTCATTAAATGCAGCCTATAAGATCCCATGTTTTTTTTTTTTTCCACACAAAATGCCTTATGGAAAAGTAACTACTTGCTAGTAAACTGATAGGATGTATCCTTCAAACCAAAATGGCTGATCCATTGTTTGTGTTCAACAGGTACATTATTAAGTAAGAGTATGACCTTAAAGCAATGACCTATGATAACCGTCGAGACGACTGTTCATTCTGGTCAAGTTTAACCACTATAATTACTAACCATAATTACTCACTTCTAAAGAAGCCATGAATGATTAAAATTCAAATTAATCCGTTCAGCTCCGCACAAACATATTTAACAAAAAGAGTCTATCCGATCTCATCAACAAGAGGGAAAAAAAAAGATATTTAATTAGATTTTGATGAAAAAATTGTGTTTAATTTATTGCATAATCAATTATTAATTACTGCAATAAGGAGAGTTGGCTGGGTTTACTAATTAACTCATTTAAAAATTATGAATAACCTTTAAGTGAGTAATTATTTCTTGCGTCCTGCCACAAAGCGATATAGAGACGGTTTCCTAAAGACACAGTTGTCGATATTGATATACTCCGATCCTTTTCACTTCTGCTTGAAGAGCTACAAATTGTGTTAGACAAACTCACATCTTGTAAGGGCATTTATCAAGATGACTGCCAAGTTAGCTCATCACTTACCCGAATTTCTACAACCCTACCCAACTCACTGTCATTAGTAGGATGCTGGCCCAAAACGTAAAGGGGTCTCCAACCTAAGAAGTGAAGATTTGCTATGTTATAGGGAACATCTAGAAATGTTAAAGTGCTCATAAAGGGAGAAGGTTTTCTTTTTTTTAACCTTAATGCATTCTATTGCATTAAGGTAAAACACCTTTTACATGCAGCTCCCCCACAGTCCCCCTTAAAGAGGAGTTCCAGTCAAAAAAAAACTTAAATTAAAAGTCAGCAGCTACAAATACTGCAGCTGCTGACCTTTAATTGGACACTTACCTGTCCCTGGGTCCAGTGATGCGGGGGATCGAAGCCCCGCTCGTCTCCCCCTCCTTTTGGCAGCACCAGCATTGCAACTGTGGGCGCCGGGCTGTGGCTTCACAGCCTGGCACCCACTGCGCATGCGCGAGCGGTGCCGAGCGCTGTGATTGGCCGCTCATTCACCTGGGACCTGTAATGGGTCTCAGATGATTGACAGGAGGGAGGGAGCAGAGCGGAGCCCTTCCTGTGCCGAGGGGGAAGTGATGTCACCAGCCCAGGCACTGGAAGAGGCAGACTATGAGGGACCCCCTAGCAACAGGCATTTAGAGGAAAGTAAAAAAAAATATATATCCAAATGTTTTTTTGTATTTTTTTTTTTTTTAGGATTTTTCATGTAGTTTTTTTTTTTTTGGGTGGAACCCCAGTTTAAGCTTACCTGAGCCCGATCTTGATCCAATGATGTGCATGAGAGCAGAGGCTCTTTCAGCTTTCTCCCTTCTCACTGGCTCAGACGCAGCAGCAGGGAGTTCAGACAATGGAATTCAGCAATAGATCCTTCATGAGATATGCTACATGACCCAACGTTTATGGACACCTCATGATCATACCTATGCTATATGGCCAAAAGCATGTCCCTCAAAATGATTGTTTCAGTGAATGTTACTGTTAATTCTGCAGCACGCAATGACTTTTTAGACATTTCCAACCTTGTGGCAGCAGTCTAGGGAATGATCTTTTTCTGTTCCAGCATGCCTTTACTTAAAGCCAACTGCCTAAAGGCATGGTTTTATGAATTTGGTGTTAACAACTTGAATTGCCTGCACGAAGCCCTGACCCCAACCCTACCTATGGAATGAGATGGAAGGCTGGTTGCAGGTCCTTTCTTCTTGTCCAACATAAGTACTCGGGCACACAAATGCTCCTTTTGGCTAAATGGGCACGAATCCCCCCCAGACACTCCCCAACATTTTGTGGAAAGCCATCCGCAGAAGAGTGGAGACTGTTATGGAGCAGAGAAGGATAAGGATAGAATGCATTAAAATAAAAAACCTTCTGCATTTACAATCACTTTAAAGGGGTTGTAAACTCTCAAGGTTTTTCACCTTCATGCATTCTATGCATGATGGTGAAAAACCTATTGTAGTGCAGCAGGCCCACAGAGCTCCCCTTTTACTTACCTGAGCCCCCCTTTACTTACCTGAACCCGATCGTTCCAGGGACGAGCAGAGCAGCTCCAGCCACTGTGTCGGGTCCTCAGTGGCTTGATTGATAGCATTGGCTCAAACTGCTGTCAATCAAAGCCAGTGACCCGGGAGCTGGGGGGGCGGGGCCGAGTTCTACTGTCTGTGTCAATAAACGCAGCAGCAGGACTCGGGAGCGTGTCCACATGAGTGGCCCCTTCAGAACGTGGCTCTCCGGGGGGGCACTCGAGAAGAGGAGGAGCCAGGAGCGCGGCTGGGGGACCTCAGAAGAGGAGGATCGGTGTCCCTCTGTGCAAAACCCTTGCACAGAGGAGGCATGTATTGTTTAACCACTTCCGGACCGCCGTACGCCGATATATGTCCTAAATTTGAAGAGGGATATCTTTTGTTACGGCAGCAGCTAGCTACCATAACCCTGCTATCCTCTTCTTCGGCCAGTGGTCCGGTTTCCGATAATAGTGGTCTCTGCAGTGGATTCGCCGCAAGATCACTTTTATCAGTGGCGGGAGAGGGCCCCCACCTCCAGCCGCGCTGCAGTGCCCTCCGCCGCTTACCGGAGCCGTCGGCAGCGGTGGAGGCGATCAGGTCCTTTTGATGGCTGGGTATGGAGACGATTGAGGGGAAGATGGCCCCCACCTGTCTCCATACCATTGCAGGGCGGAGGCGACGTCAAGACATCACTTCCGCCCACAGCTCTTAAAGGGCCATTTTTTTTTTTTTTACATTTTTTTCAAATGACAACTTTTTTTTTTTTAGTTTATTACATTTTAGTGTAAATTTGAGATCTGAGTTCTTTTTGACCCCAGATCTCATATTTAAGAGGTCCTATCATTCTTTTTTTCTATTACAAGGGATGTTTACATTACGTGTAATAGGAATAAACGTGACAATTTTTTTTTAAAGAACAGTGTAAAAATAAAAGGTAAAATAAAAATTTTTTAAACGCGCCCTGTCCCGCCGAGCTTGTGTGTAGTCGCATATGAAAATGGTGGTCAAACCACACATGTGAGGTATCGCCGCGATCGGTAGAGCGAGAGCAATAATTCTAGCCCTAGACCTCCTCTGTAACTCAAAACATGTAACCTGTAGAATTTTTTAAACGTCGCCTATGGGGATTTTTAAGGGTAAAAGTTTGTCGCCATTCCACAAGCGGGCGCAATTTTGAAGCGTGACATGTTGGGTATCAATTTACTTGGCGTAACATTATCTTTCACAATATAAAAAAAAAATGGGCTAACTTTACTGTTGTCTTATCTTTTAATTAAAAAAAGTGTATTTTTTCCAAAAAAAAGTGCACTTGTAAGATCGCTGCGCAAATACGGTGTGACAGAAAGTATTGCAACGACCGCCATTTTATTCTCTAGGGTGGTAGAAAAAAAAAGTATAATGTTTGGGGGTTCTAAGTAATTTTCTAGCAAAAAAAACTGTTTTAAACTTGTAAACAACAAATCTCAACGGCTCGGTCCTTAAGTGGTTAAAAACATACAAACAAAAAAGAAAAACCTTTACAACCCCGTTAAATCTAAGCACTTACAACCATTCAGAAGTAACACAGCATATCACATGGTACAGCCATGTAGAATTTCAGCATCAAAGATGGCCGCCGTTCCTTCGCACATGCTTTATTGGTGTGTATCCGGGTTGGCCCTACCTGTTCCCTCACAAATGACATCATCAGGGGCATGCTGACATAAGATATAAGATATTAGATTTGCCTCTGAAATTGATGCTAAAAAAAAATCAATTGAACATTATGTTAAAAAAAAAATACTAAACATTTCAGCTTTAATAATCTATTTAAAGAGAAGATTGAAAACTGGCGCTCAAACATCAGTCACTGAGCTAGCAATATCGTTTCGTGTTCTGAATTCACATATAGTAGGTCAGGATTGGATGGAATGATATTCTTTAGTATAATAGTATGTAAGCCCACACATCACGCATGGTGAATGGATATTACTTTTCAGTTGTAGAATAAAGAGGCCCCTCTCCTAAAGAGCAGCCTAATATCGATTACTTTCTGTGGCAGTTCTGCAGATCTGTAAATTGAAAGTCTTCCAGCGTGAACAATAAATAATCATCCTCTGATTATCTGCTGTGCTGGGCCCGTGGCTGAAATATTATGAAGGCCAGTAGATGGATTTTCACCTCGGCCCTGCTCTCGCTTTTGTGCTCCATTCAAGACTGAATGGCTCCGATAAGCATGTTTAGGCCGAGTTTTTCTTCTAAGGGGGTCTGAATCTAGATCGTGAAATCTTTTATAGATGCCGATTTTATCCAGAGCAGCCAGCTCTCAATTTTATATATTTGTAATGCCGCGTACACACGGTCGGACTTTCCGGCATACTTGGTCCGGCGGACCAGAGTGTGCCGGACAATCCGCCCGTGTGTAGGCGCCGGCGGACTTTTCCGGCGGACTTTTTCCCAAAAGCCCGCCGGACCTAGATTTGAAACAAGCTTTAAATCTTTCCGTCGGACTCAGTTTCGGGCGGAAAGTCCGCTCGTGTGTGTGTGCTGGTCCGACGGAAAGCCCGCTCGTGTGTATGCTGGTCCGACGGACCAGATACGACACGAGGGCAGGGTATTGCATCTCGCGCTCGCTGCAATAGGAAAAACAAATTTTCCTATTGCGGCCAGCGCGGAGCATACCAGGCCCTTAGGTCTGGTATGGATTATAAAGGGAAGCCCCTACGCCAAAAAACGGCGTGGGGTCCCCCCTAAAATCCATACCAGACCCCGATCCGAGCACGCAGCCTGGCCGGTCAGGAAAGGGGGTGGGGACGAGCGAGCGCCGCCCCCCCCCCTCCTGAACCGTACCAGGCCGCATGCCCTCAACATGGGGGATGGGTGCTTTGGGGGAGGGGGGCGCCCTGCGGGGCCCCCCCACCCCAAAGCACCTTGTCCCCATGTTGATGAGGACAAGGGCCTCTTCCCGACAACCCTGGCCGTTGGTTGTCGGGGTCTGCGGGCGGGGTGCTTATCTGAATCTGGGAGCCCCCTTTAATAAGGGGGCCCCCAGATCCTGGCACCCCACCCTATGTGAATGAGTATGGGGTACATGGTCCCCCTACCCCTTCACCTAGGTAAAAAGTGTAAGTAATAAAACACACTACACAGGTTTTTAAAATATTTTATTAAACAGCTCCGGGGGGGGGATCTTCCTCCGGCTTCGGGGGTCTTCTTCCGGCTTCGGGGGGTCCCTCCGCTTCATCTTCTCCCGGCGTCCGGTTGGTTCTTCTCCGCTCTCCGGCCTCTTCTCCCGGTGTCCCAGGTCTTCGGCCGGCCCCTCCGCTGTCTTCATGTAGCTCTATTGCCAGCGGAGGTCCGGACTTCTGGGCTTCTTGGCTTCTCTTCTCTTCCCCCAGATGTTGACACGACGCTCTCTCCGGCTGGACTGGTCTCCGAAGACCTGGGACACCGGGAGAAGAGGCCGGAGAGCGGAGAAGAACCAACCGGACACCGGGAGAAGATGAAGCGGAGGGACCCCCCGAAGCCGGAAGAAGACCCCCGAAGCCGGAGGAAGATCCCCCCCCGGAGCTGTTTAATAAAATATTTTAAAAACCTGTGTAGTGTGTTTTATTACTTACACTTTTTCCCTAGGTGAATGGGTAGGGGTATCATGTACCCCATACTCATTCACATAGGGTGGGGTGCCGGGATCTGGGGGCCCCCTTATTAAAAGGGGCTCCCAGATTCCGATAAGCCCCCCGCCCGCAGACCCCGACAACCAACGGCCAGGGTTGTCGGGAAGAGGCCCTTGTCCTCATCAACATGGGGACAAGGTGCTTTGTGGTGGGGGGGCACCGTAAGGTGCCCCCTCCCCCAAAGCACCCCCCCATGTTGAGGGCATGCGGCCTGGTACAGTTCAGGAGGGGGGGCGCTCGCTCGTCCCCACCCCCTTTCCTGACCGGCCAGGCTGCGTGCTCGGATCGGGGTCTGGTATGGATTTTAGGGAGACCCCACGCCGTTTTTTCGGCGTAGGGGGTTCCCTTTATAATCCATACCAGACCTAAGGGCCTGGTATGACCCGCGACGGGGCTCGCAAGGTGTCAATCTCGCCGATAAAAGCGGCAAGATTGACATCCTTTGCTAGTCCCGTCGCACCTGAGACACGTTCAAAATGAACGGACTTGTCCGTGTGTGGGCAAGTCCGTTCATTCTGAAAGTCCGCCGGAACTCCGGCGAAAGTCCGTCGGAAAGACGGGCGGACTTAGCCCGCCGGAAAGTCCCGGCGTGTGTGGGCAAGTCCGTCCGTTTTTAAAGTCCGGCGCACCTGGCGGACAAAGTCCGTCGGAAAGTGTGCCGGACCAAGTAGGATAGAAAGTCCGACCGTGTGTACGCGGCATTAGAATTTCAAAAGTCACAAAAAAAACAGAAAAAGCAGTGGTATAATTAGGCCGCGACCATATTTTGCGGAACTGTCTGTTTTGGGACTCGTACACTTGAGTGATTTTTGGTATCTAACATAAATTATGATTGCATTTCTACACTTGGAAGATACATTTGTTGCTAACAGCCACCCAAAGTAATGAATGGTTGTATGTGTAAACTCGCGCATGCGTACTATCCTGCATCCAGGTGCATATGGCCTTATACATATGCACATTTATGCAAGTATTCGTAAAACCCCATGTACATCCATTAGTCTGCCTACTTGGGGACTCCAAGCCAAGCAGAGCGCATGAGAACCTACAAATGTGTATTGCGCTTGGCCTACTTGGGGACTATAAACATATAGAAAACAAATACCCAGCGCTAGGAATAATATGTACAACTGCTCATGAAATAGGTCTCATTGAGATAGGCAAGGGGAACACAAAGACACTGAATTATAAAAGAGCCAACTTCCCTAAACTACGAACCTTGCTAGAAGATATAAATTTGGATAAAATCTTAGAAACAAAGAACAAGGAGGAGAGATGGGTTGGCTTTAAGAGCATATTAAATAAGGGCATTAGCCAGTGTATCCCATTGGGAAATAAATTTAAAAGGGCGAACGAAAGTCCTGGGTAGCTTAACTCTAATGTAAAAATGCACATAAAAGCAAAGGAGAAGGCCTTCAAAAATTACAAGGCTGAGGGATCATCATCAGCATTCAGACTTTACAAAGAATGCAACTAGATATGTAAGGGTGAAGCTAGGGCTGCTAAGATAGAACACATCGATGTCCAATTGTCTCTTGATGAATAAAATTAATAATTTTTATGAAAAACTATTTTGACTCCTATTTGCTGCTAAAAAGCCCCATGGGGAATTTTCCACTTTCGTTTAAACATTTGTACCGGGGTGTGCAGCCATATCAGACTCCTATACATGTGTCATTCGTTGCTATATTGTCGTCGTTAAGATAGAACACTAAAGACACACAGACGAAAAATTCTTTAAGTATATAAACAGTAAAAAAGGGAGGACAGACCGTATTAGCCCCATAAAGGATGAGGAAGGACATCTGGTCATTCTCCCATACCTGAAAGTGTCAATATTTCCTGTGGGCTCGGAAAGAGATGTGGGAGAAGGCAGGTGAGTATAAGTGGGTCGGATTGGTGGGCTGGTGGGCTATGTACAGTGCCCTGCCAACAGCCATGATCTGCCTGCATTGCATAGAAAAGAACAATTAAACTTCAGTGTTTTAAATAAGGTAGGCCTGCACAATGATAACAATTTTAAATGGAATATTCGGCTTCTTTTGCCAGCCTAGTTGCAACTGTTTTAATTTTCGGGCTGTGCTATTTTTCAGGCCCGCTTGTTTCTTCTGGCAGAGCATTGGTGGAAGCCGAAGAATCCCGAAGCCGCTTGGAAATAGCGGGCTTGCTTAACGCCTCCATAGGACATGTCACCGTGATCTATGACGGGCTTAAGATGCCTTGTAGAGAGCTAAGATCAGCCTGAGGGGAGTCTTAGGTTTCATGGCTGATTGTTCGGGAAGACTACAGTTGCTCTAAATGTCTGTCACATTCGCACCCTTTGTAGAAAAGCTCTGTAAACCCCTCTGACCATATCTTTCACATTTACATGACCGCGCTCCTAATCCATTTTTATTGGCGCTGTAAATCCCCCTAAGTGAGGCACTACATGGCTTAACACAGCGGATTCTGCGCCGTCTGCGTCCCCCAGTACTGTATATCCCCTTTAAGCATGAGAATTTTCCATTGTCTGCGGCGCTCTGCCTAGGGGGCTCAGGTGACGTTGTAGTCGCAGAGGTCCGGAGTTCTTTATCGTGAGACAACTGCGAACAATGAAACACAATACGGTGTGAGGGCTTATTTGTCGAGTGACCAGTCACATGCTTGTTGGGCTTTTTATGGGAGTTCTTCTCCAGGGATGCTTTAAATGGAAACTTTATCGTATTTATAGATCAGGATTGTTTTTCTAGTATTGGGTCACCCCCAGTGCTTAGATGTAAAGTGGTTGTAAACCTCGCACATGAAATATAAACAAAGCATATCCCTCCTATAGTGTGTACTTATCTCAGTCCAGAGCACTAGGTGGTATTCCTGTATGCTGCCTCATTCCTCTGTTATCTACTTGAGTCACTTTCCTGACAAGTTTTCCTGACACCCAGATAAAAAAGATGACATGGGGAGGGACCTCCAGCACACAGCCTGTGAGTTGCAGCTTCAGCTCTGTTCCTGTGTGCTGTGTAAAGGGGGCGTGCCCCTTACTTTAAATGAGCTCTCAGAGCTCTCCTCACTGAGCTCTGCTGTGTGTAATTTCAGCTCTCCGCCCCTTGTTTTCTGAAAGCTCAGGCAAGCTTTATGAATTCAGCACTTTGAATGAACGTAGAGAAGAGAATACTGCAGATTAACCGGTACAATTTATGTAGGTGGATTTGTTTAATCTCTGTGTATCATCAATAAAGGGGGGCTATTCCTCCCACTGACACCAATGAATGGGGCAGTAGTCCTCCCACTGATACCAATGAAGGGGCACTATTCCTTCCACTGACACCAATAATGAGGTACTGTTCCTCCCACTGATACCAATGATGAGGCACTATTCCTCCCACTGACACCAATGATGGGGCACTATTCCTCCCACTGATACCAATGATGGGGCACTATTCCTCCCACTGATATCAATGATGGGGCACTATTCCTCCCACTGATACCAATGATGGGGCACTATTCCTCCCACTGATACCAATGATGGGACACTATTCCTCCCACTGATACCAATGATGGGGCACTATTCCTCCCACTGACACCAATGATGGGGCACTATTCCTCCCACTGACACCAATGATGGGGCACTATTCCTCCCACTGACACCAATGATGGGGCACTATTCCTCCAACTGACACCAATGATGGGGCACTATTCCTCCCACTGACACCAATGATGGGGCACTATTCCTCCCACTGACACCAATGATGGGGCACTATTCCTCCCACTGACACCAATTATGGGGCACTATTCCTCCCACTGATACCAATGATGGGACACTATTCCTCCCACTGATACCAATGATGGGACACTATTCCTCCCACTGATACCAATGATGGGACACTATTCCTCCCACTGATACCAATGATGGGGCACTATTCCTCCCACTGATATCAACGATGGGGCACTATTCCTCCCACTGATACCAATGATGGGGCATTATTTACTCACATTGATGTCAAGGTATTTTCTACTCACCCTGGCCACAGTCCGGCCCCCTCAAAATCTGAAGGACCGTAACCTGGCCCTTACTGCTGAACCATTGTAGAAGGATGGGCGAGTGTTGTCACCATAGGACAGGAAATGTGCTTCTGGGAGGATCAAATGGTCTTCATTTAGATGTCACCTCTGTTTTAGAAATAATATATAAATACCATATTTTTGTACTTTTAGTAATGTGTCTTTTTAAATAAAGTGTGAAGGTATTGTCAAAACCATATCATCTGTTAAGCCATAAGTAGACCAGGCATTCTGCCCCGGTTAGCTCTGTTGCAAAGGCTCCAGGTAAAAGGAATAGTAAGCGGCGGTATTAAGTAGCTTCGCCCAGCGGCCTGATTACCAGGCAATTGTAAAACCCCATCGCAAGCTTCATTTGCAAGCACAAATCATCACCAATAGACCAAGGTGCCGCAATCACGCCTCATCAGACAACGGACGGCCATCCGTGAAAATGCTGAGCTGGCCGCTTACCCGTCGCACAGCCCGGCGGGGGGGGGGGGGGGGGCCTCTCGCTAGAGCTGCCTGCCCTTGTTTTGCTAATTAAACTGAATACCAATTGAAAGTAACCCCTTGCTAATAATACATATACACACAAATTAAATCTTCATTACCGGATCCGTGGGGCGATATAATAATTGACTCTGCTAAATGGAAATATTGTGACTGATAGTAGGGCAGGTTTTTCCGCAGGAAAAAAAAAACGTACAGAAAATATTGCGTATATATAAAAAAGAAAAGATTTGTTTTAATCCTAGTTGGGTGTAATGGAATAATAAAAAAAAAATAAATATGCCAGCAACCATCTACAGTAAGGCAGTCCAACGGACAAGCTTAAAGTGCATGTAAACCCGGAATTGCCTGAGCAAAGACCTTCATGGCAGGATCACCGTGTATTTTTTTTTGTAGGCAAAGATCAAACCCAGGCAGTGCGTTAACTTTTATTAAATTGTATCATGTCATACACTAACATGGTTTTGCAATTAAGCCGCAGCTGACCCTCTTTTGGGGACTATAACATATGACAGTTACAGCAATGCAATGATGTGATCCTTAAAGTATATGTGAACCCTTACATTGTAAAACAACCCATTCAGTTTAAAATAAAAATGTAAGGCAGACCATTTGTATATGGATATAAAACCACGATAAATACCTTTTTTTTAATAAGTAATCACGTACCCTCTGTTCTCAACTGCATGAGCACCTCAGAGAGCTAGGGGTGGAGAAATAGCAGCACACCGGGCTTCCTAGTGAATGGGGGGGGGGGTGTTTGAGTATCAGGAAAAGTGTGATCATTGGTTGGAGGAGAGCAGGCTGAGTTCCCAGCACAGCCAGAAAACTGACCACACTGTGCTCTCATGCCCAGTGTGTTTTTTAATAGGAAAGCAGAGGAACTGGCAGGATCACCAGGGATTTAACATAAAGGAAGCAATACAAAGCGAACAGGATACTTTCTCATACAAGTACATGGTACAGCAGGCACATTTAATGAATATGCAATGTTGGGGCAACGCATTCTTTAAAGTGTATTCTATGCATGAAGGTAAAAATCCTTCTCTGTGTAGCAGCTTTCCCAATACTTTCCTGAGCCCAATCTTCCTCCGGCGTTGTGCAGCTCTCCAGGGACTCTCCCTCTCCATTGGCTAAGACAACAGCAGAAGGCGTTGACTCCCGCTGCTCGAAGTCACAGCCAGTGAGCCAATGAGGAGAGCAGGGACCAAGCTGCTCCTGTGTGTGTGAATTGACACGCAGAGCCCCACAGCTTGGTGCCCCCATTACAAGCCACTTGCTCTGAATGCACTCGGCAGAGGGGGGGGGGGGTTCAGGAGCACTGGCGGGAGGAGCATCCGGGCTTCTCTGTGCAAAAAACATCACACAGAGCAGGTAAGTATAACATGTTTGTTATTTAACCACTTGCCGACCGCTGCACGCCGATATACGTCGGCACAATGGCAGCGATAGGCAAATGGGCTTACCTGTACGTCCCCTTTTAATTGGCGGGGCTAGTGAGCGCCCGCTGCCTACAGTGTGACCGTGCCCACGGGTTCTGCGGACTTGGTGCGACTGGGCGCGATCGTGTCATGGAGTCGCAGAACGGGGAGATGCCTATGTAAACAAGGTATTTCCCTGTTCTGCCTAGTGACATGACAGGGATCACTGCTCCCTGTCATCGGGAGCAGTGATCGCTGTCATGTGAGTAGTAGCCCATCCCCCCCACAGTTAGAATCACTCCCTAGGACACACTTAACCCCCTGATCGCCCCCTAGTGTTTAACCCCTTCCCTGCCAGTGTCATTTGCACAGTAATCAGTGCATTTTTATAGCACTGATCGCTGTATAAATGACAATGGTCCCAAAATAGTGTCAAAAGTGTCCGATGTGTCCGCCATAATGTCGCAGTCACGATAAAAATCGCAGATTGCCGCCATTACTAATAAAAAAATAAAAATTAAAAATGCCATAAAACTATCCCCTATTTTGTAGAAGCTATAACTTTTGCGCAAACCAATCAGTAAATGCTTATTGAGATTTTTTTTTACCAAAAATATGTAGAAGAATACGTATCGGCCTAAACTGTGCAAAAAAAATTGTTTTTTTATACATTTTTTGGGGATATTTATTATATCAAAAAGTAAAAAATATTGCTTTTTTTTCAAGATTGTCGCTATTTTTTTGTTCTTAGAGCAAAAAATAAAAAACGCAGAGGTGATCAAATACCCCCAAAAGAAAGCTCTATTTGTGGGAAAAAAAGGACGTCCATTTGGTTTTGTTGTAACGTCGCACGACCGCGCAATTGTCAGTTAAAGCAGCGCAGTGCCGAATCGCAAAAAGTGCTCTGGTCAGGAAGGGGGTAAAATCTTCCAGGGGTGAAGCAGTTAATGGTGGAGGCCATCAGATCGTCCACAGAAGTAACAGGCTTTCAGATCCGCCACACTATAAACGTATTTGCGGACGATATAACTATCTTTTTTGACCAACCTGGCCACCTCCCTCGCTACTGCCCACACAATTCTCACAGAATTTAGTAAGCTTTTCATAGTGAACTTCACGAAGTCCTCGCTCTTTGACCTTAGGTATAGATCCAATCCTTAAAAATAAGCTTCAAGCCTCCTACCCCTATACCTGGAACACTGACGGCATTCCATACCTGGGTATCCGGTCTAGTGGTGGACACAACTAAATTAGCAGATGTTAACTACGCCCCCCTTATTACCAAACTAATTAGGGAAGCCAAACGATGATCCAAACTTGAGCTCTCAGGGTCAGGATGCCTTGCCTCCTTCAAAATGTTATTACTCTCCCAGATACTATATATCTTCAGAACCCTACCTATCCCAATTTAAAAAAGGACATCTGATGGCCCTCAATTCTTTAAGGTAACAATTCCTATGGAAATCCACAAAACCCCGATGTTCCCACGCACAACTTATAAAACATAAAGCTGCAGGGGGCATGGGCATGATCAATCTCTATGATTATTTTGTTGCGACACATTTAGCCCACTGGAGGGTCTCCCCCTCCGGTGAAATCCTATGGAGCAGTGATTCTCAACCAGGGTTCCGTGGAACCCTAGGGTTTCTCCAAAGGTTGCTAGGGGTTCCTTCAGCATTGGGCAATTTCTGCCTCTCAGATAAGTTCCCTCTGACACCATTGATCTTTTTTAGCTCTCTGTAAGAAGGTAATTCTTCCCAATGACCACAAGTGTAATGACCATTCTTCCCACTGACAATCACACTATTGTATCATGAGTTGTAGACTTCTAATTTTTAGCAGGGGTTCCTCGAGACCGGAGAACTATTTCAAGGGTTCCTCTGTGTTTGAAAGGGTTGAGAAAGGCTGCTATGGAGGGACATAGAACTGGCTTCTAATCCTGATGGCTCATTCTATATTTTCTCCTTCAATTTTTTTTTTATCAACTTGTGTGGAGCTTGATTTGTATTTTGGACGATTCAGCAGGAATCAGCCAACATTTGAGCATTGTATGGCCAATGTAAGACCCCATACACACTATACAACTTTTTTTTGTCTGATTTCCTTTAGATTTACCAAAACCATGTAGTGCAAGGGCCTGCCTGATTGCTTACAAATTGAAACTCTTTAAGGTTTGACCCCCATATTATATGGTTTGGTAAATATGAAGGAAAAAAATCTACAGAAAATTGTATAGTGCTTAAGTTTTGTTTTTTGGTTTAGATGCACTTTAATCTTGCCTTCACCATTAATACCATTGCATTTTGCCACATGAGGAAATTTCACCAAAATGTCTTGATTTTCATCGAAATTTAGGTGAATGGAAAACTGAACTTTGCAACCCCCTACTCCCAAATATTAACTGATTATTACTTATTGCTGTTTTGCTATTAATTGAACTCGAAAATTAGCATTCACCCAATTTCATTTAAAAAAAATATAAAACCCTTTTACAAATGATAAAATAAATGATTTAGTATATTTCAGGGTTTTTTTTCCCCCTACGTGTGGCCGCTTTTTTTCCCAGGCTTGGGTTATTAACTAACCCAATTAAGATAAATCAAATAGACTTTCTGCATTTACCATAATCGCAGTTTTACTAGATTGCATTACAAGTTCACTGATTGATTTTACATGTTGTCTGGTTTTGTGTTTTAAAGTGAATCTGCGGCCCCCTAATTGCTCGTAATCTGGCAGGGACGCCTGCACATTCTCTTCCTTTTGTCAGATAGTGCCCTAAGTCTGGTACACACTAATAGTTTTTTTTCTTTTCTTTCCATTCAACCCAGCGGGTTGAACGAAGAAAAACTGACAGCTCTGGTCAGAACCGCTGTACTAACGATCCAACGTTAGTACAGCGACCCCTCCCCCCGCTGGGCTGTTGTGTTCTGACAGGGGGACGGCGCCAGAACACTCTTTAGTGCTCTTAGCAATTGGCTGATATTCTGGTTAGTGCTCTCAGCCATTGTGCCTGTACTCGTGCAAATGCTTAGTATCTGCACTGATACCGATATCGGTGCATCTGATTGAACAATAAAGACTTTGGATGCCTAACGATTTTTGATCTCTTTGACATGGATTTTTCACCTCGGTCTTTCTAGTGAAATTCCAGATACAGACCAAATGGGCTCAAGTAATGACTCTGTCCACATTTTGATCACCTGTGAAAATTCATGTCCAGAGCTTCGCTACCACTACCTCTTGGTGTTTTTCAGTCGCGGCCGGTGGAAAAAAGTTTGGGGGGGCGGCAAACAGTATGCCACATCCCCCCCCCCCCCCCGGTTGGTAGCACTTATCCCATCACCGGAGGCTTCCCCTGCTCAGTGGCGGCCTCACGTTCTCCTGCTCTCCACGGGTCATCACGGCAGCGGCTTCCGTTTCCTTCTTCCCTCCTCGGCGGCCATTCGGGAGTCTTCTCTTTTCAGCCAATCGGAAAACGGGTCTCACACCCGCTTCTGATTGGCCGGATTGAAGATCAGTGTTTCAACAGCGCTGTTGTAACACCCTTGGGTGGGATCGGAGCGCATTCGCTGCAACCCAAGCCCACCCTATTTTGAAGCCTATTGAAGCCTCTGACTCTAATCAGGTGCTTAAAAAAAACCCCTGGCCTCTGTAATTCATGTGCCCTGAAAGGGGGCGGACGCATTAATAGTGGGTGACCGCGGAGAAAGGGGGCGGCGCCTGGGTGCACCTAATAGACAGGCCGCCACTGGTGTTTTTACTTTTTGATATCTTTGTACCATTGGGGATATTTTCCTTCCTGTCCTGTAGCCAAAACAGGAAGTGAGGGGAAGTCCCTCTAAAGTGAGGAAATCACCCGGGTGCCTGTTGGAAGATTTCCCTCCACGCATATAGGGGGTGGTGTGGAGAGAGGGGGTGGCGCCCAGGCGCACCTAATAAACGGGCTGCCACTGGTGTTTTTACTTTTTGATATCTTTGTACCATTGGGGAGATTGTCCTGCCTTTCTTGTCCTGTAGCCAAAACAGGAAGTGAGAGTTATCCCTCTAAAGTGAGGAATTCACCAGGGTGCTCGTTGGACAATTTCCCTTCTATTCCTGTACTGGTGACAGGCCAAAATTTGGGATTTGCCCTTTAGTTATACTTTCTAACAAGGCAGTGAACAGTCTGCTCAGCAAAGTTCTACAAGTGTCAAATATCTCAGGTTCCATGCAGCTAGAGATTTTTCTGTCCATAGCTGTGAATGTTATTTGTATCTGTTTTATATTAAATAAATTGTATTGATTTACTGTTCCCCAAAGTTAATTTGTTGCTAGGAGTAACGGCACATTTCCCACCTTTGTTTGAGTTCTTGGAAATTATCTCACCGTCTGCATATCTTGTGTAATTCCACAAGGTCGGGTTATCGGTGCTGCCTGTCATCTTTTTGGCAGCATGTACTATAAGTTCAGCACGAACACAAAAAACAATCAAAAAAAAGAAAAAAACACAGGAAAAAAAGAAGCTAAAACCACAAGTAAATTGAAGGTAAAGATGAGACAAGCAATAGATCATTCCTGGACTTGTGATGAGAATGTGAGACGAGCACAGATGATGAAATTCACCCTCTGAACTGTGGGGGGTTTATCAAGTGCTGCTCAGAGCTCTCCTCCGAAAACAGACGGAAACAATAAGAAAAATGCAATGAGGCAAAAAAAGCAAACACCTCATGTATAGAAGCACTGGGTGTTTGGAACACGAACCTTAGAATACTGGGATGGTGGGGAAAGAGACGCCCAGTCGTTGGACACTTTATGCAGCACAATTAAGCTGATTATTGGTTGTACTTGTCGTGTGACCCTCAGACCCCAGAAGTCAATAGTGCAAAAGGGAGAGCTTGCTTTGTAAAGGGGCTGTAAAGACAGTGGACTCTAGAAGCATGTCCACTGTCTCAAACTATCTCCTCCAGTATGTCTGCAGTTCCTGACCATCTCCTCTAGTATGTCTGCAGTCTTTGGCTATCACCTCTAGTGTGTCTGTAGTCTTTGGCCATCTCCTCTAGTGTGTCTGTAGTCTTTGGCCATCACCTCTAGTGTGTCTGTAGTCTTTGGCCATCTCCTCTGGTGTGTCTGTAGTCTTTTTGGCCATCTCCTCTAGTGTGTCTGTAGTCTTTGGCCATCTCCTCTGGTGTGTCTGTAGTCTTTGGCCATCACCTCTAGTGTGTGTAGTCTTTGGCCATCTCCTCTAGTGTGTCTATAGTCTTTTTGGCCATCTCCTCTAGTGTGTCTGTAGTCTTTGGCCATCTCCTCTGGTGTGTCTGTAGTCTTTGGCCATCTCCTCTAGTGTGTCTGTAGTCTTTGACCATCTCCTCTAGTGTGTCTGTAGTCTTTGGCCATCTCCCCTAGTGTGTCTGTAGTCTTTGACCATCTCCTCTAGTGTGTCTGTAGTCTTTGGCCATCTCCTCTAGTGTGTCTGTAGTCTTTGACCATCTCCTCTAGTGTGTCTGTAGTCTTTGGCCATCTCCCCTAGTGTGTCTGTAGTCTTTGACCATCTCCTCTAGTGTGTCTGTAGTCTTTGGCCATCTCCTCTAGTGTGTCTGTAGTCTTTGGCCATCTCCTCGTGTGTCTGTAGTCTTTGGCAATCTCCTGTAGTGTGTCTGTAGTCTTTGGCCATCTCCTCAAGTGTGTCTGTAGTCTTTGGCCATCTCCTCTAGTGTATCTTTAGTCTTTTTGGCCATCTCCTCTATTGTGTCTGTAGTCTTTGGCCATCTCCTCTAGTGTGTCTGTAGTCTTTTTGGCCATCTCCTCTAGTGTGTGTAGTCTTTGGCCATCTCCTCTAGTGTGTCTATAGTCTTTTTGGCCATCTCCTCTAGTGTGTCTGTAGTCTTTGGCCATCTCCTCTAGTGTGTCTGTAGTCTTTGGCCATCTCCTCTTGTGTGTCTGTAGTCTTTGGCCATCTCCTCTAGTGTGTCTGTATTCTTTGACCATCTCCTCTAGTGTGTCTGCCCTCTCTGACTGTTTCTTGTATGTTTTCAGTTTTTTGCTATCTTCTGTAGTATGTCTGCAGTCTCTAGCCATCTCCTATAATATGTCTGCAGCCTCTGACCATCTACTGTAGTATTTTTGTGCATTATGGTGATCTCCTATAGCAGTGGTCTCCAAATTGCAGCCCTTTTGCCTTTTATTATTCCTCCTCACTGACACCAACAATGGGACATAATTCCTTCCACTGACGCCAACAATGAACCACTGTTCCTCCTTCTAATGCTAAAGATATGGTATTGTTACTGCCACTGGGCACAGTCTGGCCCCCCTAAAATCTGAATGACAGTGAACTGGCCCTTTTGTTTAGAAAGTTTGAAGACCCCCCTGTCCTATAATATTTCTGCAAACTCTGACCATCTGCATTTCCAGTGTCCACTGGGGAGCCATTCCAAATGAATGACATCGCAACACGTTACGTGCATTACGGGAACGTCCTTGTTTACTGCAAAGCGTGAGTCCAGCCTAAAGTGATAGCGGCATTGTTATTGCCTTATATCCAGAAGCTACAAACAGCTTTTTTTTTTGTCAGGGACTTTACAGACTAAATTTACTCTTCCATTTTTAAGACTGTAAAATTCTGTATGGTTGGTACCACGTAGGTCACCTTTGAGCTTGGTGTTCTATGCTTGTGTCCGTCCATAACCAAACTTTCTGTTTTTCATGGAGTTCTTCATATCGGCGCCCTCCCTTGTTAAGCCGTCAGCACATAATTCACAGCAGATGTTGCCCTATCTGAGCCTCTTTGGAAAGCCTTTAATTTCACACTCTGTAATTAATTAGTTTGGCTGTTTATTAACCTCACTTGAGGCCTGGGAAAGGCAAGACAATGCCAGAACAGCAGTGTGGTCTTTTTTTTTTTTTCCAGAGTTTTTGCTGACTGGTCAGAAATGTGGTTGGGGGGTCTCTTGTCCTCCACCGAGCCGGTCTTGTCTGTTTCTACCTGAAGCCAATTTATCATGATCATCTCTCTGTTGGCTAAACTCCCTTTATTTTATCATCGTGTCCCGGGAGGCCGCCATTATCTCGACCTTGTGAATTACTGTCTCTGCACATCCTTCGTCATCTTTAGCTCCCTTTAAGTTCTTGATTTTGATTCTTCCGCCTGTAGGTGTTGTTTGTAATTGGTGACAAATCTTTTCCTTAAAGGGAACTGACTCGTATAGATCCAAGGAAATAGGGGGGTTTGTCACTATGTGCTGTGGTTTTTATTAGACCTAGATTAAACGGCCATGACTCTGGTAGCATTTTTTATTTCATCAAGATTTTCTTTATGGTAGAAGAACAAAGTTCCTCCTAGTTTTCAAAGTTTCATACAACATAAAATATAAAAACAGCAAATACAGAACAAGACTTACAGTATAAGAAGAAAAAGAGAAAAAAAAAATACGCAAGTTATAACAAGTATAGTTGCCAAAAACTTCCAGCATAACCTTGAAGTATAGCAGAACATATGAATAATCAGTGTACTTGCTAAAAATAAAATACATTCAGTTCAATAAAAGACGGTATGTATGATTAAAAAATAACCTCGTTCAGTTTTGGTTTTTCTTTTTTTTTTTTTTTTTATGTTTTTCAAAGTTTATTTATTTTGCCAATTTAAAATCATAAAGTGGTGTTATCGGTTGTTTTTTTTTCTTTCTTTTTTTTTTTTTTTTTAATTGGAGGAACTTTTTTAGTAAAGCCATCGCTGCAACAGATAAATGTTAGAAAAAGCTGAGTATAGGATTAGAATTCTGTATACAGAACTGGGTATTTATTTGGCAAAGGTGCCGTTTTTTTTCTCAGTAATGGTTATTGGTGTTCCTGGAACATTTTTTTTTTGCATGAAACTTTGTACAGATGAGGAATTGGCACCAAGGTAGTGAGCATTGTACAGTGACTTCTTAACTGGGTGTTGCTTTAAATACAAATGGAGTCGTGAATTTAAAAATATGCTTGCCATGTGAAAATCTTCGCCTAGACGCAGATACACTTCCTAGGGAACATAGCCTTGCAGTCTCTGACCATCTCCTCTAGTATGTCTGCAGTCTCTGACCATCTCCTCTAGTATGTCTGCAGTCTCTGACCATCTCCTCTAGTATGTCTGCAGTCTCTGACTATCTCCTGTACTATGTCTGCAATTTATGACATCTCCTGTAGTATGTCTGCAGTCTCTGACCATCTCCTCTAGTATGTCCGCAGTCTCTGACCATCTCCTCTAGTATGTCTGCAGTCTCTGACCATCTCCTCTAGTATGTCTGCAGTCTCTGACCATCTCCTGTAGTATGTCTGCAGTCTCTGACCATCTCCTGTAGTATGTCTTCAGTCTCTGACCGTCTTCTATAGCAGTGTTTCTCAACTCCAGTCCTCAAGGCGCCCCAACAGGTCATGTTTTCAGGCTTTCCATTATTTTGCACAGGTGATTTGATCAGTTTAACTGCCTTAGTAATTACCACAGCCCGTTTCATCAGAGGGAAATCCTGAAAACATGACCTGTTGGGGCACCTTGAGGACTGGAGTTGAGAAACACTGTTCTATAGTATGCCTGCCGTCTCTGATCATCTCCTCTATTATGTCTGCAGTCTCTGACCATCTCCTGTAGTATGTCTGCAATCTCTGACCATCTCCTGTAGTATGTCTGCAGTCACTGACCGTCTCCTGTAGTATGTCTGCAGTCTCTGACCATCTCCTGTAGTATGTCTGCAGTCTCTGACCATCTCCTGTAGTATGTCTGCAGTCGCTGACCATCTCCCGTAGTATGTCTGCAATCTCTGACCATCTCCTGTAGTATGTCTGCAGTCTCTGACCGTCTCCTGTAGTAGGTCTGCAGTCTCTGACCATCTCTTGTAGAATGTCTCCAGTCTCTGATCATTTCCTGAAGAATGTCTGTAGTTTCTGACAATCTTCTGTAGCATTACATATTATGCCAAATTAAGGCCCCTTCTACCTCATAAGTTGACCACTACTGCTTTACAACATCTCCCTGTCCATGAGTTAGCTCCTTTTTTCCCCATTAAATAAAAATGTAATAAAACATCAGGATTATAATCGTTATTAAAGTACATTTAAACCCAAGAATACAATGTGATATATTGTAGCTTACCAATCCTTTCATGTGTTGGTTGCAATAGTTTTTTTCAGGCTTTATGTTCACCTGTTGATCCTGCCAGTAACACACTTTGTCCTAGAGAGCGACAATGCTCACTAAGCATACTATGTGTATTGAGAAGCAGTGTTGTTTCCCTAGAAGAGGACTACAGAACACCCCCCCCCACACACACACACACTTCTCCATTACTTAGAGTCAGTGGCGTCGCTAGGGGGTGGCTTTTGGGGCTATAGCCCCGAATCTGGGACCCATAGTCCCGGGTCTTTGCAGGGGTCCCCAGAGGAGGGGAGGCTCTCTGGGGACCCAGATGCAAGGGGAGGCTCTCTGTGGTCCCTGATTTTAAGAGGGAGGCTCTCTGGGGACCCTAATGTAAGGGGGGCTCTCTGGAAACCCTGATGCAAGTGGGGTGCTCTCTGGGGACCCTGATTCAAGGGGGAGTCTCTCTGGGGACTCTAATGAAAGGAGGAGGCTCTCTGTGGACCCTGATGTAAGGGGGTCTCTCTGGGGACCCTGATGTAAAGGGGGGCTCTCTAGGGGCCCTGATGTAAGTGGGGGGCTCTCTGGGGATATATACACACACACACGTATATTACTGTATATACATGTGTATGCCCGCCCAAGCGTATGACTTTCTTTAATACGCTGCTATGGGCTCTAGCCCCAGATCTTTTGTAGACCTAGCAACGCCCCTGCTTAGAGGTGTTTATTGTAGTCCACATAGAGAGCTGAGAACAACATAACTGATAACAGCGCAGCACAAACAGAGAGCACAGGAAGTTATCAGCTCACTCAATTTCTGGATGGATCAACAGGGATTTGTTTGCACTTATGGAATAGAAATTACGGAATGCTTTAAATGGTGTATTTAATAGACCAAAAGGAACAAATAAGAGAAAATCCTTGTCACTTTAAGCATATCTAAAGCCAAAATCATATTTTCGTTTTAAATAAATTATGAAATGGTAACCTCTGTATTCCCACAGTTATCAGAATGCAGTATTTTTATTTATTTATTTTTTTTAGGAAAAAGTTACTGACTTCCACCACCACCTTCTGAGGTCCAAGCAGTACTGATAAACAATGGTTTAGCCTTTATGTATCCGTACTGCCTGGACTTAGAAGAAGGTGGTTGACCTCCAAAAAGCTTCTCCTGAAAATGTAACGAAGTGCAAAAAAAAGTACTCAAATGCAATGTTGCTCGTGCACTAATTACAATGTCCTTTGTTCCAAATTTGAAATTGGAACAAAGAAGATTCCTGCGTGAGAATTGTGCATTGAGATGTAGGGACTCTGAATAAGTCATCATAGCAGTAAGTGATCCCGGGAACCCCACACACTGTGGACTAGTGATCCAAGACTTGGGCCATCTGTCTCTGTCACTTGTGTTACCTCCCAGCATGACCTTTCTCTGCCAATATCATCACCCTCTCAGAAACCGGAGACTGTATCCGCAGATTCATCTTCTTTCCCAGGGACTCCTGCCAACTCGCTCAGCGCTATATCAGACTGTATTATGAATAAACACTATGGGTTGCATTATAGAGGAGTCTTTGGGGTTGAGAGACTGTCTGTGATGGAGATTGGCCATTCCAACTTCCAAGGCAAGGGAAAAGGTCGCCATCTTGGACTTTTTTTTGGAAAAATTGTCCCCTGTCACCATTTTTCTCTTGGTGTCAGGAAAACTTGTCCGAAGGAAGCAGCAGACAGAAATAACACTTAGTGCTCTTAAAGTGATATATTAAACCTTACCTAAATAGTGAAAAAATACATAATCAGCGCAATAAACAATGTGATTGTGAAAATAAAAAAATAAAATAATCAATATAATAGCCTACTAATAGGATTGACTTGATTGCTGCCCACATCACTTAGAGAGTATCCACTTGTGACTCTCAATAGGTAATAAACATAATATGATAAATATAGTGTAGCGCAACCACAAACTCATAAAACTCATAAGTCCAAATATTGACAAAATTCCACCTTAGTGCAACTTTCAGTGACTGTTTATTGATACCCAGTGACTTCAGTGACCACCACCTCTAGCGGGAATGCCGGCTCACCTCCCAATGTTGACCCCACTACAGAGTCACACACGCCGGTAGTAATATCTCTCAGGATGCCTCGGGGAAATCCTTCCTTCTCCTGGTGTTCCTGGACAAGGTGTGAAACGCGTTGGCTGCGCTGTATTTGTACCCTCCATTGCTCTACGGATTGTCGTTTTTCTATTATGGATCAGTAAAGGTGATTTTATGGGAGTGCAACCATCCAGACTTTTCACTATACAGTGGAACCTTGGTTAACGAGCATTTTGAAAGACGAGTAACTTTTTTTTTTTTTTTATAAATTCTGACTCGGTTTGCGAGTGTTGTCTCACAAAACAAGCAGAATTCAATGGGGTGTGCAGTACCGCATTTGGCGGGGGTGCCGGTGACACTCGGAATGGTTCAGAGCCGTTCGGAAATACTCTGAATCACTTGGAAATACTCTGTTCCCGAGCCTTTCCGAGGCTTTCTGAGTTCAGCCAAGCTGTCCCCGAGTATTTCCGAGGCTCTCCAGCGCCCCCCACCTCTGGTCACATGCAGTATTGCATGGACTAGAAGTCAATGTGGAACGAATTATCTTCGTTTCCATTGACTTCTATGGGGAAACTCGCTTTGATATGCAAGTGCTTTGGATTACAAGCATTCTCCTGGAACGGATTATGCTCGTAATCCAAGGTTCCACTGTATGCCCCTAATACTTACCTGAGCCCCATTTCGGTCCAGCAATGTTACACGAGAGACTCGGCTGTCCATGGACTCTCCCTCCTCATTGGCTCCCACTGCTATTAATCACAGCCAGTGAGCCAATGAGGAAGAAGAGGGGACAGGACCGGGCCACGCTTCTGTGTGCGAATGGACACACAGAGCCACAGCCCGGGAGCAAGCCTGCTTAGGTGCCCCCATAGCAAGCTGTGGTTGCACTCTGCAGGAGGGAGGGGCCAAAAGCGCCGGCAAGGGACCCGGGAACTGGTGAGTATGACCCTTTTTATTTATTTATTTTTTTAGGAAAGTCTTTAATTTCACTTTAAGTGAGACAAGTATACACTATAGAGCATGGATATGCAATTAGCAATAAGCTCCAGCTTTTGCATAACTACAACTCCCATAAGGCATAGCAAGACTCTTGACAGCCACAAGCATGACACCCAGAGGCAGAGGCATGATGGGACTTGTAGTTTTGCAACAGCTGGAGGTCCGCTAATTGCATATCCCTGCTATAGAGGGATATGCTTTCCTCATATTTATGGTCTGAGGTCTACAACTGCTTTAAGTTTTGCTTTCAGCCCTGACGAAGTAGGTTTATTATGGCCCCCCGAAATGCGATGGCTTTGTTTTTATAATCTTCCATCTGATTTTACATTGGAGTAAAATTATATCTGGATATTTAACTTGTGGTGTGGCACTTCATCTTTTAGAGGTATTTATTTGCATCAGGAAGGTCGTTGAATGCAGATATGATAAATTTTCCCCCTCGCCCTAAACAATTCAAGATGGCAGCTCCCGGTTACATATAAAAACATGTTTTGTAGCAATGCGTCCATTGTTTTGACTCCTCTCCTCTGCAAACCCTACTCTAATAGTGTGTATTTTTGTCCAAATTTCAATCCGGAATGCAATGTTTTCCAGGAAAACGCTTTGTCTAAACCTGCAACTTAGAGCTTCTCCTTGTCTCTGCATCATTTGCGATTACCCATGCAGGCGAATCGTTCAATAAGCGCATTTCTCATTCCTGAAAGAAATGCCGTCCACTGATATCCATATTGTAATTATCTGCCCGCGCCGTGCGCCGTTCACGCCACCTGTCTCTCCTCCGTTACTTGATCTTTGCCGTTCAATTACGTTTAAGGCCGGTGTTTGTTCTTGGGAGCGCTTTGTTCATTTGCGAGACTGATGGTTAGTCAGAGAGCATATTATTCACACTGATGTATTTATCTATTTAACACAAAGCAGTTACCTCTCAGTGCTCCGACCGCAAACGAGATTGCATTACAAATTACTTTTTCTGTACGAGAGCTAAAGGTATTTGTGAGCTTCGCCTGGTCTAGCCATCGTTTTGGGTTTTGTTTTTACACTTCGTAGGTCAGCTCATTAACTCCTTCATCATTGTCTCATCGTTCTCTCAAGCGTTACATATATATATTGAACATGATGTGTGGCCCCTTGGTGATGTCAGGGGCCACATTTGACAAGCACTGGTATGGGGTTATTGTCATACTGTAAAAAATAAAAACAAAACATGAATCCAATTGGCCAAGTGATGAGTGTACTCAATCACTTATAGAAAATGGTGTCCTGATGGACGGGATACCTCCAAAGCTTGATAATCACAATATACAAAAAAGGTAGGGGAGGATGGAGCAAAGAAAAGCCCCTGGAAAGCAATAAGGAGGGTCAACAACGGTATACCTTTTGAAAAAAATAGAAAATAACTTTATTGTAATCTC
Organism: Lithobates septentrionalis; assembly: GCA_037952835.1. Classification (NCBI taxonomy): domain Eukaryota; kingdom Metazoa; phylum Chordata; class Amphibia; order Anura; family Ranidae; genus Lithobates; species Lithobates septentrionalis. Next base: position 194,324 of record JBBDGP010003058.1, read on the forward strand.
AAAGTAGTGGGTAAAAATCAATTGTAGAGTATTTCCCCAAATAACCCCTCGTATTGTCATACTGTCATTATTCAATCTCCACATGCTGTCTAGCAAAAGTGATGGTCACCTGCGTTGGAACTAACCATAACATACTACCAAGGAGTGGGTACAGACAGTGGTCAGCTTTTGTGTATATGGTTTGTATTGTATAGTTACATTGTTGTACCTTGGACCAACGTACAGTATCTCACAGAAGTGAGTACACCCCTCACATTTTTTTGTGAATCTTTTGTTCTATCTTTTCATGTGACAACACTGAAGAAATGACACTTTACTACAATGTAAAGTAGTGAGTGTACAGCTTGTATAACAGTGTAAATTTGCTGTCCTCTCAAAATAACTCAACACACAGCCATTAATGTCTAAACCACTGGCAACAAAAGTGAGTACACCCCTTAAGGGAAAATGTCCAAATTGGGCCCAAAGTGTCAATATTTTGCGTGGCCACCATTATTTTCCAGCACTGCCTTAACCCTCTTGGGCATGGAGTTCACCAGAGCTTCACAGGTTGCCACTGGAGTCCTCTTCCACTCCTCCATGACGACATCACAGAGCTGGTGGATGTTAGAGACCTTTCCGTTTGAGGATGCCCCATAGATGCTCAATAGGGTTTAGGTCTGGAGCAGTCTTGGCCAGTCCATCACCTTTACCCTCAGCTTCTTTAGCAAGGCAGTGTTAGTCTTGGAGGTGTGTTTGGGGTTGTTATGTTGGAATACTGCCCTGCGGCTGCTCTCTGTTCTAAGGCTAGGTTCACTCCTTTGCGTGTCGGGAACGTACACAAATTGCATGCTTTCCCAACCCGCACAGACATGTGCGGCCCTTTAGCAGATGCATGGCGGAGCCATTGATTAGTAATGGCATCCCCATGCATCTGCTAACGTATGTACTTCGTAGCACCTCTAGGTGTGAACCCAGCCTTAGGGATCCTCAGAGCAGCCTTGAGAGTATGAAATCAGGGTGAGAGCGCCACACAGCTCTAGATCAAGTCCAGTAATGGTTCAGTTATATTTTTTTTACAAGTAAGATATGTATTCCAACTTGTTTCAGAGGGCTTGCAAATCCCCCTTCATTGGCTTTTTGCAGATGACTGGAGATAATTCTGGACAAGTAATTGCAGTACAAGAAAATTACAGTCACAGTTTTTATTTAATTTTTTTTTTTTATTGAACCATTTAATTTGGCCTGCAAATGCAAAACACAGGTTCACTTTAATGTGGATGTGTTTTAAGAATAGCCAGGGTTGACCTCGTCAAGGAGGACTGTTTTGGAGACGGCACAAAATTAATGGTTTAATCGATGGACAAATTGATCCAAACCAAATTCTTGCATAGGGTGTACTATACTCCCAAACATAGCAAACAGAATATTGGCATGCATTAAAAAGGGGATTAAATCCAGAGATAAAACGATAATTCTCCCACTCTACAAGACTCTGGTCCAGCCGCACCTGGAGTATGCTGACCAGTTCTGGGCACCAGTCCTCAGGAAGGATGTACTGGAAATGGAGCGAGTACAAAGAAGGTCAACAAAGCTAATAAAGGGTCTGGAGGATCTTAGTTATGAGGAAAGGTTGCGAGCACTGAACTTATTCTCTCTGGAGAAGAGACGCTTAAGAGGGGATATCATTTCAATATACAAATACTGTACTGGTGACCCCACAATAGGGATAACACTTTTCTGCGAAAGGGAGTTTAATACGACACGTGGCCACTCATTAATATTAGAAGAAAAGAGGTTTAACCTTAAATTGCGTAAGGGGTTCTGTACTGTAAGAGTGGCAAGGATGTGAAATTCCCTTCCACAGGCGGTGGTCTCAGCGGGGAGCATCGATAGTTTCAAAAAACCATTAGATAATCACCTGAACATCCACGACATACAGGGATATACAATGTAATACTGACATATAATCACACACATAGGTTGGACTTGATGGACCTGTGTCTTTTTGCAACCTCACCTACTGTAACTTTGTATGTAACTCCCCAGAGGCTACATAGAATCTATCCCCAGAGATCGCCGGATTGCCCGTTTTCTAGCTGGTGTTGTCACATACTTCCATATGTTCTGGAGTTGCCCAAGGGTGGCACGGTTTTGGATGGAAGTGTTCCAAGTTTGTTAACTTCTGTCTTCAGCTGACCCTCCTCGTTTCCCCTACCCTGGCATTGTTGGGCATCTCAGATGATAAACAATGGCCCAGATGCAATAAACTTTTAATTATATATTTGTTATATTATGCTAAGAGAGAAATCATAATTGAATGGAATGCTCATTCCCCTTTCCCAGTGGTTTCGTGGGAAAACTATCAATTCTGTTCTTCCCATGTACAAATTAACTTACATTATTAGGAATTGCCCTAGGAAGTTCCATAATGTATGGCAGCCATGGAAGCCCTAACAGTGGAGTATTTCTTCAACTGTTTACTGGGGTGGCTGTGGTGCTCTATCTTATTTGATGTGTGGCATGGCCCTGTGTGAGGGCATTGTTCCGGTGTCTATGAAGAATTGGGTAACTTATGTTCTTTCCAAAATGGACTTTGTGTTATTGCTACTGTCGGTGCATGTTCTACCTTGATTCCACTATGCGCTGTTGGTTTCTGTACCATGCCAACGTTTCAATTAGGGATGCACTGATGCCATTTTTTCCACAATGAATACATGTACCGATACTTTTTTTTTTTTTTTTTTTTAGTACTCGCCGATACCAATTACTGATACCTACCGCAACTTTTTTGTTTTAACTTTAGTTGTCAGCAATGGTACAAAGCATTGAAAAGTTATTTACAAATGAAATAAATAGATTTTTTTTTTTAGTTTAGCGCCTTTTCAGTGTGAAATGTGTAAATATATGTTAATATATATGTGTAAAAATATTCACTAACATAGCAAACAAAAAAAAAAGTTTTACTTGTTTATCTTTTATAAAACAGACGTGAACAAAAGAATTAAAGCAGAAAAATAATAATTAAATGGAGGAGAATACGGAGTTAATTAAAGCTGATTAGAATAAATTAAGGGTTAATAAGGGGTTAAACAGAGGAACATTTGTTCATCCCTTTGATCTGCAGATGAAGAAACAGAAATATACAAAAAGAAACAATGTTTCTTTTTATTTTAGTGTTTCAGGGCTGAGCAATGTTGTTAAGGTGGAGGTCCACCCTAAAATTAAAAATTACATTAGCATTCTACAAAAAAAATCTAAAAAAAAATTTGAATTTTTTTTTTTTTTTTATATACTTACCAGAAATGCCTGTTGCTAGGCAGTCTTCCTAATCTGCCTCTTCCTATTCTGCGGTGCTGTTCCTTCACTTCCTCCTCTTCGTCGAGCTGCCCTGTTGTCTTCTGGGACATGTGTGTGTCCCAGAAAACTACAGGGCCATTCACAAAGCGCCGCGCAGTAGGAAACGGGCAGTGAAGCCTTAGTTAGGATGGCGGTGCCGGCACCCGATCTGATGGACGGATCGGCCTCTGGGGGCGGACATCGCGGGCTCACTGGACAGGTAAGTGCCCTTATTAAAAGTCAGCAGCTACATTGTTTATAAAAAGAAAAACAAAAAAAAAAAAACGGCCGGACCTCTGCTTTAATAAACATTGCCGGCTGCTTTTTTTTTTTTTGACCGCTCCAATTACTGGACTTCTTTAACACTGGGGAGACCCACTGACACCGATACTTATGCAAATACTCGGTATTGGTATCGATACTAGGATCGGTGCAGCCCTAGTTTCAATAAAGAGCATTTTGTTTGTTTAAAAAAAAAAAAAGGATAGCCGTGGTTGCTCTTTGAGTTGGCGTTAGTATTCATAAGACCCCTTTCACACTGAGCCTCCCCGGGCGTCGGCGGTAAAGCGCCACTTTACCGTCGTTTTAGCGGCGCTATTCGGCTGATAGCGGCCGAAAAAAGGGGTTAAATTCATCTGCAAAATGCCGCTGCAGTGGCGCTTCGCCGGCGGTATGGCAGCGCTGCCCCATTGTTTTAAATGGGCAGGAGAGGTGGTTCACCGCTCCTCCACTGCTGCAGGACTTTTTGTGACGCCCTGCCAGCGCAGCTCCCCAGTGTGAAAGCACTTCTAAAAGATGGCTTGGGCGTCTCCGAAAACTCATGCTACCGTGCCTTTTTTGTTCTCTTTCTGCAACTTTGATTTTATTGCGCTGTAGCGCCTGAAAAACGCCTCCAGTGTGAAAGGGGTCTTAAGCAAAATCCGATTTTTTTTTTTTTTTTTTTTTTTTTTTTTTTTTTACCCGGGTTAATACAGTTTCTGTATTTGAACACCATTCATGTCAATCTGATGTCGTTATGTATGCCTTTTCTCATCCGTTTCTGCTGCTGTCATACTTAATTGCATTCTTTCCACCCGATTCACAAAGGTCAGGGACTTGAATGTTGTCTCCCGTAATCAATACAAATCCATAGTAAAATATTAATAGAGATCACAGTTGGGTATGATGGATTCCAACACCTGCATACTTCATGGCAGCTGTCCGATCAATCGTACGTGGCCTGGCACTGCGCAGGTGGAGCAACATGTGTTAACCGCTGGCGTCCTCTGGGGATGATGGAGTGCCGGGGGGGCTGCGGGGCACTCTGCTGTGTGACCTGGATGGATGGAACAAGCAGGGCACCCTGTCTGCCCAGGACTCAAGTGGAGTTCTGGGTTAGAATAACAGTGCTCGGTCCACCAAGCAGCAGGACAATGCTTGTGTTGTAAGATGACACTGGTGTGAACACATTGTGACCCTGGATGAACTACAGATTAACAAAAAAAAAATTAACTTCTAAAGATTTCAGGCTGCAAACACTGGGTAAAATAAATAAAATGCAGATTGCCTTAAGCATTTAGATCAAGAAAAAACTTTTTAATATTATTTCATTGATTAAAAAGTAATTCAAAAGTTTTTAGAATTTTTTTTTTTTTTTTTTTTTACTTTGTTTTTTTTATTTTCTTTACATTTCATAAATACAATTTGACTACCATTTATTTTTCAGAATATAGCAAAATATTTTTGGAATAAGCTCATTTTTATTTTTGTAGTTTTGGATGTTGAGTTTATAAATTTGTTGTATTGTGTGCGATCTTCAAAAAGGGGAATTGAGTGTTTCCGAGACAATCATGTTACCATGTCTTTATTTTTTTTTTTGTTCTTTGAATTTCTTTCTGCAATTCTGATCTTGAGTGTGGGATATATTTTTCTCCAAGGTTTTTTGGGGGAGTTTCACACTCTTTAAAGTCGTGGTGGCCCTTGTGAATGGAACATAAAGTGATGGGAAGTCCAAATCTTTGGGTGCAAGGACAAGAAAGTAATGCCCCGTACACACGGTCGGATTTTCAGACGGAAAATGTGTGATAGGACCTTGTTGTCGGAAATTCCGACCGTGTGTGGGCTCCATCACACATTTTCCATCGGATTTTCCGACACACAAAGTTTGAGAGCAGGCTATAAAATTTTCCGACCACAAAATCCGTTGTTGGAATTTCCGATCGTGTGTACACAAATCCGACGCACAAAGTGCCACGCATGCTTAGAATAAATAAAGAGATGAAAGCTATTGGCTACTGCCCCGTTTATATTCCCGACTTACGTGTTTTACGTCACCGCGTTCAGAACGATCGGATTTTCCGACAACTTTGTGTGACCGTGTGTATGCAAGACAAGTTTGAGCCAACATCCGTCTGAAAAAATCCATGGATTTTGTTGTTGGAATGTCCGATCAATGTCCGACCGTGTGTACGGGGCATAAGGGGAAATCACCAAATTGGGGACGCTTGTTCTGGTGACAACCAGCTAAAGCTGGCCTTACAATAGTAGAATTCTGTTCAAAAATTTTCGCCTCGTACTGTAGTGGGGTGCTCGGCGAATAATGACCCAGTGAAAAATGTGCAAAAAAAAAAAAAAAAAGCCAGCACGCACAATAAAATCAAAGTTGCAGAAACAGAACAAAAAAGGCACGGTAGCATGAGTTTTCGGAGACGCCCAAGCCATCTTTTAGAAGATCGCAAACAATAAACCAGGTTCAAAAACTTTCACACTCTATATCCAAAACTATGAAAAAGTGATGGGAAGTCCAAAACCCCTCCCCGCCCCCTAGATGTTAACCCCTTCACTGCCAGTGTCATTTACACAGTAATCCGTGCATTTTTAATCGCACTGATCGCTGTATAAATGACAATGGTCCCAAAAATGTGTCAAAAATATCCGACATGTCCGCCATAACGTCACAGTCACAATTACTAGTAAAAAAAAAAAAATATTAATAAAAATGCCATAAAACTATCCCCTATTTAGTAAACACTATAACGTTTGCGCAAACCAATTAATAAACGCTTATTGCGATTTTTTTTTTTTACCAAAAATATGTAGAAGAAGAATACGATCGCCTAAACTGAAGAAAAAAAATGTTTTTTTTCTATATTTTTGGGGGATATTTATTATAGCAAAATGTAAAGAATAATGCGTTTTTTTTCAAAATTGTCGCTCTTATTTTGTTTATAGCGCAAAAAATAAAAATCGCAGAGGCGATCAAATACCACCAACAGAAAGCTCTATTTGTGGGAAAAAAAGGACGTCAATTTTGTTTGGGAGCCACGTCGCACGACCGCGCAATTGTCAGTTAAAGCGACGCAGCGCCGAATCGCAAAAAACGCTCTGGTCAGGAAGGGGGTAAATCCTTCCGGGGCTGAAGTGGTTAATCTACCAGCATGTCTTTGGAGTATAATAATAATAAACCAGGTTCAAAAACTTACACACTCCATATCCAAAACTATGAAAAAGTGATGGGAAGTCCAAAACTTGGGAGTAAGAACAGGAAATGAGGGGAAATATTCAAATTAGGACACTTGTTCTGGTGGCAACCAGCTAAAGCTGGCCCATACAATAGTAGAATTCTGTTCAAATTTTTCATTAAAAGAACAATCATTCAATTTTCTAATCGTTAGTGGGGTCAAATCAACATTCACTTCTGACCACAGTGACAAGAAAATTTGAAAGAACAAGATGGACTATTTTTCTCCTCATGATCAAATTTCTAACCGTCTATGTGGTTTTCTTTTAGCAAATTCAATTCATTCCAAAATTAAATGTTAAAAACAAACTTTTTTTTTTTTTTTTTTTTTTTTTGGAATACTTTAAAAAAATAATTTGTCAAGTCATCAAATGTACTGAAGAGGAATTGTATATGAATATTCATATGAACATTCATTTGAAAAATGTATGGCCAACTTAAGAAAAGATTTCCTCTTTGCTTTAATTACATTCCCTGTTGTGTCTCTGGGACGAGACATGAAGGGAAATCTCCCTGGGACACAGACTGAAAATTAAAAAAACAAGGGCATGAGTTACCTAGGTTGATGAAGCATCTGTCCCCCGGGGCCTCTAGCACTGAGAACGGAGAGATCGAACACCGCCGATCGCTCGGTTCTCACAGTTCTCTGCTCTGCCCCCCTGCCACTCAATGGAGCGCTGAGCTGTGGAAGGGGGGGGGGGTGTGCGCGGCCAGCTCACGCTCTCAGAGAGGCTGAGCCGGGTGCCGGTCCAGGCATGTGGGCGAACCCCCGACTTCATTGTTTCAATCTTGCCCGAGCCTGGATCGACTCTGTGCCGTCAGCTGACTGTGGGCTTCAGCAGGCTGTCTGCTGAAAATGGGTCACAGGAGTGCAGAACGAACTGCACGCCTGCAATCTACAGGAGAAGTACAGCAAAACGAGTTTTGGTTGTACTTCTCCTTTAACACTTTTATCATAGCTCCTGACTGTCCCTGATTTCGAGGGGCTGTCCCTGATTTCGAGAGACTGTCCCTGATTTCGAGAGACTGTCCCTGATTTCGAGGGACTGTCCCTGATTTCGAGGGACTGTCCCTGATTTCGAGGGACTGTCCCTGATTTCGAGGGACTGTCCCTGATTTCGAGGGACTGTCCCTGATTTCGAGGGACTGTCCCTGATTTCGAGGGACTGTCCCTGATTTCGAGGGACTGTCCCTGATTTCGAGGGACTGTCCCTGATTTGGAACAAAGTCCCTCTTTCCTCCTCATTTGTCCCTCGTTTTGGTCTGATCTGTACAGTTGTGTATAAGATGGACTTTTTATCTTTCAAAACGTGTTTCCCAGTGCTAAACCTTTCATCCAATTTCTAAATTGCTGCATTTGTAAATTTCAAAAGTCAGTATAAAGGAACAGTAATGGTTAAAAAAAAAAATAGCAATTGTGGGTTTAACCCTTAAGGGGGTGTGACAGGGGGTGTGTCCTATGCCTACATACTTTTGCTAATAGGGGTCTTTCTTTCCCAACTCAAAAAATAGGGAGGTTTGCTTTCATGGGTGTGTGCCCCCCCCCCCAACGATGATGTTGACACCTGGTAGTGTTATATTTAGTTCTAAACCCTATCACCGTTACCTAGAGATTTATATACTAAATCCCGTCCTCACACGTATTAAATCCAGCCATACACGGTGCAAATGATTCCCCCATCAACACAGACAGTGCTGACAGGGGAATTGGCAATGGTCTTCTCCCGGCGCAGGCTGGGGAAGCCGTCCCCACTGGGAGAAAACAGTGATTATCGCTAGCAACTATAGGAGCCGCTAGCGATAGTCGTAAGAGGATCTGACAGGCTGGTTGAACCCAAGTTGATCAACTTGATACATTCAGCTTGCCCATTAGCAGTTCAAATCTCAGCAGGTTCTTGAACCCACCAAGATTCAAACCGTGTGTGGCCGCCCTAACTCCATACATTTGTGACTGTGAATCCTACCTTAAAGGGTCTGTCCAACTGATTGTTCCGTTTTTACAAATTCAGGTCACCAAATAGTTTGTCTCTCTGGGACCCTGTTGGTGAGATCTTCATATCTGAAGTCATTACTGTGGGGTGGGGTGGGGGGGACGGTGGGTTCTCTGTGCTTGTTTTGAATTTGTGTTAAACATGAAGCATATGGCCTTTTCTGAGGGCAAACCCACAACCTTAGTGTTATTGGCACCACATTACTCAGCTGAACTAACCAGCCAAACCAAAAAGAAACCAAAGTGTACCAGTCCCATTACCCAGAGGTTGATGGCTTAACCCCTTCATGCCAACCGTACGCAAATTTGCGTTCATGGCTTGAAGGGGTTATACCGGGGTGATGCCCGCAGCTGTATCGTTTTTTTAGAGTGGGCTGTTGGATCTTTAGTGATGATAACCGATGCGGCTAAAAGCCTGCTGGCTGTTATCTCCTTCCACCGCTCTTCCCGGGCCTCCCGTCCCACCGGGAGACCCGAGCCACCAACCAGCACGTCCGCCGGCTAGGCTGAGATCCGAACAAAGCCGGAATTCGGCTCTGATCGGGTCTCCGATATAAAATCCCGGAAGCGACGTCACATCCGGTTTACTCGGCTGCCAATGGCTCAGATTTTAAAAAAAAATTACAGTATTCGGAAATCGCCAATTTTGGCGGTCTGAATACTTTTAACTGCAAAGGAGGGATTTGGGGTGTTTTAGACCCCCGATCTATCCATAAAGAGTAGCTGTCACCACCTATTACTGTCACATTGGATGTTTATATTCCTTGTGACAGCAATAAAAGTGATCAGATTTTTTTTTTTTTTATAGGGACAATGTAAAAAAAAAAAAAAAAAATATTAATAAAATTATTTTTTTTTAAGCGCCCCCTGTCCCCGGGTGCTCACGCAACAAAGAAAACGCATACGTAAATGTAAACGGAGTTCAAATCGCATATGTGAGGTTTCGCTGTGATTGTCAGAGTGAGAGCAACTCTAACCTGTAAACCGTTAATTTTTTTTAAAGCTTCACCTATGCAGATTTTTAGGTACTGTAGTTTGTCGCCATTCCACGAGTATGCGAAATTTCAAAGCATGACATGTTCGGTGTCCATTTACTCAACGTAACATCATCTTTCACATTATACTAAAAATTGGGCTAAATTTACTGTTTCGTTTTTTTTTTAAAATTCATGAAAGTGTATTTTATCCCAAAAAATGTGTTTGTAAGACTGCTGTGCTAATACCGTGTGACATAAAATATTGCAACGATCACCATTTTATTCTATAGGGTCTCTGCTAATATATCTATATCTATCTATCTATCTATCTATATATATATATATATATATATATATATATATATATATATATATATATATATATATATATATATATATATAGTGTTAGGGGGTTCTAAGTAATTTTCTAGCAATAAATACTGATTTTAACTTGTAAGCTACAAATGTGAGAAATAGGCATGAAAGGGTTAAAAATGTTTTTATTTTAATGCCTTTTTTTTTTTTTTTTACCAATATGGTTTTTTATGTACAGAGCACCCTTATTCTAACGATGGCAGCTTGTCTAATTTCCCTAGTGATGTCACAAGGTCCTGGACGCCCAGTAGGCTGAAAATAGATTTCTCAATGTTCGAAAATCTACCTGTACCGCAAGCACAAAAAAAAATAAAAAATGACTAACTTTTTTAAAACAAGCGCATGTATATGACTGACCAAAGTGGTTGCAATGAGTTCCTTTTTTTTTTTTTGCACAATTAATGACACTAATTGATGTCCCTCCAAGCATACAAATGATTCTTCTTCATTGCTCACTGCAGCCATGAACCTCTTTGGCCTAAACTGGCACCTGCAGCCGACGGACGAGATCTCAGATGACAAAGCCACCAGTTGGCCTTTGCCGACGGACGTCACCTTATACCCTTCAGGGAAAACAGGCGAAGGTAGGGTGTGTTCTAAGTGTTGTGAGTTTCTGGTGCGTCCCATTTCACATGACCCATCACGTCTCTCTGTAATCACTGCATATGTCTGTGGTCACCCCTCATGGTATCACCGGCCTTTATTAAAAAGGGGGCCATCTGCTCAGGATTCTACTGATGATTTTTGCTTTCAGTTCAGTACCTGTTATTACTAGTATTTTCTGGTATTGTAGTTAGTCTTAGTTTTAGTCCGCCCAAAACTTTATTGCCAAGTGGTGACCGCAAACAGTGGAGGAGACATTGCAACATCCCCCATTTGTGGCCTTCACGGCCTTGTTTGTCTACAGCATGATATTTGTAGCTTGTGTTTTTGCTGACCATCGTTTCTCAATATATATTTGAGTAAATCTGTAATTTAGACTATTATGGGGGATGCCATTGGTCCCCTTCTTCTGAAAAAGCTAGTTGTCTGGCTTTTAGATTTAACACACGTCATCTCTCAGACCCAAAACAAGTATCTAGTAAAGTCTATGAAGAGCCAAATTCTCTTATGCGTGTAATCATTCTGGTTCTAGTCTGATTCTAGGTCTGTTGAGGCACATTGATAGCCCATTCAAATGAATCTGCATTCACAGTAACGTACAATAAGAAACTATTAGATAAGCACCTGAACGACCACAACATACAGGGATATACAAGGTAGTGTAGAAAAAATGATCCACACTCCGGTTGTTGCTCTGAAAATTTCTTCATTTTATTGAATAGCCACAGTGAACAAACGCAGATTAAGTCAGTTGACGCGTTTCAGCCTATAAGGCCTTAGTCATAACCACATTACACACATAAAATTTTGAAATAAATAATAGCTCTAAAGATATACAATGTATAACTGACATATCACACACGTAGGTTGGACTTGATGCACTTGTGTCTTTTTCTACCTCACCTACTATGTAAAAAAATATGTAAATATATTAAGGCACTGCTTCTCACTACATGGCTGTGAGGGGACCCTAGGCGATGGCGGTCCCTGCTATTTGATCTAATGCAAGGCTAGGTACCATAGAGCTGGCAGGAAGTGTCAGTAGAGTCGAGAGGTTGGGTAGGTAGTCTCTTATTTAAGTAGATTTTTTTTTTTCGGTAGTGGATTTAAACCAATGGCATCCCTTTTCATTCCTTCCTAATCCCCGCTTCTTGGTTCCTCTCTTTAGCTTTTCTCAGCTTCTTGGTTCCAGTATTGGGCCCTAGCCTGGGCCTTCATTGTTCACAGTTACTGGATTATCCTATATATGTTTGTGTTGAGTTGATATTTGCAAAGTATCCCTGAGACCTTTGGGGAGATTAGCCACTGTTGAGGTAATTGGTTTTTGATAATTGTTCTTTTCTTTCTGATACTGGCCATCTATTTGAGTCTTCTGTACCTATTGATACACTGCTATGCTTTTCTTATATGTATAAATATGAACACAAGTGCAGCGCTAAAATAAAGTGACAATGAATAAAAATATTGAAAGTGAATCCAAAAATTGTGTTAACTAAAAGTGACAGTCCCAAGTAAAGTCCTCTCTAAGAGTCTTCTCATGTTCTGAAATCAATATTTCTCCAAACATTTAAGACGTCTTGTGAGCCACCACCGTGTACCAGAGCAAGTGGACTCTTTTACACACCGCAAAGAGTCAACAAGGCATGTATTTCAAAGGGTCACCACCCGGGATGTTATGCATATCTTCATCCTGCTCCAATTATTTATTCCTAGCGGTCACAACGTCAGGCACATGCCACTCAGCCAATATAGGGGAGAGAATTCAAACAAGGCCTCATAGTGTTAAATCGAAAACCTCCATTTATTTAAAAAAAAAAAAGGTTAAAAACTCACAATGTTAAAAGAAAGACCAGCGTTAATCAAAAAAGCCACAGATGACGTCGGACATGACGAAACGCATAGGGTGGAGCTTATGTTCATTGCATCATCGCACAGATTGCTACCAGGAAGCGGCTATATTTGGTTAGCGCTTATGAAAGGTGTCTTTCCTGTTTGGAGAATTATTGATTTCAGAGCATGCGAAGACTGTTATATAGATTGTAAGCTCTAACGAGCAGGGCCCTCTGATTCCTCCTGTATTGAATTGTATTGTAAAAAAAATACCTCTTATAGGGCGTACACACGGTCGGACTTTGTTCGGACATTCCGACAACAAAATCCTAGGATTTTTTCAGACGGATGTTGGCTCAAACTTGTTTTGTCTACACAAGGTCGCACAAAGTTGTCGGAAAATCCGATCGTTCTAAACGCGGTGACGTAAAACACGTACGTCGGGACTATAAACGGGGCAGTGGCCAATAGCTTTCATCTCTTTATTTATTCTGAGCATGCGTGGCACTTTGTCCATCGGATTTGTGTACACACGATCGGAATTTCCGACAACGGATTTTGTTGTCGGAAAATTTTATCTCCTGCTCTCCAACTTTGTGTGTCGGAAAATCCGATGGAAAATGTCCGATGGAGCCCACACACGGTCGGAATTTCCGACAACACGCTCCGATCGGACATTTTCCATCGGAAAATCCGACCGTGTGTACGGGGCATTACAGTGGCAGTCAGTGGAAAAAAAACAGCCCCCCTTTACAGTACTGTTTAGAATGCCACCCTTACAGATGGCTAAAAAAATCTGCCAAGTGGTATTTGACCTGGAATTATACAGGCACCTTCAGCTGGGAGGTCGATCAGCCACAGCTCAAAGAACCTTGAGTAACCACTGGGGAAACCCTAGAATTCCCTGAAATCCTGGTTAAGAATGGTTGCTTTAGCCCTTACCCAATCTATCCAAAGTGAAATAAAAAGTTTTGGCTGGAGCGGAGTTATATTATAATGCACAAACTCTTTGGTTCTCATTTTCAACCAATGGGGCAAACCTGGAAATGTTCCCTTTTTATGTTTCTGTCTATATCCTCTGTTGAAAAATCTGCATTAACTCTGAAAATTTTGCAGTAACTAGAGCAAAACTGGAAAAGTCTTCTTTATTTCTATTTACTTTGCGCTTGTGATAGAGAATTTCAGTTGCACATTTTGTGTCTGTTGCACCGTTAAACACTGAACCCCACATAGTGAGCCCTGCACAATGACTGCGCCTTTTGTTCCGGGATCGTAAATCAGCCCCGGGATTTGTAAGCGGTAAATGGGTCCGGAATAACCTTTTCAGCTTTATATTAAACATGTGACAGCTTAATCCAGCTGGAAAATGGTCATAATTGAGAATATCTTTCTTGGAAATTGCAGACCGAAGACAATTAACAAACGTCTGCTCTATATCATCGTGTAAAGTTTGAAGAAACGGGCCCGCAATTTTCAGCTCCTGACGTGGTTCTATTCCGTTTTTTTTCTTTTGGGGCTAATTGCACCTTTCTTTTGATGACGGGACCCCCTGTTCAATATCATCCGTGTGCGTTTTTTATGATGTCTACCAGCTGTAGCAGAATGACTGGAGGAAAACTGACGTGGGGGCAAACTAATGTTCAATTCATCGTCCTGCCTTGTGTAGTCAGGAAAACACAAGTTGTGATTACTCGGCAGTTATGTGATTATAATTTAAGCCCTCTAAAGCTACAAATTAGTTAATTGGGTAGGAAGTTCTAAACCCGTCCGACGTTCATTACAGATGCCAACAATGTGAAGATTGTGCAGAGCCTGCAGATCCGTGGGATTTCCCAGAATTCCCTGCAGTGATGGCGCACCTCCTGGGAGCTTTTGTTAGGTTTGTTTTTGTTAAATTTTAACTGGCGAGCAGCGAGTGCTACCGGAATTTTGTCAGTCATGTGATCTTTTGGAGGATCATCGTTGAGAAAAACTTTGTTCTGAAGGCCAACAGTCAAGGACATTGGTGGAAGAATTAAATGATGGAAAAACCAAATGCATCTAAATTTCACAAAATATATGCTATTTAAAGAATAAAAAAAAAATGATATACAACCCAAAAAGGTTGCAGTCTACTCAAATCTTTATCTTGGTACAAAAGCCGGCATCAAACAGCGCAGTTTTGCGCGTCCTTGCAGGTGAGGAAACTTTTTTGGGTTATTGGTTTTTGACAGTGTGGAAACTTTTTTGGCACCTGGAAGGCATCACACATGCCAAGCCATAGGTCATCACAGGGGACAAGGGGGCGCTCTACGTCTGGAGGAAAAAAGAATTAACCTCCAAATAGGAAAAAACTTCTTCGTAGTAAGAGCTGTAAAAATGGGGAATAGACTCCCTCAAGGGCGGGTTCTGGTCAGCTCTGTAGATTGTTTTAAAGAAGGCCTGAATTCTTTCCTAAATGGACAATATATAACAGGATATTAATATTTATTGGTAAATTTGATCCATGAAATATCTGTTTGCCCCCTGGGGGATCAGGAAGGATTTTTTTTTCTCTTGCTGGAGCAAATTGTATCATGCTTTATTGGGGTTTTAAAGAAGGCCTGGATTCTTTCCTAAATGGACAATATATAACGGGATATTAATATTTATTGGTAAAGTTGATCCATGGAATATCTGATTGCCTCCTGGGGGATTAGGAAGGATTTTTTTTCTCTTGCTGGAGCAAATTGCATCATGCTTTATTGGGGGTTTTTTTTTGCCTTCCTCTAGGTTAAATGTGTTTTTAGGATTGTATATTTGGGATTATAATTAAATATTTTTTTCCCTTTTATTGGTTGAACTGGGTGGTCTCTTTTTTTTTTTTTTTTTTTTTTTTAACCAGACAAACTATAACTATGCATCTCACCAAGTAGACTTATGCCACATACACACGAGCGGACTTTACGGCAGACTTTGCCCGGCGGACGGGATTTGGTCGGACAATTCGATCGTGTGTGGGCTCCAGCTGACCTTGTTTTCTCAAAAGTTGGACGGACTTAGATTTGAAACATGTTTTAAATTAATCCGTCGAAATCGAGTCCGGTCGAAAAGTCCGCTCGTCTGTATGCTAGTTCGACGGACAAAAAGCCACGCTAGGGCAGCTATTGGCTACTGGCTATGAACTTCCTTGTTTTAGTCCGGTCGTACGTCATCACGTACGAATTCGACGGACTTTGGTGGATTGTGTGTAGGCAAGTCCGTTCATTCAGAAAGTCCGTCGTAAAGTACGTCAAAGTCCGCCGGGCAAAGTCTGCCGTAAAGTCCGCTCGTGTGTACGCGGCATAAGATTAATATACACTATATTGTCAAAAGTATTGTTACGCCTGCCTTTACACGCACATGAACTTTAATGGCATCCCAGTCTTAGTCCGTAGGGTTCAATATTGAGTTGGCCGACCTTTTGCAGCTATAACAGCTTCAACTCTTCTGGGAAGGCTGTCCACAAGGTTTAGAAGTGTGTCTATGTGAATGTATGACCATTCTTTCAGAAGTGCATTTGTGAGGTCGGGCACTGATGTGGACGAGAAGGTCTGGCACGCAGTCTCCGCTCTAATTCATCCGAAAAGTGTTCTATTAGCTAGAGGTCAGGACTTTATGCAGGCCAGTCAAGTTCCTCCACTTCATGACAGCAAACGTTGGTACTTAGAGTTAGAGAGGAGGTCCTGTGCTAGAATTATTGCTCTTGCGTTCATGGCAATACCTCACATGTGGTTTGAACGCCGTTTACACATGCAGATGTGACCTATGTATGCATTCGCTTCTGCATGCGAGCTTAAGGGAATGGGTTATTTTTTTTGTGTTTATTTTATTTCTATTTTTACACTTTCCCTTAATTTTTTTTATTTTTTAAAAACCTTTATTTCGATTACAAGGAATGTAAACATACCTTGCAATAGGGATAGGGCATGACAGGTCCTTTACGGCGAGATCTGGGGTCTAACTCCTCTATGCTGGAAAGCTTGAGAATAAAAAAAAAAATCAATCTCAGGCTTTCTAGTTAAAAAAATGTGTTCGCATCTGCCAGCGCCGGAAGTGACGTCATGATGTCGTTTCCGGTCTCCGAGGATCATAGAGATGGCCAGGGACCGTCTGGTCTGCGGTCAGCTCTATGGTAAACCGCTTCTGCCAACAGATTCATTCCCTGGCGCCCAGAAAAGAATCAGAGGGTGGCGGGAAGGGGAAGGACGTCCCCTCCCACCGCCTGTAAAAGCAATCAAGCGACTAAACAGCCACTTTTAAATTTGTAGGGAATCGCCGGCCTGTAGCTCCAGGCATTATCCAGATATCACCACTTCAAGTCCCCGACGACACATGACGTCAACCCAGGAGAACTTGTTAATGCAATGAAGTTGGACCTCTTAGCAGTGCTGTGGCGCTTCAATTTTAACTCCTTTTTTTTTTTTTCGATCAGTAACATGAGAGGCAATACGAGTTGGTGAGTGAGATTGAACGAGGAAGAGAGGCTCTGTCTGCAAGGTGGATTGAGGTGGCATTCAGAACTGCACCAACACATGTAACACGTGTTACTACCATAATGCAATTGGACCCTAAGTGTTCTCAGCATCAATGCGGCATTATACCAGCAAGAAATATTTCCTCTATTTCATACTTAAAGTGTTACTAATCCCACAACAGTAAAATCTGTCTGTATATGCAGAATAGCATGCTTATTATTCTCACTGTGGAACTTAATGCTCTACATTGTGTAAAAAGGCTCTTTGATCCTGTATGCACAGATCCTCCCTCTCCTGCAGGGTCTCTCCGGGCAAGGCCAGATAAGACACAGTCAGAGTGGTCCCCCTGCACATGCTCAGTTTGGTCCCTATTGCTGGAGAGAGTATTTCCTTGTTGAGTTGAGCTTTTCAGGTCACATGATTTTGACATCACACATGGGGGCGTGTATACAGATCCTAAATGACAGCCCGGTCCCTCCCTCCTCCTCCTCCTCCTCCATGCCCAGTAACTAAAAAAGAACACAGCGGGTGGAATGTCTCATCTTGATGCATGATCCACCCCCCCCCATAACAGCATGAGCACACAGGCTGTAGTGTAAATCTCCTCCGACCTGAACACTCAGCACTCAGGCAGACCCTGCAGTTTATCACGTAACCGTGGTATACAGATCAGCCAAAAAAAAGGTATATAGTGGCAGTATTTTCATGTAAAAAGAAAATGTAGAAGCAGTGGGCACTGCGGGGGGGATGAACTATTTTCAAATTACCGGGTTTACTAACACTTTTTAAGTCTGCTTGTTGCTGTGTTTAGCTCTATGTCCCTGCTGGGTCTGTACTGCGCAGCAAACATTCACGAATCTGGAAACTCTGGAAGGAGGGAGTACAGCTATAAGTAAAAGGTTAGGTAAGGGGTTGTTTTTTTTTTTTTTCTTTTACATTTTAGTTTTATATATTGCATCTGGTTTAATAAAAGAATGTGCGGGGTAATTTTTGACACTTAATACTCAGGTGGGCTTAACCTGCCGCTCTTTTCTAATTTCAACCAGACGCCAAATTTCCTGATCCTATAAATAAAAGTAATTTGACTGACAAAATTAATGGGCCCTTTTTCTGTAATATTTGTTTTATTAAACTGCAGCCCGGGCCGTAAACCATGGCTTAAAGGGAAACTCCGCACTGTTGGCTGTCTGTACAGATCGAGTCGTTTTATTCTTCAAAGTCATTTTGAACGCGGCTTTTTGTAAATGTTATTTTTACTGCTCCGTGTTTTTTATGTCGAAGGCTTATTAGAATATTATTTACTTCTATTGGGGTTGTGTTGTGCGCTGGAGGACGGCTGAAATAGAGAGGAAACAAAGATAATGCTTTGGGTTCAGCCAGTCATTTGGATTGGCATGAGAATACATATTACGGAAGCACCTCAATGCAGATGCATTTCTGGGAACCCTCTGTGTGCTGTTTTGTGCTGCGTTGGAAATAAAGGTTCAGATCTAATTTCCTATGCATTGTTGTATTCTTATATATTGGTAGTCCTATAACCCTTTCCTGCTAGCCCTTTAAGAAATGTAAATGCTGGAGGCGTTTCTTGGGCCTCCCAATCATGTGATCACTGGGATTGGCTGTCCCGGTGATCACGTGACTGGAGCCGGTCTTGCCGACACACGATCGTTATTGTCTGAGCAGAGCTGTTGGTGACTGATAGAGTAGTTACAATGCTGAGGGCCCTCAGTTGAGTGCAATCCCAGCAGAAACCCATAAGACTGGTCATAGGCATATATTGTGACAGCACCAGATAAGGCCCCCACCTCCGCATTGCCACTGGAAATAGGTTAAAATTAACGGGCAGCCTTGACACAACACACGTAAGGTAATGCAGATGCAATGGGAGCCTAAAGCCTCATACACATGATCAGATTTTTGGCAGGCAAATTGTGTGATGGCAGACTGTTTGTTTGCCTAAAATCCCACCGTTGGTACTCTCCATCAGACAATTGTTGTCTAACTTTCGGCCAACAAATGTTGGACGGCAGGCTAGTAAATTTTCGGCGGACAGCGGTCTGTTAGATTTTCGTATCGTCGGTACACAAGTCCGTCACACAAAAGTCCAAAGTACAAGTACGCATGCTCGGAATCAATGCTCACCAAACACAACATTAGCAGAAGGTGCCCAAAGGGTGGCGCTCAAGAGCTGAAATTCCACATAGTACGTCACTGTGTTCGTGTTTGTTGGCCGACAATTGCGTACCGTTTGTATGCAAGACAAGTTCCTGGCACACGCCCTTCGGATAAAAGTCTGACGCTTTGTTGGCCAACAATCCGATCGTGTGTACGAGGCTTAACGCATCAGCTCTACAGTACAATGCAGAAAGCACAGGCACTTTTATAATGGGCTTGTGTGGCTACTCACATGAACATACACTATATTACCAAAAGTATTGGGGCGTCTACCTTTAATGGCATCCCAGTCTTAGTCCGTACGGTTCAATATTGAGTTCGCCCAACCCTTTGCAGCTGTAACAGCTTCAACTCTTCTGGGAAGGCTGTCCACAAGGTTTAGGAGTGTGTCTATGGGAATGTTTGACCATTCTTCCAGAAGAAGTGCATTTGTGAGGTCAGGCACTGATGTGGACGAGAAGGTCTGGCTCACATTCTCTGTTCTAAATTATCCCAAAGGTGTTCTATCAGGTTGAGGTCAGCACTCTGTGCAGGCCAGTCAAATTCTTCCACCCCAAACTCTCTCATCTATGTTTTAATTGGCCTTGCTTTGTGCACTGGTCCAAATCATTTGGTGGAGGGGGGATTATGATGTGGGGTTGTTTTTCAGGGGTTGGGCTTGACCTCCTAGTTAAAATGAAGGGGACTCTTCAGGCGGCAGCATACCAAGACATTTTGGACACTTACAAGCTCCCAACTTTGTGGGAACAGTTTGGGGATGACCCCTTCCTGTTCCGATATGACTGCCCACCAGTGCACAAAGCAAGGCCCATAACGACATGGATGAGCAAGTTAAGGGGGGGGGGAGGAAACTTGATTGACCTGCACAGAGTCCTGACCTCAAAACAATAGAACACTTTGGGATGAATTAGAGCGGAGACTGCGAGCCAGGCCTTCTCATCCAACATCAGTGCCTGACCTCACAAATGCGCTTCTGGAAGAATGGTCAAACATTCCCATAGACACACTCCTAAACCTTGTGGACGGCCTTCCCAAAAGAGTTGAAGCTGTTATAGCTGCAAAGGGCGGAGCGTGTAAAGGCAGGTGTCCCAATACTTTTGGTAATATAATGTATATGCTTACATTAAAGGTTAGTCCATGCAAATGTGATATTTCAGTAATAGGAGGGGCGAGGGTCATTTGCAGGATAATTATAGCTCGTGGTTTGGAGCAGTGAGATCTTTCATCTGTGTTCTCGTCTACCTGGCTTTCCAACCTCTTGTATTGCATTCTCCATAATATAAAAAAATATATAAAAAGCCAGTGCCGGAACCATGTCCTATTAGCACCCAAGGTGAAAAGGCCAAAGCGTGCCCCCCCCCCCCCCCCCCCCCCCCCCCACCATGAGCTGTGACATATTTTATCAGTGTAGAGTCAGGTCCTGCCCTTTTATTTTATTTTATTTTTTTATAACAATACATTTTATTGTTGCACGTACAAATTATAGAGTGTAAAACAATAAAAATGAACAGGAGAACATTTTTTTTTTACAAAAATAGTATGAACTGAATCGTAGGCGTACAATGGTACTGTGGTGATAATGGATGATGATAGAACAATGAGAAAAGAGAACATTGTTTTCTGAAGCAAGTCCAAATGAGCTTTCTTTAAGTGAAAAAGGGATTATATAATAAACACAAATAATTCTGAAACAAGAGGAAATTGAATTCCAAGAGTAGGGAAATATAAAAGTGTATTCTAGTGTATTTTCCAAGGTGATGTCCAATTAAGGAAATCAAAGAGAGGGTTGAAGTGTGGGAGTTGGTACAATACAGTACATTGAGTACCTGTAATAGATCTGTAGTCATACGAGTGCACAAAGATGTTCCATGTACTCCAAGTGTTGTAAAAGCGTGTTGTCGATTCTTTGGCCATTACCAAGGTTTCTTCCATTTTGTAAATGGAATCTCCTACTAACACCCATTCTTCTACTGTTGGGACATGAGTAGATTTCCACTGGCGTGAAGCAAGTGTTTTTGGAAGCATTTCCACAAGTGTCTTGTGAGGAAACCTTTGTATTTTTTTGTGAGCATGGGGTAATGTGAAGTGGACAGCAAGCCAGATCTAAGGTCAGTTTTGTGTCAACGATGTGGGTAATCCACTCTTTAATCTGCTCCCAGAAGTTTGCTTTTTTTAGGGCAATGCCACCAGATTTGTAAGAAGGTTCCTTTGTCTTGACCGCATGTCAAGAACATAAATCGGATAGGTAGGGGAACCATTTTTTTTTTGCTTCTGTTGGAGTTTCATGGCACTGAGTGAGTATTTTGAATGAAGTTTCCTGCATACCTGTACTCAGGGAGCATTCGTGAGCAAAGACACATGCCTTTTTCCATTGCCCAACAGATATGTTGATTTGCAGGTCTGATTCCCAGGTGTTCTTGACGTTTGCATTTGTTTTCAGGCCACGAAAATGCCAGGGAAGGCAGGTCCTTCCATTTTTATGCCCACTATTGATGAAGTCAGCTACCTCTTCTGCCTACCCCTTGGCCTAGCCTTACTAACAGCAGTGGGTATACAGACCTAGAAACTCAAGTGTAGAAATCTCAAAAACCAAACTCTCGGATAGAGAAGAACCTGGAGGTGAAATCTCCCCAATGGGGTCATGGCTAGAAGTAATTACAGTTCAGACGGAAAACAGATGTTACCAGGCCTCCAATAATAATCTGTGCTGGTCTTTCTTTTATTAGTCACAAAATATTTGCAGGTAGAAGTAATTTTTCAATGTTACAGCAGCACATGGTAATGTTGGCTATCATGTTAAGGGGGGTCATGTCATGGCTCTATAAATTGCACCTGTCTGTGTCCGTATTATGACAAATAAAAGCTCAAATTGAGCATTGGTGGCTTGCTGGGGACATCTACCTATTGTCCGAACTGCGTAAAGGGTGCCATCTGTTCAATGGGTCCACTGAAGGTGACATTGTTACGTCTTTCTTAAAAAAAAAAAAAAAAAAAACTCCAGCAGTCCATGGGGTTTATTTACTGAAACTGGAGAGTGCGAAATCTGGTGTAGCTGTACACGGTAGCCAATCATCTTCTAACTTCAGCTTGTTCAATTAAGTTTTGAGAAAAAAACCTGGAAACTGATTTTGTTAATATGCAGAGCTGCATCAGATTTTGCACCCTCCAGTTTTAGTAAATTAACCCTCATATCTCTTATCTTTGCACTGTTCCATATGTCAGTACAGGACACAGCAGTCACCTAGGAGTTATGCCGCCTACACACGGTCAGACTTTACGGCAGACTTTGCTCGGCGGACTTTTCGACGGACTTTACGACGGACTTTCTGAATGAACGGACTTGCCTACACACAATCCACCAAAGTCCGTCGAATTCGTACGCGATGACGTAAGACCGGACTAAAACAAGGAAGTTCATAGCCAGTAGCCAATAGCTGCCCTAGCGTGGCTTTTTGTCCATCGAACTAGCATACAGACGGCGGACTTTTCGACCGGACTCGATTTCGACTGATTAATTTAAAACATGTTTCAAATCTAAGTCCGTCCAACTTTTGAGAAAACAAAGTCCGCTGGAGCCCACACACATCAAATTGTCTGACGAAATCCCGTCCGCTGGGCAAAGTCTGCCGTAAAGTCTGCTCGTGTGTACGCGGCATAAGTAAAAGGAACAGCAGTGAGTGGTCGGAAACACAGGCACCTGACGCTCCAGGAAGTTTTGAATGTTGAAGATTTTGGCATAGACGGCAGTGCTTTAATAGAGCAAAGATAGGAGTTATGGAATGCCAAAGTGGGACGTATTATACCTCTTCTATTGCGAGGAACTGCTATTAGTTTATTTTTAATTTTGCTTATGGAAAAAGGAGCATTGAGGGAGCATTGCAAGATGAGTATCATTGGGTCCCGGGGTGAATGGAGGTTTACATGTTCCTGTCACTTTTTCCTAAATGGACCAGGTGGTGTGTTCTCTTTAGGAGGCCCATTGAAACATAATATATGTACAAAAACTCGCAGGCACAACTTTTTGGTAATGGACAAAGGAGCAGTGGGGGGAGCCCTTGAGAAATGAGTATCATTGGGTTGGGAAGAAGGTGTTAGACATCCTCTGGTGCTTTTTCCTGAATGGGCCGGGTGACAGTATCTCTTATGGAGGCCTTTTGAAATGTTTGATACATATACAAAACCCCATGTACACAGCTTTTTGCATTTTCAATGCATAGGCACACTGGGAACTTTCTGTTTTGAATCCCTCTCCCTTACTTTGCTTCAAAAATTGCATCAAAAATAACATGCTTCAAAATTTGACATTACATGGGCCCTTTGTGATATGGGGGATTAACTCAATGTGGTGAGCGTTTTTTAGGTGAGTCCCCGTCAGTATGAACTTGCGGTAAAAAGGAAAGGAAAGTCTTAACACCATCTTGCCCATGCAGGGGTTTCAGTTTCACACACTGATCCACCGGGCTCTCACTTCAGCAGTACCACTGCCCTGTGTACTGGTCCCCTAGACCATGGGTTCCTCAGACTCACTTAGCCTTTACTCACAGCGCCTCGCCGTACTGACCCACTCCTGGACTCTGGATAGGTTTTCCTAGCACCCTCAGGCTCTCCACTTGAGACTTACAGATCCCTCTCCTGGACTCTCCTGTTGCCTCAGGCTCTCTCGGTCCTCTGCCGACCTGCTTAGCTGTCCCAAC
The DNA here is from genome assembly GCA_037952835.1 of Lithobates septentrionalis. Classification (NCBI taxonomy): domain Eukaryota; kingdom Metazoa; phylum Chordata; class Amphibia; order Anura; family Ranidae; genus Lithobates; species Lithobates septentrionalis. The sequence goes on from JBBDGP010003058.1 coordinate 218,260, forward strand.
TCTCCTGGACATGCAGAAAAGGGAATCTCTCCAATATGGAGTCGTGTCTCCCCAGTATGTCAGCTCTCCTGGCTGGAGCACACCTCTATTCTCACACTCTGGCTGTGTTTCTAAATGGCAGCAAATTTAATCATCAGGCTTATATCGACCCTGCACACCTGTGTACGCAGAGGCTGCAGGTGTCTCGCAAAATCCAGACACGGAATTGAAGGTTTCTTCTCCCCCCCCCCCAAGACACTTCGCAAACCTTCAAGTCCTCCGGTCCCTGATCCAGAATTGCCAAAACCTATGAAAACATAAAACAGAGCTTTCTCCACTTACAATCCACATGCTGGAGCTTCTCGAACTGAACCTTTTAGAATCGACCTTTTGTCCTCTCCATACCAGTTTACTAAACTCATACTGTGTCACAGCTTAGCGAAGGCATAATTGAAAGAGGTGCCCTGGAGCGGTAGAATTGCACTTAGGCCAAGTGTCTATGGTCAGCTGTTGATGTAGTCTTGGTTCGGATTTTGCAGTTGGCTACTGTTTCTCTTCTATGGTAGTTAAGCCAAGAATTTATGAAAAAAAGCATAACCCAGTGATACAGGTGCTTTTGAAAAACACTCTGCTTGTTGCATAAACATAATTTTGCCTTTGGGCAGCGATCGACGGGGAGCCAAAACACGCTTTTTACAGATTGAAATCTGACATTACCTCGCTGGTTTCCCGCTGTCTCATTAGCGACGGCTAGATCAACACAAAACAACGCTCAAGCCCGGTTTTTGATTTTCAGGCATTCAAAAAGATATTTAGATCTTTGGTTTAAAATGAGTGCAGATAACGGCTGCTGAGTTTTATTTGCCTTTGTGTTATTCCCCGCCCCATCCCCCATGTACTGATGTAGAAGAAAGCCAACTCAATGAGATTAAAAAGAAAAGGGGGAAAAAAAAACACACACACTAGCACATAGAGAATAAATGTTTTGTCGGGAACACGTGGGAGCCAAATTAAATTAGATTAAAAATAAGATTAAAATGAGGTTTATTATAGAAATGTTGATTAGAAGGCCCCATTAAGGTCCGCTATTGTGTCATTATCTAAATAGAAATCTCTGCTTTGGCTTTTCAATCAGACATCACTCCAAGTCCTTTATTTACACTGAACCTTCTGCAAAAACGGTGCACCCCATGGGTGCCGGAGAGTTTTCTTGCCAGTTAAAGAAAGAGACCTTTTAACTGTAGCATTTTACAAATGGAAATTTTTTACAAACATTTAGTAATTTTGAAATGCCAGAAATAGTCATTTGGGTTTCATTATGGAAAACATTTTAAAGTTTTTTTTTTTATTTTTATTTTATTTTTTTCTACGAAAAAGATCACAATTTGTAAAAACAAAACCCCCAACCGGAAAGTTTTCCCCAAATTCTGTAACTCTATAAAATTTTCTTGGGTTTGATTTTTTTTTTTTTCAGACTGCCTGCTGACTACTAAGAGCCCTTGCACACTGGGGCGGGGGGCGGCGTCGGCGGTAAAACGCTGCTATTATTAGCGGCGTTTTACCGTCGGTATTCGAGAAAGGGTTAAATACCACCGCAAAGCGCCTCTGCAGAGGCGCTTTGCCGGCGGTATAGCCGCGCCGTCCCATTGATTTCAATGGGCAGGAGCGGTAAAGGAGCGGTATACACACCGCTCCTTCACCGCTCCGAAGATGCGGCTAGCAGGACTTTTTTTACCGTCCTGCCAGCGCATCGCTCCAGTGTGCAAGCCCTCGGGGCTTTCACACTGGAATGACAGTAGCGGCACTTTCGGGGCGGTTTGCAGGCGCTATTATTAGCGCAATAGCGCCTGCAAACCGCCCCAGTGTGCAAGGGCTCTTACTGTTTGCCTTATGTCCTTGATGGGCTTTGGGATGCGAGGCACCCTGGACTGTTGGAAAGAAAGAAAGGCCCGGAGACATTAGGAATGAATAGGCGCAGGGCCGGCATGACAGGGTGGAAGGGGAACCAGGGAGCACAGGGTTATCTTTTAAAGTTGTAAGGAAGTGGTACTTACTTACATGATTGGCTGAGCAGAAGGGGTGATGGGGATGAGTGTAGTAGTTTTGACTGCAAAGATGGGAGTCAGTAATCCATTCATATGAACGTCCCTCCCTGGTAATTTTGCTATGTCTATAGGGAGTAGATAAGGTTTGGTGAGGCGGTTGGGACCCCTTGAAGGGGTTAAAATTCTGTGGTAATCGTGTGGGGACACATCGGTTGGTATGGTTCCTCTGCTGGTTGTGGTCCAATAACAGGGACCAGGTAGTGGTTGCACTGTATGCTGTGGACAATTGATAATGTCCCCGAGGGGGTGTCTTGCGGCTGGGGGGCATATTTATGTGTTTAGAAAAGGGTGCCCCAGACCGAATGTTCTTGGTAATTTAGAATGTAATGTTAAATTTGTTAGTTATGGTTATATTCTTATTATGTTTTGGTAATAAAAGGCCTTTCAGCCATTTAACCCCACTTCGGTCTAAGCATGTATTATTTGGTTAAGTGGGGGGATGGATTTTGGGAGGGTAGGTTAGTATATTGGGGTGGTTACATCTGAACTACCCTAGTCAAGAGTTTAGCGAGTTATATTTTTTTGTCTGTAGTCTTTCACCATCTCCTTTTGCATGTCCGCAGTCTCTGATAGCTTTCCGTAGCATTACACTCCCTAAATATTGTATGTAGCCATTTGTTGATATGGGGACCAGAAGTTTGGCCCTTGACATCATCAAAATTGAACGCAACTGATTTAGAATATACCATTTATTAAATTGTAGATGCTTTTAGGAAGCATCATATAAAAAAATGACCAGCTTGCAGTGCTGTATATGTAGAACTAAAATTGAATTTTCCTCTGACCCCAATCTTTTAACCTCCAATGTATCTCCTCTTCTAGCTCATAGCAATGGGGTCGGGGCTCCCATCCACTCTCTTTTCTTTCAACGAAATAAGGTCTAACTGCATTACCTTTCCATCTGTCACTATGTCTGGTTCTGAGCATTTGCCCTGATCATATCGCATCATGGAAGTGTTGCCTTTCCTTCTTTTCCCAAAGGAGACTAGTGTTCTTTTTTAATAATATAATGTAGATACTATTTAATAATTAAGTATATTAGCAACGTGTGTTATTTAAGAACGACTTGATATTTGTGTCAAAATAAATCACATTAAAAAAAAAAAGAAATCAAAAAAGAAAACCTTTCTGTAGGGAGTACTTATGCTTGATTGGGGCCTTCAAATAAATCTAAAGCCAAAGTAGGGAATGACTAAAAAGCCGTTCAGATTTTTGGCCACTTGGAGACATTTGCACTAATTTCCTCTAGACCTCAAGAGAGAGTAAGGGGAATCCTCTATTAAACATATGTGTCCCCAATAGAAGATTTCGGTTCCATAACTGTTCAATGGTGACTCAAAATATTGGCCTTTCCTCCACTTTCTTTTTCATTGACAGTGGTCACCAGGACAAATAGAGAAGGGGATTCTAAGTTCCCACCATTCTACTCAAAACTAAAAAAAAGGTGTAGGCTTTAGATAGATTTAAGGGTTCTACCTTCTATACACATGTTTGAAGAGTTAAAAAAGCTAAAAAAACAAAAAATAAATAAATGTATAAATTGATCCTTCTCCGTAGCAAGCTATGAAGATTTGGAAACGGCTTTACTCCTGGGAACCAATAGGTGTAATCATTCTTGGGCTTCATGCCTTTTTCGGAATTATCAAGTGGTGGGCCAGGCATGGAAACAGCATAGTTGAAAGGGTCTACTAAAGAACTTGAAGAAGGGATGGGCTAAGGCATATTATTCTGGGTGTTTAGATTAGGAGGCCATCTAATTTTGAAAATCATAGCCCATGGAGCTTCAGAAGTTGAGACAAAGTTTGAAAAGACTTTATTTTTTCTGTCTTTAGAGTATATTTTGTTAGATGTTTCAAGCATAACCCTTAGAACTTGTTACCCATATAAAGGGAGAAGGAAAAAAAAAAAAGGAAATTGAGAAATTCTTAAGTATACTCAATGGCTTGTTCCTTACGTCAAATCCCAGTGTGAATTATGGCCCAGAAAACAGAAACATTAAAATTAATTTTCTGAAAATGTTGTAATATCTCAAAAAGAACGGTCATTGAAGACATGTTGCCTTATTTTTTGTTGTTTTTTTTTAAACAAAATAGGAAAACCAACAAGAAAACCTGCAATCTCCTTTCCCGATGATAGTTTTATTGACTCTGGCGAGCTGGATGTTGGTCGGCGGGCTACTCAGAAGATCCCACCTGGAATATTCTGGAGGTCACAAGTGTTCATAGATCATCCTGTTCACTTAAAGTTCAATGTGTCCCTTGGAAAAGCAGCTCTTGTTGGAATCTACGGCAGAAGAGGTCTACCACCGTCACATACACAGGTAACCAGAGCTGATGGCAGCAGTAATTAAATATGGTGGAGGCAGACGTGTTTTTTTTTTTGTTTTTTTTTTAAATCAATCTAAACGGCCCATTTCATTAGGAACTATGGATATCCCTGAGCTACAAGAGCCTCAATAATGTCAGTGGATCCTGGTGAATTGATTGGCTATATCTTTGATGATCCCGCTGATCTCCAGTGAATGGATAGGCTACATTTTCAGTGATAGTCTCTAGTAAATGGACAGGCTGTGTTTGTTCTCAGTGATGTCACTGGTCTCTAGTGAATGGATAGACTGCATTCTTAGTAATGTCTCTGGTTTCTTGTGAATGGTTAGGCTACATTCTCAGTGATGTTACTGGTCTCTAGTGAATGGATAGGCGCCACTCTTAGTGATGTCACTGGTCTCTAGTGAATGGATAGGCTGTGTTCTTAGTGATGTCACTGGTCTCTAGTGAATGGATAGGCTGCATTCTTAGTAATATCTCTGGTTTCTTGTGAATGGATAGGCTACATTCTCAGTGATGTCACTGGTCTCTAGTGAATGGATAGGCGGTATTATCAGTGATGTCACTGGTCTCTAGTGAATGGATAGGCTGCATTCTCAGTGATGTCACTGGTCTCTAGTGAATGGATAGCCTGCATTCTCAGTGAGTACACTGGTTTCTAGTGAATTGATAGGCTGCATTCTTAGTGATGTCACTGGTTTCTTGTGAATGGTTAGGCTGCATTCTCAGTGATGTCACTGGTCTCTAGTGAATGGATATGCTGCATTCTTAGGGATGTCATTGGTCTTTAGTAAATGGATAGGCTGCATTCTCAGTGATGTCACTGGTCTCTAGTGAATGGATAGGCTGCATTCTCAGTGATGTCACTGGTCTCTAGTGAATGGATATGCTGCATTCTTGGGGATGTCACTGGTCTCTAGTAAGTGGATAGGCTATTTTTCTTTCTTTCACTCACTGTTGACGAGCACACTTTTGGTTTAGTATTTGGAAATACACTCATCAGATATTTTCCTGGTTTTTCAGTTTGACTTTGTTGAGCTGTTGGATGGGAGACGTCTTCTGGCACAGGAGTCCCGCAGTTTGGAGGGTCCTCAGAGGCTGCACAGAGGGGTTGTTCCTGTGACAAGTCATGAGACGGGGTTCATCCAGTACTTGGACTCAGGAATTTGGCATCTGGCTTTCTACAACGATGGCAAAGAGTCTGAGGTTGTGTCTTTCCTTACGACAACGATCGGTAAGTACTCTTTTTTTTTTTTGGTGGCAGATTATTAGACCCTAAAGTTTGTTGCCTTGGAGAAAAGTACACGCTGTAAAGTAGGCACTGGCTTTTTTGGTTTCTCTTGATTATTTATGAATTACTTACCGTTATGCTCCTCACGTTTTTGTTTTTTTTAATGTGATGAAAATAACACACACATTGGTAGTTTATAGAATTTATCTCCTGGTTTGGTGTGATTTAACCTGCTTTTTAAGTGTCCAGTAGATCGCAGATTAGCGGATTCCTATTGACTTCAATGGTATGCGGATGACCATACTGAGGCCAAATTTGGCCTTCTATCCTTTTCAGTTCTTTGAAAACCAAAGGCCCCATTGAGATGCAATTACATTGCAGACAAATGCGGACAAATAATAGTTGAGGGACCAGGTATACAAGTCAAGTGTAGTTTTGTGAGTTGGGGTGCATAAGCTAGGCCAGTGGTTGGCCCAATACCAAACATTCAGACATATATAACAAACCAGCACTCAAGCAGACATAGGAAACAAAAAGAAGGGGTTGGGGTGGGGAGAAATAAAAAGGGGGGGTTGAATCGGGATGCGGGTAACTGGAATCCAGAGCTTACCGTGGCAAGGTCTAGAATGAAGGAAAGCCATAGACTCTAGGACAGTGATGGCGAACCTTGGCACCCCAGATGTTTTGGAACTACATTTCCCATGATGCTCAACTACACTGCAGTACATGAGCATCATGGGAAATGTAGTTCCAAATCATCTGGGGTGCCAAGGTTCACCATCACTGCTCTTAGGGTTGAGGTCAGGTTTACACGTCTTCTGCCAGTAGGACGTCATAGTCACGGGAGAAGGTAAAAGGATTTTTGTATTTGACAATTTTGAATATTACTTTAATCTGCCAGGCAACAGACACCTTCCAGCTCCCTAATGGGTGAAGGTCAATGGGTGTTATTTTACTGCCTTTGAAGTGACTTTTGAATGCACCTCAAACACAGGTCACCAAAATCTTATTGACTTCAACTGATCAGTACCCATTGCAGCCCACTCGCTTCACGCTTTTCTGTGTTTCTGTGGCGTCAGCAAGACTATTACGGTGCATTTAATCTGCGGGCAAAACCGGGTCACTTGCAACCTTTTCTTGTCAAATGCTGCATTTGCCATTCGAATGGAAAAAATATATCGTTTGACGAAGACACCCATCAACATCAACCCAAAGTTGGGGAAAAATGGGCACCTTCTAGTTAAGCAAATAATATGCATCTGCCGGATTTACACTTCCACTCCTATCCTCTTTCCTTCACCCTTTTATTATGTATTCAAACACAATCCATCAGAACTTTGTGTGCTGGAGACACTTCTCCTTCATCAGTTTACTGCAACTGTCAACATCAGCAAAAAAAAAAAAGATACGACTACAACAGAAACTGCCTTATACATGGTGATTGGTGCCTGTGAGAGAAAATAAAATCACTGTCATTCGTGGGCTAAAAAAAAAAAACGAATCTAAATATTAGACCAGTGGCATGGCTTTTTCCTCTATATTAGTAGTTAAAAATAAGCAACATAGACTTGGTATCAACCTCCTACAAATCCTTCTGTACAGCAGCACTCAGACTGGGTGATGGGGGCACTAGTAGCCAATGCATAAGTATAGGGGTGAACTTCTGTTGCATTGTCACAAGTTGAGGGTGGGTAGGGGTGGTAGGTGACCAAGCCTAATTGATCAACTGCAGCAGAGAGAAGTCAGGTCATCTACCTGGTCATGTGGTCTATCAGAGGTGCGTGAATCTCTAAACAGGATGGAGGGGAAATACAAATCCTTTGGAATGGAAATCAGCTCTCTTTCCTGGATACGTCTGTGTACGTTCTCATGTATTTAGATCGGTGCTCTCCAAACTGGTGCCCTTTGCTTGCTTGGGGCATTTTTTCCCCCACTGTCAGCAACTGCGGGGCATCGTTCCTGCCACTGAGGAGGACCATAGGGCACTATTCCTCCCACTGACACCAATGATGGGGCACTATCCCTCCCACTGACAACAATGATGGGGCACTATTCCCCCCACTGACAATAATGATGGGGCACTATTCCTCCCACTGACAACAATGATGGGGAACTATTCCTCCCACCGACATCAACGATGGGGCACTATTCCTCCCACTGACAACAATGATGAGACACTATTCCTTCCAGTGACGATAATGATGGGGCACTGTTCCTCTCACCGACATCAACAATGGGGCACTATTCCTCCCACCGACATCAGCGATGGGGCACTATTCCTCCCACCGACATCAGCGATGGGGCACTATTCCTCCCACTGACATCAGCGATGGGGCACTATTCCTTCCACTGACATCAGCGATGGGGCACTATTCTTCCCACTGACATCAGCAATGGGGCACTATTCCTTCCACTGACCTCAACGATGGGGCACTATTCCTCCCACTGACATCAGCGATGGGGCACTATTCTTCCCACTGACATCAGCGATGGGGCACTATTCCTTCCACTGACCTCAACTATGGGGCACTATTCCTCCCACTGACATCAATCATAGGGCAAGAGGGGGCACTGTTTACTTCCAGGGACACCTGGACATTTTCTACTCCCACTGGCCACAGTCCGACCCCCCTAAATTTTGAAGGACAGTAAGCTGGCCCTTTGTGTAGAAATTTTGGAGCCCCCTGATTTCCGATGGACTTGTTCTGTAATGCTCAAGACATTTCATAGTTCATCCGAACCACAGCTACGAAACGTCTTCAATCTCTTATTGTACCCGAAAGTGAGGACGTTTTGAATGAAAAGGGGCATTTAATTCTCTAATAAACGGACAATTAGAACCCGCAGCGATTTCGATGGGGAACGTTGCAGGAAATGCCCCTCCAGCCACGCGAGTTCCATTGAAATGGACATTACGGTTGGATATTTGGTTCAGTCCATCCTACATTTATACTTCACACAAAATATTTCCGGCCATATAGGTGATGAGTTCAAGTTGAATGCTCACTGCCACAAATGACCTCATGTCTGATCGAGTATTTTTAGCTTTTTGTAGGAAAAGATCTGAGCCAGCCATTTGTACATTGAGCAGCAGGCTCATGTGAGGGGCCGTGCTGTGCATTCTGGGGAGGGGGGGGTGAAGCTGACTGACCAGCTGCTGAATTAGCCTGAGGCTATCTCTGTACCAAGAGCTTGTCAGTTCGCAGCTTGCTTCTTCATCCGCAGGATGGATATACTCTCAGATATTTAATGCACGCAGGATTGACACACCAAGGAAAAAAAAATGCCTGCATGCACGAGCGACGTTTGTAATGGACCCCTATGCATGCATGCTCCGTCATTTTTTCCTCTTCGGGGCAAGGGTGCCTCTTGCTAGTCCAGTCCTAATGTCAGGGCAAAATAATAACAAAACAAAAAGAGATCTCTGCAATACATGCATATTTCCCCATGTTTTATGCCGTTAATGACCTGTAAGTACAGAAATGCACTCAGTCCTGTTGCTTTTGATGAAGGCCTAAGGCCGAAACGCGTCAGTATTTTTGGATGATGTTATTGCTGTAATGCCTAAATAAATATTTTATATGGAGAAGCTGTCGAGTTGCCGGCCTGTACTTTCTGGGCTGACCACACGCAGCATTTTTATGTACTTTTACTAAACTGCCCAAACCCTCCCACTCTCCTCATCTTTACAACATTATTATTATAATACAGGATTTATATAGCGCCAACAGTTTACAACATGAGGGCAGACAGTACAATTCAATACAGGAGGGATCAGAGGGGGCCCTGCTCGTTAGAGCTTACAATCTACATAGACACTAATTATTCTGTAGTCCAATATAAGAACCAGGAGGGCCAACTAGACTCCCTAAGATGACAGGACAGCTTTGAGTTTCTGACATGATCAGCGCTTTATGAACAAATATAACACAACCGTTCCAATTCTAACAAGAAAGAACAAATTAGAGGTGTGCACTGTTGGGGTTTACATACACTTTGGGCCTCATTCACACCAGCGGGCGCATGTTAAAGTTTTTTTTTTTTGCTATTTATTGTTGGTGTTGTAGCACCACACATTTTATATTTAATAAATTTCTATTTTTTTCTACCAAACCAGTTTAAATAAATCTCAGTTTTTTGTTTTTTTTTAATAACAAACATGTTATACTCACATCCTCTGTGCAGTTGGTTTTGCACAGAGCAGCCCGGATCCTCCTCTTCTCGGGTCCCTCTTCGGCGCTCCTCCCTCCTGTCGTGTGCCCCCACAGCAAGCAGCTTGATATGAGGGCACCCGAGCCGAACTGCAGCTCCATGTGTCGACACGGAGCCGTGGTTCGGCCCTACCCCCTCCCTCTCCTGATTGGCTAACTGACTTTGATTGACAGCAGTGGGAGCCAATGGCGCCGCTGCTGCTGTGTCTGAGCCAATTGGGGGGGAGAGTCCTGGACGGCCGAGGCACTCTTGCACATCGCTGGACAGAGATGGGGTTGGGGTAAGTGGGCAGCTGTCACACGACCCAGTTTTTTCCTAGCCTGTCTGCAGGGTAAGATAGCAGGAGGAGAATCTAGTTCTTTGCTGCTGCTGGTCACATGTTCAAAATAAAAAAAATAAACAACTCCTTTGGAATACAGAGTAAAAGTACATAATGTCGGTGAAGTGTTTTGAAAGCAAATATTTATTATTCTTTGGCAATAAAATGGTAAAATGGTGTGGGCAGATTTATGTCAGTCAGAGGCTGCGTCACGCCCCTCCAGCCTGTGTCTTAAAGTGATTGTAAAGGTTTGTTTTTTTTTTTTTTGTTTTTTTTTTTTTAACCACTTGAGCCCCGGACCATTATGCTGCCTAAGGACCAGAGGTCTTTTTCCAATTTGGCACTGCGTCGCTTTAACTGCTAATTGCGCGGTCATGCAATGCTGTACCCAAACGAAATTTGCGTCCTTTTCTTCCCACAAATAGAGCTTTCTTTTGATGGTATTTGATCACCTCTGCGGTTTTTATTTTTTGCGCTATAAACGGAAAAAGACCGAAAATTTAGAAAAAAAATGATATTTTCTACTTTTTGTTATAAAAAAAATCCAATAAACTAAATTTTAGTCATACATTTAGGCCAAAATGTATTCGGCCACATGTCTTTGGTAAAAAAAATGTCAATAAGCGTATATTTATTGGTTTGCGCAAAAGTTATAGCGTCTACAAACTAGGGTACATTTTCTGGAATTTACACAGCTTTTAGTTTATGACTGCCTATGTCATTTCTTGAGGTGCTAAAATGGCAGGGCAGTACAAAACCCCCCCAAATGACCCCATTTTGGAAAGTAGACACCCCAAGGAAATTGCTGAGAGGCATGTTGAACCCATTGAATATTTATTTTTTTTGTCCCAAGTGATTGAAAAATGACAAAAAAAAAAAAAAAAAAAAATATTTACAAAAAGTCGTCACTAAATGATATATTGCTCACACAGGCCATGGGCCTATGTGGAATTGCACCCCAAAATACATTTAGCTGCTTCTCCTGAGTATGGGGATACCACATGTGTGGGACTTTTTGGGAGCCTAGCCGCGTACGGGGCCCCGAAAACCAATCACCGCCTTCAGGATTTCTAAGGGTGTAAATTTTTGCTTTCACTCTTCACTGCCTATCACAGTTTCGGAGGCCATGGAATGCCCAGGTGGCACAAAACCCCCCCAAATGACCCCATTTTGGAAAGTAGACACCCCAAGCTATTTGCTGAAAGGCATGGTGAGTATTTTGCAGCTCTCATTTGTTTTTGAAAATGAAGAAAGACAAGAAAAAACATTTTTTTTTTTCTTTTTTCAATTTTCAAAACTTTGTGACAAAAAGTGAGGTCTGCAAAATACTCACTATACCTCTCAGCAAATAGCTTGGGGTGTCTACTTTCCAAAATGGGGTCATTTGGGGGGGTTTTGTGCCACCTGGGCATTCCATGGCCTCCGAAACTGTGATAGGCAGTGAAGAGTGAAATCAAAAATTCACGCCCTTAGAAAGCCTGAAGGCGGTGCTTGGTTTTCGGGGTCCCGTATGCGGCTAGGCTCCCAAAAAGTCTCACACATGTGGTATCCCCGTACTCAGGAGAAGCAGCAGAATGTATTTTGGGGTGTAATTTCACATATTTCCATGGCATGTTTGAGCAATATATCATTTAGTGACAACTTTGTGCAAAAAAAAAAAAAAAAAAATTTGTCTCTTTCCCGCAACTTGTGTCGCAATATAAAATATTCCATGGACTCGACATGCCTCTCAGCAAATAGCTTGGGGTGTCTACTTTCCAAAATGGGGTCATTTGGGGGGGTTTTGAACTGTCCTGGCATTTTATGCACAACATTTAGAAGCTTATGTCACACATCACCCACTCTTCTAACCACTTGAAGACAAAGCCCTTTCTGACACTTATTGTTTACATGAAAAAGTTTTTTTTTTTTGCAAAAAAATTACTTTGAACCCCCAAACATTATATATTTTTTTAAAGCAAATGCCCTACAGATTAAAATGGTGGGTGTTTCATTTTTTTTTTTCACACAGTAATTGCGCAGCGATTTTTCAAACGCATTTTTTGGGGAAAAAACACACTTTTTTTAATTTTAATGCACTAAAACACGCTATATTGCCCAAATGTTTGATGAAATAAAAAAGATGATCTTAGGCCGAGTACATGGATACCAAACATGCTTTAAAATTGCGCACAAACGTGCAGTGGCAACAAAATAAATACATGTTTAAAAGCCTTCAAAAGCCTTTACAGGTTACCGCTTTAGATTTACAGAGGAGGTCTACTGGAAAAATTACTGCACTCGATCTGGCCTTCGCGGTGATACCTCACATGCATGGTGCAATTGCTGTTTACGTTTGACGACAGACCGCCGCTTGCGTTCGCCTTAGCGCGAGAGCAGGGGGCGACAGGGGTGTTTTTTTTTTTCTTTATTATTTTTTTGCTTTTTTAATCTTACTTTTAAACTGTTCCTTTCATATTTTTTTTTTTAATCATTTTTATTGTTATCTCGGGGAATGTAAATATCCCCTATGATAGCAATAGGTAGTGACAGGTACTCTTTTTTGAAAAAATTGTGGTCTATTAGACCCTAGATCTCTCCTCTGCCCTCAAAGCATCTGACCACACCAAGATCGGTGTGATAAAATGCTTCCCCAATTTCCCAATGGCGCTATTTACATCCGGCGAAATCTAAGTCATGAAATACTCGTAGCTTCCGGTTTCTTAGGCCATAGAGATGTTTGGAGCCACTCTGGTCTCTGATCAGCTCTATGGTCAGCTGGCTGAATCACCGGCTGCATTCTCAGGTTCCCTGTTGAGACAGGAGAGCCAGAGAAAAACACGGAAGACGGTGGGGGGGGGGGCATTCCCTCCCACGGCTTGTAAAAGCAGTCTTGAGGCTAATTAGCCGCTAGGATTGCTTTTACATGAAAGCCGACCGCTGGCTGAAAAGAATGATACCAAGATGATACCTAAACCTGCAGGCATCATTCTGGTATAACCACTCAAAGTCGTGAATGGCGTACCTGAAGACAAAAAAATGGTTAACAATGGTTAACAATAAAGCACAGTAAAGTGTAAATAATTACACACCTGAAAAACAAACATGATAAAACATAATAACAATAACAATAACAATAAAACATTGCAGAATAGAATACAGTAAAAAAGAGCAGAACAATAGAGAGAGAGAGAATAGAGAGAGAGAGAACAATAAAACAACAATTTTTTTTTATTTCTTATTTTTTTTTTTTTTACACTTTTTTTGTAACTAACTTTTATAACGGTAACCGGTTCCAGGTTCGGGTCTCTCAAAATGCGATGGCATCTTGGGAGACCCTGTGAAAGTGTGCCTAGTCTGTGCAATGCTGTACCCTACGCTAATACTCAACTAGTGAATGGTAGCGTTCAAAACATTCACCAATGCAAAGACCAGGATTGTCAGGACAGGAGGGACAATAATAGCGGGTGTCACGCCTATATCCGCGCTTGCTGCAGACACAACATCTTTTTTGGGGGGGTTCGTTGGGTAGGGGTACTTGGGAGGACATAAAGAAAATGCCTCTCATGCAGCCGACTGCATTTGGTTGGGGATGTGAATGGGGGAAGTACGGGCGCTGCAGAAGCGGTGGGTTCCCAATTAGGATTGGCGAATGCAGCAGGAAGGGCACTATGGGCACGACGGGCCTGTGTTTGTCTTTTTGGTGGCAGCGGGACACTACTTGTGCTTGCCACCTCACCAGCTTGAACTGCACTTATGGGACTCGCCACGTCACCACGTGTTACTGCAGTGCTGGTTTGACTACGACCGGGGTGTACTAGGCCGCTGGCGCTTGCCAGTTCACCAAAACGCTACCAAAAAACTGTTAGCGATCGCAGGGATCAGGCCTGACTCTGCGAACGCTGCAATTATGCGTTTAGTGTTTTGTAAGTGACAGTGATCGATCGATACTGCACTTGGGTGGGCTGGGCCGGGCCGGGCGGAGGGGCAAAACGCAGGTGCTAGCAGGTATCTGGGCTGATCCCGCTAACACTGCGTTTTTGGGAACCCTAAACTGCTGGTGACGCTAGTATAGATCTGATCGGATCAGATATTGATGCGATCAGATACTATACCACTAAGGGAGGTGTACAGTGCGTGCGTGGGTGTTAGCGGTACTGGCGCTAATCTGACGCTGCCTGGGGCTGGTGCTTGCCAGTTCACCAAAACGCTACAAAAAAAACTGTTAGCGATCGCAGGGATCAGGCCTGACTCTGCGAACGCTGCAGTTATGCGTTTAGTGTTTTGTAAGTGACAGTGATCGATCGATACTGCACTTGGGTGGACTGGGCTGGGCCGGGCGGAGGCGCAAAACGCAGGTGCTAGCAGGTATCTGGGCTGATTCCGCTAACACTGCGTTTTTGGGAACCCTAAACTGCTGGGGACGCTAGTATAGATCTGATCGGATCAGATATTGATCCGTTCAGATACTATACCACTAAGGGAGGTGTATGGTGCGTGCGTGGGTGTTAGCGGTACTGGCGCTAACCTGACGCTGCCTGGAGCTGGCGCTTGCCAGTTCACCAAAATGCTACCAAAAAAACTGTTAGCGATCGCAGGGATCAGGCCTGACTCTGCGAACGCTGCAGTTATGCGTTTAGTGCCTTGTAAGTGACAGTGATCGATCGATACTGCACTTGGGTGGGCTGGGCTGGGCCGGGCGGAGGCACAAAACGCAGGTGCTAGCAGGTATCTGGGCTGATCCCGCTAACACTGCGTTTTTGGGAACCCTAAACTGCTGGGGACGCTAGTATAGATCTGATCGGATCAGATATTGATGCGATCAGATACTATACCACTAAGGGAGGCGCATGCTGCGTGCGTGGGTGTTAGCGGTACTGGCGCTAATCTGACGCTGCCTGGGGCGACGCATATCACCGCCGGGCGATCGGGGGGCTAAACCTTTATTCGGTAATAAACGGCGGGTGCCCTGACACTATAAAAAATAAACGAACTAACCAGCGTCAACCGTAACGGTTATACGGTGATCAGTGGTGAAAGGGTTAACTAGGGGGCAATCAAGGGGTTAAAACATTTATTAGGTAGTATATGGGGGTCCCTGACGCTATAAAACGCTGACGGCGAACCTAAATATTTACCTCACTAACTAGCGTCACCAGCGACACTAATACAGCGATCAGAAAAATGATCGCTTAGCGACACTGGTGACAGGGGGTGATCAAGGGGTTAAAACTTTATTAGGGGGGGTTAGGGGGGTACCCTAGACCTAAAGGGGGGTAATACTCACTGTCCCAACACAGTAACTGTCACAAACTGACACCATGCAGTAATCAGAAAAAAAAAAAAAAAAAAAAAACTGCTGGTGTCAGTTTGTGACAGGGGGGGGGGGGGTGATTGGGGGGGGATCGGGGGCGATCGGGGGGGGGATCGGGGTGTTTTGTGTGCCTGGCATGTTCTACTGTGTGTGTGTAGTGTTGGTGCACTCACTCACATGTCGTCTCTCCTCGGGCCGGAACGGAAAATACCGACCCGAGGGGAGATGACATCACTTCCTTTGCTGCTGTTTAGCATACAGCAGCAAAGGAGTGTTCTCATTGGCCGGCGGCGATCGCGAGGGGGGGGCCACGAACGGATGGTCTCCCCCTCATCACCGATCGCCGCTGGACAAAAGACGACCGCCTCGGGCACCGGGGGGGGGTCCGATCGGACCCCCCACCCGCGGAAGGCAAATCACGTACCCTGTACGTGATTTTGCCTGTCCGTGCCACTTTGCCGACGTACATCGGCGTGAGGCGGTCGTCAAGTGGTTAAATAACAAATATGTCATACTTACCTCCACTGTGCAGCTCGTTTTGCACAGAGGCCTCGAACATCCTCTTCTGGGGTCCCCTGGCAGCTCTCGTGGCTCCGCCCCACATCAGATAACCCCCTAGGAGAAGCGCTCTCCCAGGGGGGTTACGTTGTAGGCGCGCTCCCGAGTCCAGCATTCGGCGTCCATAGCCGCCGAATGTATGACTCGGCCACGCCCCCCCGGGCCCGCGTCATTGGATTTGATTGACAGCAGCGGGAGCCAATGGCTGCGCTGCTATCTATCCAATCAAGAGCCAGGAATCCCGGGCAGAAGGACAGCGTGAAGTTCCAGGGCTCAGGTAAGTAAAACGGGGGGCTGGGGGGCCGGTCACTGGCAGGTGTTTTTTCACCTTAATGCATAGGATGCATTAAGATGAAAAAACACAAGGGTTTACAACTCCTTTAATAACAGGGAGGTAAAACCTCCATCAATCAAGATGTAATATCCCACCCCTATTGTGTTTAGCTGGTTAGTGGGCATGGAAGAGGAAGGAGGGAGGTGGGTTGTCATTTACCACCGTGTATATGCCCCACATGTGTGACTCTATGGTCACATGGGCTGCTCAGATGTGATAGGGAGGAAATGCTCAGTAGAAATACACTAAAAACTGAGCATGTGCAGAGCTGCCATCACTGCTCTGCAAAATCCCCAGCCGCAGTGGGGACATGGACAGAGGGGGGAGATAGCAAAAAGTGGGATCAACCATTTTTTTTTTTTTGCAGAATACAGAAATTGAATCCCATAGTGAGTGACTATGTACAGCACGTAATACACCATTTATTGATCGTTTTTAATGATGCGGGTTTAATGCCACTTTAACTTGACACCTCATTTAACTCAATGTGTGAAAGCGCATTAAAATGTGCTGCGCAGAAATGCAGCATGTCCTACTTTTTTTTTTTTTTTTTTTTTTTTAGCACACTGGTGTAAACTGAAGCAGTTGGGCCATATAGCAGTTTGTCTTGTCTATGTGTTGGGCAACATTGCCCAATGCAGCTTAGGCTTCATGTACACGGGTCATTTCTCAACCTCTCCTGAACGCTGGATCATCACAGCTAGTAATCCACGTTTAAAAACGTGTGTTTAGCAACGTTTACAAGCCGTGTTTAGCCGTGTTTGCGCTCAGGAGCATTTACTAAAGATAACCTCAGGAGACCCTCCGAAATGATTAGAAAGCACTAAAAACAAGTACCGTATTTATCGGCAAATAACACACACCCCCAATTTAAGAGGGAAGTTTCAGGTGCCCACCTGCAGCCTGTTGTGCGCCAACCTGCAGCCTGTTATGCGCCCATCTGCCCTCTCAATGCAGCCCACCATGTCTTGGATGAAATCACTGAGCCGCCATCTGTTTCCTCGCTCTCCGTCGGCAGTCCCGCCTCCACCATCGGCATTGGACCAGCTCCTGTGATAGACAGAACACTGGTCCAATTCCGGTGGCGGAGGCGGGACTTTGTGTTGGGGAGAGGAGATGACGGCTCTGTGATTTCCGGTGGCACTCGTTCCCCTCCTTCCCCTCAGAGGTATGCTGTTGGCGTATAACACGCACCTGTGATTTTCCCCCTATTTTCAGGGGAAAAAAGTGCGTGTTATACGCCGATAAGTACGGTATTTATTAACTATTTCAGCCATTCCGTGAGAGAGCAGTGTGAGTAGCAGCTGAGAAATCAGTTTGCTTGTAGCTAGCTGTTATTTTTTGGTTGGTTTGGTAATATGGATCCCATGATGAGCATGTGTGAGGAAATGTGTGAGGAAATACTCCTGATGTTGCTTTTGCTGAGGCTCAAAAGACGTAGAAAATTGCGTGAGAGGACCAGAGTTCGTCGCTACTGGACACCTCCATTGATGGCTCAACGCATGTCCACAGGATACTTTTCTAATAGGTATGTTCAGCTGCATAATTACCCAGAGAAATTTTAAAATTTTACACGCATGTCACTTGCCACCTTTGACGTTCTCTTGGAAAAGGTTAGACCCCGTGTAGTTCGCATGGACACCAACATGAGGTAAAGCGTCCCACCAGAGGAACGTCTGTTGGTGACTCTCAACTTCAGCGTCAAGTAAGGCAAGTTGTGTATTGTACAGCATAATTGGCTGATGAGGGGAATATCACATGGTATATCAAGCTTGCATACAGTGATAATTTGAGTTTTTGGTGTGTTTTTTAGCATTTTCCAGGCTCAAAAGTAATAAATAAAATGTTTCCCTTTAAAAGCGCTACCAGACGAAAATGGGTAGCCGCATTTGGCGTTTGATATGCCTCTAAACACAGCTTCAGAACGCATTTTTTTGGGTTCCAAAAAAAGCCTCTAAACCCAACTGCTTAGAAACGACTGTAAAGGACCTTGTGTACATGTACTGCTAAGATAACATGGAGGAGAGTTCAGGGGCAGCTGAAAAAAATGCCCAACAGCTCCTAAACATCAGTTTACCAGCAGCAGTGTACATGAGGCCTTAATGAGGCTGCTGTGAAGGAGCCTTAAAAAGTGTAACTTTCCCCTTGTTTACAGATTTCTCAGTGCTTCCTAGGAATTTGAAATCTTCAGTTTCCATAGGCATTTCCTAAATTTTGCATGCTGCAAACAACATAACAAAGAGTTCAATGGATCCAATTGGAAATTGATGTACTCCAAGGTAGCTTGTCCATTTAGGGCACCTGATAATACCATCAGTCATTTGAGTGGCTCGGGGGTCATGGCCATTTCCTAGCAGCTGCGTTATAAATCTGTCAGCCACCACAATCTATATGGAAGGGGGCTTTATTTGCCCAGAGGATTAGAAGATAATATATTGTTGGGTCTGATTCTTTCTCCATGCAAGAGGAAGATTTATTCTGGTATGTACAGATATGGCTCCATGTTAGCTTCTGGCATGGAGTATGGCCTTCGGTTCTTGCATGGCTTTACAAAAGCATTTGTCACTTTCAAGTTAGCAAAGCAACGAGAGACATCGGGGGGGGGGGCTTTGGGGCAGTGCATGCAGGGAAGTGTGAACACAGTGCTTATTTATGTGATCGTGCAAAAAAAGGAGATTTTCACTTGGGTGCCAAGCTTGTGGGTGTGCTGACGAGGTGTCCATGTTACATACCATGACCAATATATAACATGCCAGGGTGAAATCCGTGCAATAAAAGAAGCTTTTCACTTGAAAGACAAGTTTGTGGGTGTGACAACATACTTGTATATATGTTATCTGTCCAATATACACCGATCAGCCATAACTTTGTAACCTCTGACAGTGATGAATAAGATTGATTATCTCAAAGTAGGTGAGATATATTAGGCAGCAAATTAGCACGTTGCCCCTGAAGCTGATATGTTAAAAGCAGAAAATATGGGTGTCACGGTCTGTTGTGTACGGGGCTGCGTAGGCTCAGGCCAGTCGGGATGCCCATGCTGATCAAAAACAAACGTTTCCCAGCTCACTTACCAGCTTGCCTGCAGCAAAACCAAATTGACCCTGTCTAACAGTTCACGTTAAAAAACAAGGGCATTAAGGCACCCCAGTATACTGCAGTCCAAACGCTATAATTTTGAGAGTCTCCCAAAATGGAGCACATATAGCAATGGATAGATTAAGGGCAGGTCTCGGACCCCAACCTATACCACTCCTTCCAGCTGTCCCACAAACCTAGTGTAGTTATAGCTTTTGTTTACTCATGGTATGCTGTCAGACTGACCGCTGTCAGTCTGCAATCATGACCAAGAAGACTAACCTGCAGTAGAGCGATCTGAAAGCGAGGCTTGAAGCGCTCGTGGAGTGCAGCGTGCAAGGGATGACATTGATGGTGGTGCAGAGGATGGTCTATGTAGACATCTTTACCCGGATGCCTGTATACTTAGATGTTCCTGTTTTAATCATCAACCATGTGAGTTGCTAAATGTTGTACCTTCATTAAATGTAACCGTATTGTTACACTTAGAGGAGCCTCTCTTCTCTTTTATACTCAGTTGTGACATGTCACTACTTGTATATCAAGACATTGTTTGTATATCAAGTCAAAATGTATTTAAAAATTTAGCTTGCCTTGCAAAACGCTCTCAAACCAAGTTACTCTCAATCCAAGGCTTTACTGTAGTTGGAGTTTCTGAAGAGTTGGATATTTAGACAGAGCAGCGGCATAGCAGGGGCTCAGGTCGGAGTCTATGCTTTGTTTTTGCATATACCTGGGATTTAAGTTGAAGCATAGTTAGTTTTATATGTGATCGTTATTTATTTTTATCCTGGTCATGGCTTATCTAGTAATAGTTGGTCACTTTCAACTGGACTTGTTCTGTAATGTAGAAGACTTTTCAAACCAAGCCATTTCTTTACGTGAGGAAGTGGTTTAGTTAGGCTTTATAATGTCTTCAACATTACAGAACAAGTCCACTTAAATGTGACAAACTACTACGAGCTACAGTGAGTATTGAAATGTTGGCATACTTGATGGGTTTGCTTTAAGGCATATAATAAATGATTCTGGAAGACTTTGTGTGACAGGTGTAGTTTTGTTCTTCATTCCCGGGTATTTTCACTGCTGTTAGCTGAACACATCATTCAGTCAGTATTAAGAGATCACGCCTGGTATTTGCATTGCCATAACTTCAAAGTTTACTGGCGGTGATTTCAGAGACTTAATGTTGAACATGTCTCTCTGCAGTTACCGGATTCACTATAACTGTAAAATAGGTTGCCATTCAGGTGTTGTTCTTCAAAAAGTACTTTCAAAGAAATCCGATGTCCCATTTTATTTATTTATTGTAAATATTAAAGGTTTAACCAGTTACCGTCCAACCACAGTACATTTACTGAAGGCAGGAGGCATGGACAGGCTGGATCACGTGCATGTACGTGATCCAGCCTGTTCGGGGTTAGGGGAGCACAAGCCCAACCAATGATTTATGGCTAAGACCTGCTGTGGCTGATTGGCTGTAGCCAATCACAGCACAGGGCTCTGTACACAGACCAGGGATCTGGCTGTTTCATCTCCCTACAAAGCAGGGAGAAAAGACAGCTAGATCTGTTTGTAAAAGCAGCACACATTAAACACTACACTTGTTAGGCACACTGTTAACCCCCTTGATGCTAACCCCTTCCCAGCCAGTGTCATGAATACAGTGTACAGCAGCTTTTTTTAATCTGGGTGCCCAGGCATCCTGAGATGCGTTGAGGTTTCTTCAGGGGTGCCTTGGCAAATTGCCTAAAAAATGTATCAAAAATTGTATACAAGCCAGCAGGTGGATGAAGCCTGCCTTTATTTACACAAAGCCACAGGTTTTCATTATGCACCATTAAAAAGGGTGTGTGTAATTTTTACATTTGCTAGACAACTTAGTCTAAATGCAATGCCTCTTTCACATGGGCAGCCGGGGATTGTAAAAAGAGGTGGATACCACCCACCTGACTGCCTACCATACAACTGATGCTTTGCGTCACGGCTGCCGCATTTAACCTGATATGTCAAGTTGACTGGCAGCACCTCCTTTTAAACTCGCCCATTGAGGTCAATAGGGTTGCGCCACAGCGGCCAGTCAAATACGTTGTGGCTTGTTGATTTGAGAGGCAGCACCTCCTTGCAAACTTGCCCATTCAAGTTGCACCACAACCACAAACCAAATGCTTTGCGGCATGTTAAGCCAAGAGGCGGCATCTCCTTGTAAACTTACCCATTCAAGTTAGTGAGGTCGCGTCACAACGGCAAGCCAAATGCTTTTTCGGCATTTTGATTTGAGAGGCAATACCTCCTTTCTTGCCCATTCAAGTCAACGGAGTCGTGCCACAATGGAGACCCAAATGCCTCGCTACACGCTGAGTTGAAAGGAGAGCCCGCTCCTCCTTGCAAACATGCCCATTCAAGTTAATGGGGTTGCCCCACAACCACGAGCCAAATGCTTTGCGGCATGTTGAGTTGAGAGGGGGCACCTTCTTGCAAACCTGCCTATTCAAGTCAATGTGGTCGTACCGCAACCACGACCCAAATGCTTTACGGCATGTTGAGTTGAGAGACGGCACCTTCTTGCAAACTTGCCTATTCAAGTTAATGGATTTGCCCCACAACCACGAGCCAAATGCTTTGCGGCATGTTAAGGTTGAAATGCGTCACCTGTTTGTAAACTTCCCTATTCAAGTCAATGAGATCGTACCGCAACCACGAGCCAAATGCTTTGCAGCATATCAAGTTGACAATCGACATCTCTGTTCTAACTTGCCCATTCAAGTCCATTGGGTCATGCTGCAACCATGAGCCAAATGCTTTGCAGCTTGCTGAGTTGAGAGGCAGCACCTCCTTTCAAACTTGCCCATTCAAGTCAATGGGGTTGCCCCACCACCACGAGCCAAATGCTTTGCGGCATGTTGATTTGAGAGGCGGCACCTTCTTGCAAACTTGCCTATTCATGTTAATGGGTTTGCCCTACAACCACGAGCCAAATGCTTTGCGGCATGTTGAGTTGAAATGCGTCACCTTCTTATAAACTTGCCTATTCAAGTCAATGAGGTCCTACCGCAACCATGAGCCAAATGCTTTGCAGCATGTCAAGTTGACAGGCGGCATCTCTGTTCTAACTTGCCCATTCAAGTCCATTGGGTCATGCTGCAACCATGAGCCAAATGCTTTGCAGCTTGCTGAGTTGAGAGGCAGCACCTCCTTTCAAACTTGCCCATTCAAGTCAATGGGGTTGCGCCACAACCACAAACCGGACGCTTTGCACCATTTCGAGTTGACAGGTAGCACTCCATTTCAAACTTGCCTATTCAGGTCAATGTGCTTGTGTTGCAACCACAAGCTAAAATGCTTTGCAGCATGTCCAGCTGAAGGCGGCACGCACCTCTGTTAAAACTTGCCCATTCAAGTCCATGGGGTCATGCCGCAACTGCGAGCCAAATGCTTTGCGGCATGTTGAGTTGAGAGGCAGCACTTCCTTTCACACTCGCCCATTCAAGTCAAAAGGGTCACACAGCAACAGCAAGCCAAATGCTTGGCACACGGTTGTCCCGCATTAGTCTCCTTGACATTTAAAAAAAAAAAAGCAAAATAATTAAATAAGGGTTTTCAGGAGGCAGCATCATCTCCTCCTGAACGCCTGATAGCGGTTGCTTAGCAGCACTCTGAAAAGTGATTCACCGCAGAACGCTTTCAGGTAATTAACATGTGTGAACTACATGTGGAGAAAAATATAAATAAAGAATAAATGTAAAAAAAAAAAAAAAAAGATTTGGCATATACTGAATACTATGATTTTGTATTACCCCCATACAATTACGAGAATACAGTTATTTTCTTTATACTGGGCCTTTATTTCCCAATTAATTTATTTTTTCTTTCACAGTCAGACTCAAAGACAGGTACATACAGGTCCACTTACAACGTCCGTTTAGTACTTTGAGGAAATGTCAGGAAAACAGATGCCTGGCCGGGGTTCAGATGTCTGTGATAGACACTAATAAAAGGCAGATGGCACTTTAAAGACCGTCATCTTTATTCTCATTGGAGACCTGCAGCGTCAATAAAATCCAATCTGGGTTTCAGGTTATGTCACTATTTTTTTTTTTTTCGATGCTGCAGCTGTTGCAGTTAGAAGTGCAGGAAAGACGATTTGTATGGAGGTTTTGTGTACATTTGCAGTTCTCAAACATAAAAGGTTTCAAAATATTTTTTTTCTGCTGGATAAATAAATATGAAATAATTTCACATAAATATTTCAGTTTTTAATATTTCCAACCAATCAGATGGGGCTCTAGGTTTACTTGTCCACACTTTCACCTTTTGTTGAAAAAAAAAACGACTGTTGGAAGAGCTCAATAGTGACTCCACCCTGCCGTTGCTGAGAAGAAATTTGTGGAGTTTCAATTAGAGAGAGTATCTGAACAGCTTCTGCTTTAGCATGAATTACACCCTGTACTAAGGTGGTTCTAAAGCCTTAAAGTGATTGTAAAAACTTGTTTGTTATTTTTATAGGACAAAAATAAAAAATGTTATACTTACCTGCATTGTGCAGTGGATTTGCACAGAGCAGCCCGGATCTTCCTCTTCTTGGGTGCCTCTTCAGCTCTCCTGGCCCCTCCCTCCTGTTCAGTGCCCACCACAGCAAGCAGCTTGCTATGGGGGCACCCGAGCCGAGTCACAGCTCCCTGTGTCCATTAAGATGAATAATAAAAAAAAAAAAAAACTGTCAATAAAAAAAATACTGACGCTTACCTTTGATTCTGGATGACCACCCTCCTTAGAGGTAAACCAACAGGGCCCTCAGATATCTGGAGACATCAAATGAAACGAGAGGCAGGTTGTCTGCCTTTATTAGGTGGGTTACAGCTTATATATGGTTCAACATACCAATAGAAAGAGGGGAGGGGGGGGGAGTGGTTGGTAAATGATGTATTGGTATAAAATATATGGTTATACAAGCCAATGACCCCTAAAACACATTTATCATGAGGTTACAAGTCAACAGGCCATCTGGTTATGAGTCACAAGTCATGTATCCTGTCCCATGGCCTACAGAACAGAGAACAGGAAAGGACAAACCAACCCACAATGATATATATAGATATATATATATATATATCTATATAGATATATACCCAGTTTCCCCCAAAATAAGACCTAGCGTGATTGTCAGTGATGGCTGCAATATAAGCCCTACCCCCCAAATAAGCCCTACCCTGTTTCCCCTGAAAATAAGACCTACATGGCCTTTAACTAGGGCTTATTTGTGGGGTAGGGCTTATATTGCAGCCATCACCGACAATCACGCTAGGTCTTATTTTTGGGGAAACAGGGTGTGTATATATATATATATATATATATATATATATATATATATATATATATATATATATATATATATATTATTTATATATATATATATATATATATATATATATAGTACAGTGCTTGTGCAAGCATTTTTCTAAGCATTCTTTCATAGTTGGAAATGGCAAAGCTTATCAAAATGGAGTCACAATGGTTTGGGCATATTATTACAACCTTGACCCAAACACTAACCCTGGCACTGACCTAGATCATACTGCAGCCGCAGTATTTGTAGCTGCTGACTTAAAAAAAAAAAAAAATTAGGCGGAACTCCGCTTTAAGGAACATTAAAAGTTTGCATGAATACATTCCTGATGCGTCACAAAAACTCTACTTTTTATCATAAAAAGGCCATCCTTGAGTGCCAATGCCTTTGCCTTGGCAGGGAAGAAGTTATTAGTCTGCTGCAGGCAAGAGAAAGCATTTTCTCAGTTCCTTTTGTCCCAGTGATCAGACTGCAATATAGCAACTTTGTAGGAAGGTGAGAGGATGCAGCAGGGGGCTGATCTGTGTCAGACATTTGTGAACACAGCCAGGAACAGCACAGGCACCAAGATTTACATCGTTCTGTCATCCTTGAGCCAGTGGATGATCTTTAATGCCCCTAGTCTGGGTACAAGGGGCATTTTAAGCACACAGTTTTGAAAAGCAGGAGCGTACCTTTCATCGTTAGCTTTGTTAATGAAAGCTGAAGGTTCGTGAGTGCTTTCACTGTGACACATTGCAATCGAATAATTCAGTTCAAGCACTCTGGATCATAACACTTTTTTTTTTTTCATCATCAGGTCATGCTGTCAAAGCTGCTGAAAGCCGGTGATATTTAGAGTAAAGGGAGAAAATCTGAGCTCAAGCCTTGACTCTGCTGTAAATAAAATGCTAGGAAGGCATCTAGATAAGTGCTTGGATCAGCCTCTGGGTACCCCTCTGTGCTCTTCCCGCCTGCCAGACTCACATCAAAGGCTCAGAACGGGGTATCCGTATCAAGCAGAAAAGCTTATCTAGCAGCAGCCATTGCTGGAGCGCCAAGTAGTTTTTCCACTTAGTGAACTCATCAAATTGCAGGGCTTTCGTATTGTCCCCTTGAAGCCCAGCTGGGGTCTGACACCTTGTTTTCTGTTTATGGGCCTGTATCATCACATTATGATTGGAAACAGACTTCTTCTTAGAATTGCTTTAAGTGGCACATTGCACTTTCACGCCAATGCTTTATGTTGGCATATATACGGGTAATGGCATAGGAAGGGAGGAGGTGGGTGTGTCTGACCAGTTTTGATAGATTACAGTGGCCTTTATCAACCTCTTTAGCCCAGAGGAACCTTTGAACTAATTTTCAGGTCACTGGGAACCCCTGATACAATTATTTTATCAGGGCTCAGTGGTAAGAATACCTTTTTACATTAGTAGTCAGTGAGAAAAATTCCTCTTACAATAGTGGTCCGTGGGAAGAATGCCCACTTTTCATTAGTGGTCAAGGAAGAATGCCCCTCTTACATTGGTGGTCATGGAAGAATGGCCCGCTTAAGCTGATTGCCCTTCTTACAGAAATAGTCAAGGAAGAATACCCACCTTTCATTGGTGGTCAGGGAAGAATGCCCCTTACATTGGTGGTCAGTGGGAACAATGCTCCTTACATTGGTGGTCAGGGAAAAATGCTCCCCCTACTTTGGTGGTCAGTGGGAGAATGCTTCTTACATTGGTTGTCAGGGAACAATGCTCCCCTTACATTGGTGGTCAGGGAAGGATAGCCCCCTTATGCTGATGGCCCTCCTTATAGTAATGGTCAAGGAAGGACACCCTCTTTTCATTGGTGGTCAAGGAAGAATGCTCCTTACATTTGATGCTCAGCAGGAAGAATGCCCCTTATATAGGTGGCCAGGGAAGAATGCTCCTTACATTGGGGATCAGTGGAAAGAATGCTCCTTACATTGGTGGCCAGGGAAGAATACCTCCCCACCTACATGGGTGGTCAAGGAAGAATGTTCTCCTTATGCTGATGGCCCTTCTTACAGTAATGGTCAGGGAAGGATACCCTCCTTTCATCGGTGGTCAGTAGGAAGAATGCTCCTTACATTGGTGATCAGTGGGAAGAATGCTCCTTACATTGGTAATCAGTGGGAAGAATGCTCCTTACATTGGTGGCCAGGGATGAATGCACCTTAAATTGGTGATCAGAAGGAAGAATGCTCGCTATATTGGTAATCAATGGGAAGAATGCTCACTATATTGGTAATCCGTGGGAAGAATGTTCCTTACATTGGTGATCAGTGGGAAGAATGTTCCTTACATTGGTGATCAGTAGGAACAATGCTCCTTACATTGGTGGCCAGGGAAGAATTCACCTTATATTGGTGATCAGAAGGAAGAATGCTCATAATATTGGTAATCAGTGAGAAGAATGCTCCTTACATTGGTGGTCAGTGGGATGAATGCTCCTTACATTGGGGATCAGTGGAAAGAATGCTCCTTACATTGGTGACCAGGGAAGAATACCCCCCCCCCCCCCCCACCTACGTGGGTGGTCAAGGAGGAATGTTCTCCTTATGCTGATGGCCCTCCTTCCAGTAATGGTCAGGGAAGGATACCCTCCTTTCATCGGTGATCAGTGGGAAGAATGCTCATTACATTGGTGGCCAGGGAAGAATGCACCTTATATTGGTGATCAGTGGGAAGAATGCTCACAATATTGGTGATCAGTGGGATGTATGCTCCTTACATTGGTGATCAGTGGGAAGAATGCTCCTTACATTGGTGATCAGTGGGAAGAATGCTCCTTACATTGGTGATCAGTGGGAAGAATGCTCCTTACATTGGTGATCAGTGGGAAGAATGTCCCTTACATTGGTGATCAGTGGGAAGAATGTTCCTTACATTGGTGATCAGTGGGAAGAATGTCCCTTACATTGGTCATCAGTGAGAAGAATGATCCTTACATTGGTGATCAGTGAGAAGAATGTCCCTTACATTGGTGATCAGTGGGAAGAATGCTCCTTACATTGGTGATTAGTGGGAAGAATGTTCCTTACATTGGTGATTAGTGGGAAGAATGCTCCTTACATTGGTGATCAGTGGGAAGAATGTCCCTTACATTGGTTATCAGTGAGAAGAATGTTCCTTACATTGGTGATCAGTGAAAAGAATGCTCCTTACATTGGTGATCAGTGGGAAGAATGCTCCTTACATTGGTGATTAGTGGGAAGAATGTTCCTTACATTGGTGATCAGTGGGAAGAATGCTCATTACATTGGTGGCCAGGGAAGAATGCACCTTATATTGGTGATCAGTGGGAAGAATGCTCACAATATTGGTGATCAGTGGGATGTATGCTCCTTACATTGGTGATCAGTGGGAAGAATGCTCCTTACATTGGTGATCAGTGGGAAGAATGTCCCTTACATTGGTGATCAGTGGGAAGAATGTTCCTTACATTGGTGATCAGTGGGAAGAATGTCCCTTACATTGGTCATCAGTGAGAAGAATGATCCTTACATTGGTGATCAGTGAGAAGAATGTCCCTTACATTGGTGATCAGTGGGAAGAATGCTCCTTACATTGGTGATTAGTGGGAAGAATGTTCCTTACATTGGTGATCAGTGGGAAGAATGTTCCTTACATTGGTGATCAGTGAGAAGAATGTTCCTTACATTGGTGATCAGTGAGAAGAATGTTCCTTACATTGGTGATCAGTGGGAAGAATGTCCCTTACATTGGTGATCAGTGAGAAGAATGTTCCTTACATTGGTGATCAGTGGGAAGAATGCTCCTTACATTGGTGATCAGTGGGAAGAATGTTCCTTACATTGGTGATCAGTGGGAAGAATGTTCCTTACATTGGTGATCAGTGGGAAGAATGTTCCTTACATTGGTGATCAGTGAGAAGAATATTCCTTACATTGGTGATCAGTGGGAAGAATGTCCCTTACATTGGTGATCAGTGAGAAGAATGTTCCTTACATTGGTGATCAGTGAGAAGAATGTTCCTTACATTGGTGATCAGTGGGAAGAATGTCCCTTACATTGATGATCAGTGGGAAGAATGTTCCTTACATTGGTGATCAGTGGGAAGAATGTTCCTTACATTGGTGATCAGTGGGAAGAATGTTCCTTACATTGGTGATCAGTGGGAAGAATGTTCCTTACATTGGTGATCAGTGAGAAGAATATTCCTTACATTGGTGATCAGTGGGAAGAATGTTCCTTACATTGGTGATCAGTGGGAAGAATGTTCCTTACATTGGTGATCAGTGGGAAGAATGTTCCTTACATTGGTGATCAGTGAGAAGAATATTCCTTACATTGGTGATCAGTGGGAAGAATGTCCCTTACATTGGTGATCAGTGAGAAGAATGTTCCTTACATTGGTGATCAGTGAGAAGAATGTTCCTTACATTGGTGATCAGTGGGAAGAATGTCCCTTACATTGATGATCAGTGGGAAGAATGTTCCTTACATTGGTGATCAGTGAGAAGAATGCTCCTTACATTGGTGATCAGTGGGAAAAATGTTCCTTACATTGGTGACCAGGGATGAGTGTGCCTTACATTGGTGATCAATATGAAGAATGCAAGGATGGGTGTGTGATTATTATAGCAAAAGCTGTTTTTTTTTTTTTTTTTTAACTTTAATCTGTGCTGGACTTTTTTTTTTTTTTTTTTTTGTAATAGTGAAAGTTGGGCTTTAAGTTATGCATAGAGTTTGCTTGGTTGAGCCGCTGGCTGGCTTCCTATATCTCTTGGGTACAATAGTAGTGCAATCCTGTTGCTAAAAGCTGTTGATTTTAAAGTGCAGTCTTACATGCCACAGATATGATTTTCTCACCTGATCTGGCTAAAAACAAATAGAAATCTCAATATCACTTTAAAAAGAAAGTGAAAAACTGGAAAAAGGTTACAATAAATGTGTACTTGTGGAAAATACCTTACAGTTCCACTTTAATGATTTTCAGCTCTGCCCTTTTAAAATATTTGGCATTTCCATCTTGCTTGATTTTTTTTTAACCTGATGAGTATTCAGTCTTATCACTAATCTTGAAACAGGGAAGAACAAGTATGTTTTTGGAAATAAACCAGTAGCAACACTTGCATAGTTTTCCCTTTTTTATGAATATCTATAAACAGATACCAAATGATTTGTACAAGAACACAATGTTTTGATGTAGAAAGCACGTCCTCCGGCACCTACATCCCCTACGGAGAGCAGCAGATTTGGACTCCGCTGTCTCAATAATTCACAGCCGGAGCTTTTGGCGATCTCGCCATATACGTCTCCCACACGCTGTCCAAGCACACAGACTGGCAGAACGTTCACAAAAAGCTGCCAGCCGCGGAGAATCCTGACTCCTTTTTTACCTTCCTTCTTATGTGTGGGTACTGACCATGCGGCCTATTCACAAAGAAGTCAATCAGAAGGAATTCAGTTTTACCAACTTCATCATTTTTTCGACTCTTGGCACCTGTTTTCCCAGGTCTTTAAAATTCTGCAATCTTTGGGTGGGAATTCTAAAACGTGGTGAAGTGTCTTTAAAGCTTAAAGCGGAGCTAAACCCTCCTATTGTTTTCAGCCAAGGAAGCTGCCACCTTAGCTTCTGTTTGATCCTCAACTGCCATGACTGCCGGGAATGTAACTGTTTTTTTAAACTGATGGGTTGAGGTTCCACTTAAAGAGGAAAAAAAAACTTTCACAAGGGTCATTACATAGTTACATAGTAGGTGAGGTCGAAAAAAGACTCAAGTCCATCATAACCTAGGATCTGTACTTTCTGCTGCTAAGTCCTTCTTTAGATGACATCTTCCTACTTCAATATCCTGCACCCCACCCCAAAAGACCACTGCCGCCATAATCTTCCAGTGCAGTGGGGGTTAAAACAGCTAAGGGGTGTCACAGGCTCTCATCCAGAGGGCCCTTACTATGCCTGCCCATTCCGCCCTGCTTCTCCATTCATGATTCATGGAAGCCATACTACAGCTTCTGTAAATGAAACAGGAGCTGCGAATGGAGGGTGGCTTGATTGATTGAAAGGTCTGTCCCCTCCATTCACCATTGATGCGTCCCCCTTAAGAGGTTGTATAAATGACTGGGCTCACAGGAAATGGGAAGAACAATGTAAGTTGTTGCTGTTCTGCCCAAAAGAACCATTGGCCCTGCACCAAAGAGAAGGTCAGGGTGAGTGATGGAGCATGGAGAGGGTAAGCAGCATTTTCTGCATTCTTCTTCTGACTCCAAAGAACAATCTAGGGGTTTCTTTTTGTATTTTTATTGAGAATAATGAACTGGGATGGGGAAAGGGACCTTGGTTTCTTTCTACAGATCCTTCCAGGAAGCTACCCCAGGGGCAGAGCCCCTACACAGGGGTTCCCTACAGCTATACTGGACCCAAGAAAACTGCTGCTGCTCAGTCCTCAGACTATTCATGATCTATTTCCCCACCTTCTGGGCACACCTCTCCAGAGATTGGCTGGAGTCCTATAAATATTCAGGCAGCTTGCTCTTTTCTCCCTCCCACTATACTTCTAGAATCCTCTAGAATAGTAGTTTCCAAACTGCGACCTGGGGGACCTTTGCTTGTATCTGGCCCTTGGGAAACAATTTTCTACCACTAATACCAACAAGAATTCTTCCCACTGACACCAAAAATGGGGCACAGTTCCTCCCAATGACACCAACAATGGGGCACAATTCCTCCCAATGACACCAACAATGGGGCACAATTCCTCCCCACGTTCACCAACGATGAGGCGCTATTCCTTCCATGGACACCAAAGATGGGGCATATTTTATTCCCACTAATGTTGGTACCTTTTCTACTCCCAATGCCAACGTCTGGCCCCCCTTAAGTCTGAAGAACAGTAAACTGGCCCTTTGTTTAGAAATCCCTACTCTGGAACACAGGGGGAAGTAACAGAGCAGCAGCACTAAGCAATCAACTCCTTGCTCCTCTGTTTTACAGTGGGGCCAACTAAATCTACTAGCCGCCTACCCTAAACTAGGAGTGTTATGCGTGTGTGTATATATATATGTGTGTGTATATGTGTATATATATATATATATATATATATATATATATATATGTGTGTGTATATATATATATATATATATATATATATATATATATATATATATATATATATATATATATATATATATATATATATATATAATATAATTTATTGAGGGGTGAGGGAATCTAAATTTTAAAAAATGGATTAATACTTTAAAAGTACACCCAGTAATGCGTGTTTGTGCTTGAGGAACGCCCAGGGTACATGCAAATAGTTTTGCATCAGGCTGAATGTGCAGACAACTGGTGTGTTCGGTCGTTCAGGGCTGCACATAATTAATAATTAAATAATAAAAATAATTAATCGGCTGACTGCTTACAGGTACACTTTAGGCTGTACTGTGTTCCCTTATTATTGCACTTCCACCGACTGACTAGCTGCACCCTCCAGCCTGGTCCCTGCTGATAGAGCTTGCATCTGGCCTCTGGCTTTTAGCTATGGAATTTTAATGTGGTAGATCTGCATTTGTATTATATAATCAAAGCCAAAAAAGCAGAATGGAGATCAAATAGCAGACATTAGTTTTGTTCAGATCCTCTCTTCTAACCACTCCAGTGGCTGGTAATGTCACTAATACATGGCAGGCAATGGTAATATCTCTATAATATTCACTGGCGTTCACGTTCTTTGGCTCATCTGCTGTTTATCCTGGAAACTGTGTTTTCTTTCCTTTGATCTAGCCAGGTTAATAGGGATTGATTTGGTTCCGGATAATCCTTCTGACGTTAAAAGGTGGTCTACATCAAAGCCAGGCAATGCATTTGCTAATGAAACCCCATCCGTCATTCACATTCTCTGGAACACCACTCAAATGATGGAAACAAAACTCCTACTCAAGGGCTATTTAAAGGTATCGACTAGGCAGAATTTTTTACAATGTAGTAGAATGTCAAAATTGAGTCACGGGGAGGACAACAGTGAGTTCGAGAATCATTACAGGAAACCTGTTCATTCTGAGTTTGGATCTTATGCAATTACTTGTAGTATGTGTTGAATCTTAGGGAGCAAGGCATGGTTAAAAAATTATTTTATGGAATAGAAAAAAAAAAAAGAATATCTTTTTGGCATTTTTTGTTACAATAAATGATTTTCTGTCAATATCTGCATATTATTTTTGTAACTGATTCTGTACCCTGGATGTTTAGTTTTGGATAGAGCAGGAAAATGTCATAACCCCACAAATTCATTGTTTGCTGTCAGTTACCTGTTGGGAGATTTCCCATCACTTTCTTGGAGACACAACAAGAAAATCTATGCGAAGTAAGTGGCATTCCCCTCTTAGGCTCCATTCACGCTTGTGCGACTTGTCATGCCACTTTGGTTATCATTGGAAAATGACTTGTCATGCCACTTTGATATCCATTCATATATGTGAAACTTAAAGTTGCAACAACTTCAAAGTAGTTCATGCACTAATTTGGTCTGGCTTTCATGCAACTTGAGGGCCAAAGACTTCAATGTTAACCCTCAAAGGTTGCATGAAAGTCGTACCTGAATGTTAAACATTGCAACAGTTGTCCATTATCGCTGGTCAAAACCAAAGTCGTATCCTAGTTGCACCCATCCAAATTTGCGTCAGTTACATCAAAATTTCACCAAAGTTGCACTCCTAATTCGGTGAAACTTTGGAGTCGTAAATATGTTAATGGAGTCTTAGACAACTGTCAACCCGACAACTGTCTATTCAAAGATGTCTTGTTCTGGTGACAACTGTCTCCACAGAGACACAGAAAGCAATTAAAACATGACACAAACTCTAAACTTTCCTTACGTTATCCAAATATTTTTTTTTTTTATTGCCTTTACTTAGTTAGAATTGTCTGTGGCACAGAAAATCTCGCTATAAGACAGATGAGTATGCCAACAACAAGTCAAGTTTCTTATGGGAGAGTTAGTGTGGGGTTTTCAAGGAGTGTAAGGGTGAAAAGTAAGTGTGGAGTTTTCAAGGAGTGTAAGGGTGAAAAGTAAGGCTGGATTCACACCTTGTGTTGCAGTAAAACCTGTTGCGTTGCAGTGCCTTTCATTTTTAACGCAAAGGTTTAAATGCAGCTTTGAGTTTACAGGTAAGGTGCTAGCTATATTGCTTCGCTACGGGCATGCAGACCCAAGACTTCTCCAACAATAGGTGCTGACTTCCGGTGTTTCACTAGCCACTGCATAACTTGCACATTAAACAAGTAGGAGAGAGAAGACATTCTCAATTTTAAAAGTCTCATATGTAGGTTTTATTGAAACATTCAATGCATGAACTGTTTCACTTGCATCCAAACCAAACGTGCACTCCTTACGGAGAGTAATCATGGAGACTCTATGATTAAGCTCCATAAGAAGTTAAAATACATTAGAGTATGGACAAGCAGGTGGAACGGTCGGATGTCTTAATAAAACCTACATATGAGGCTTTTAAAATGGAGAGCAGCTTCTTTGTTCCCCTCATTTAATGTTGAACTTGCAAGTAAGGTGCTTTAGGTAAGGCACTGATATTAGCATTGGGACCTGCCTAGACCAAGTTCTCAGCACTGAAATCTAATGTACTGTATCAATTTAATAGCAATCTCCATTAGAAAGTGTCTTCAGGTAGTTGCAGAGGTCAGACCTGATCGGCATTTAAATATACTTTTCTCCACAACCAAGCCTTATTTCTGATGGTGTGCTCCATGTTATCCTCTGAAGGCTTTCCTCTAAGTAAGGGGTCTCCAAACTTTCTGAACAAAGGGCCAATTTACTGTCCTTCAGAATTTGAGGGGGCCTTGCTGTGGCTAGTGGGAATAGAAAATGCCCTGGCATCAATGGGAATAAAGAATATCCCAATGTATTAGTGGAAGGAATATTTCCCCATTGTTGGTATTAGGAGAAGAAATGGTGTCCTATCATTGGTGTCAGTGGGAAGAATAGGGCACTGTAGTTGGTGTCGGCGGGAAGAATAGGGCACTGTAGTTGGTGTCAGTGGGAAGAATAGGGCACTGTAGTTGGTGTCGGCGGGAAGAATAGGGCACTGTAGTTGGTGTCAGTGGGAAGAATAGGGCACTGTAGTTGGTGTCGGCGGGAAGAATAGGGCACTGTAGTTGGTGTCAGTGGGAAGAATAGGGCACTGTAGTTGGTGTCGGCGGGAAGAATAGGGCACTGTAGTTGGTGTCAGTGGGAAGAATAGGGCACTGTAGTTGGTGTCAGTGGGAAGAATAGGGCACTGTAGTTGGTGTCAGTGGGAGGATTAGTGCCCCATCATTGGTGTCATTGGAAGAATAGTGCCCCATTGTTGGGGTCAGTGGTAGGAATAGTATCCTATTTTTGGGGTCAGTGGGAGGAATTGTGCCTTGTATCAGTGGGAATAATAGTGTCCCATGGGCCTGATAAAGGTAATCAAAGGGCCCACATCTGGCCCCCGGGCAGCAGTTTGTAGACCACTGCTCTAGTTTGTGGGACATAGTCCAGAGGTTTGTAAGCTTCCCAAATGTCCAACCCACCCTCAGATCCTAAAATATGAGATTGGTTTGTAGATGGAAGCTTGTCTTACTCACACCCTTTACATCAGCCTTTCTCAACCCTTTTAGCACAGAGGAACCCTTGAAAGAACTTTCTGGTCTCAGGGAACCCCTGCTAAAAGTTCCTATAGCTACAACTTATAATACATTTGTGTGATGGTCAGTGAGAAGAATGCTCCTTATACTAGTGGCCATTGGTAAGAATTCCCCCCTTACAGATAGCTAAAAAGATCAGTCGTGTTAGTGGGAACTTATCTGAGATGCAGAAATTGCTCATTGATCAAGGGACCCCTAGAAACCTCTGGAGGAACCCTAGGATTCTACGGAACCCTGGTTGAGAAACCCTGCTTCACATCCTCTCCCATTTCAGCTACCAATTCAGGGGCTTCCATTGTTGTGCATAGGGGTGATGAATTTTTAGTAGATGGATGGATTACCAGTGATTATTCACAACAAAGTTTACAGTATATCAAAAGCCAAAACTTTTTTTTCACTGTTTGGTTATAACCCATCACCTACTCTATAACTTTTCTTTTTTGCCATCTGTGTCTCATTCTAGAGAATTCCCTTTACTTCCTCACCTGTAGACTGAACAGGAAGTAAATTGAGGAAATATTGCCTCTTGTCACTTATCTAAAACTTAACCTTCTTGATAAATCTTGACAGGTATGTTAATGACCATAACAGGTATTCCTATAGGATGGTCAATGCCACTATGTATCAAAGTTCTCTCTCTGTGAGGTAATATTTACATCTACCAAGTTAATTGGTGAAACTTCTCTTGATATACACATATAGACAATATGAGGATTATAATATCCTCTTACATTCAATATAATGGCTCCAGGCAATTTAGAGGATATATTGACTCCATTATACTCACCAACACCAACCGATATAAAGAGCTGGCTGATGAGAAATGTCCCTCCTCCCATCTAATAGCCAAATATAAAAATGAGATGAACCTAAATAAGAATAAGGTCAGAAGGTCCTCCCAAAAAAAAAAATCACCCAAACCTAATAAAAATTGTGTCCCCATTTGAAGATTTACCCTTCTATTTCTGTTCTGGAGGCAAATCAAAATTTTGTTTTTACCCTTACCTATCGTCTAGGTGACATTGATGATCAGGACGATTAGAGAGGATGAATCTCCCTAACAGGAACAAATGCAACATTTAAAAAAAGGACAGGGGTTATAACACCTCACCACCAATGCAGATCTAAAAACAAATTGCCTTTAGTTATATTGTAAAGCATGTGTTTGGCAGATCTTAAAAATATATGTAAATTGACTTATATGTATGCATTATATTTGCTTCGTGATGTTTTTTTTTTTTTTTTTTTTAACAATGCCAAGGGTACGAACCTATATCTACCAATCAGCCCTCAGTTTGCTGTAAGCTTCCCCGGATTGTTAAGTCTAATTAAGTTATCAAATCAGCCAGTATGTGGCAGAAACCTCTGTAAAGAACACAGCGGAAGAAGAAAAGGGGGAAAAAAAAGCACAATAAAAATGTTAATTGCCTTTTCTTTTTCTAATTTCCAAATTCCACTTTAATCAGCGGTTTTGTTGGGCGCTCTTGTTTTTAATTTGGATTATGCTTACCGGGAACATTAACGTCTCAAAAGATGTTGCGGGGTTTTATAGCGTGTAGTTTGTAGCCAGTTCTACTCTCCGTTTGCCAGAGCTGAATGAGCGTTCCAAGGACAGATTTTTCTAACAGCTCCGGGGCTTCTGGGTCACTGGACCTCCATCTGTACATGTACTGCTGGATGGTGGGGGTGTGTCCTGCAGTCATGAGGACCGCTCTGGAATATTGTTAGATTGTTGGAACTTCAATTGGGCAGTGAATCTGTGAAACACGGCACTGCAGTGTTGTTATGTGATTATTACAGGTTCCGATTTTCTTTTTTTTCCCTTCTGTTCCATATATGATGGATATAATCACAATGACTAAAGAGGCAGAACAAATCACAATGGCTCAAACAAGCATTACAATGCAGAAAGTGTACACAGTTTTGCATGGGAAGTACGTAAAGGGCACCAAGAGTTGTGAAAACGCTGACTAGCTACAACTAGGCTACAGAATCACTGACGTTCCACTGAAAAATGATCAAGGGGAATGCCTATACCTCATCAGACGACACATATCCTGTCCATGATTAAGCCCCCGAAAAAAGGCAGTGAACCTAGAGAGGGCACTTGCCTTTACAAGGTTCATGGCACTCTACAAGGAGGGGGTTAAGAGGATAACGATGTGAGGTGGTGAGCCCTGCTGAAAATGGCTTGTCGTAGACAGTGTAGGAAGTAAGAGAAGGGGTAACGAGGAGAAAAAAAAGAGAAGAGAAAGAAGAAAAAAATAAGGGGGATGGAAGCTGAGGAGGGAGGGTAGGGGATATGTCAGAGCAAGATCAGAGAGGATCCAACATTCCGGGGCAAGCCCCTAGATAGTATTGAGATACCACTTAGAGCGACCACAAGGGGTCATTTGAGTCCCACCCCACCAATAAATAGAAATCTATTGGTTTCAGGCTTTCTTTCTTGACCTTATCCAGCATGACTACGGCAATTTTTTTTTTTTTTGTTAATCAGATGACACGCCATCTTGTTTTTAACCTGTGCTATAGTCAGAACCCTAAATTTCTAATTTATTTATTTTCTTACATAATCGGTATAATTAAACTAATCTAATGAAGGTGACGGTTCTCATTTATCCAGGTCATGGTATATCTAGTAGTAGTTATTCACTTTCAACTGGACCTGGTCTGGAATATTGAAGACAAGTTTATCTAAGCCACTTCTTTAGCTCTAATGAGTGTCAGGAATATGCCTCATCACTTATATCCACAGAGGTAGCCCAGACATCTTATTCCAGTCACCAGGGAATGTGTCAAGGTACATAGACGTTGATTCTCCAAGACCAGTGAAGGTTATGGAACCATTCTGTTCTAGTTACATAATCCCATCCTTGGTGTCCTGAAGTCTGCATAGGCTATCTCTGTATGGAACAACCAATTCTGAACAAAGGTGGGGGCCTTCAATACCATCTGTCTTCCGCATACTGTTATAACATCTCTACCCCGGAGATCTGACAATAATTCACACTTCCAGCAATGTGAATTGAATGATTAACACCTTTCAGACTTGAAGAGTAGGATTATGTCATTAGAACAGGGTGGTTCTACACCTTTCACACCTCCCATCCTGTTCATAAACGATCAAGATCGTCCATGGTGATGGAATTAGTGTCTGCGCTACCTGTTTGAATATAAATTAAGGGGTATGTTCCTGACACTCTTGAGAAGTGGCCTAGATAAGATACGAAACTACTTCAACATCACAGGACAAGTACAGTTTAAAGAGACAAACTTCTACTATCTAATTTAATTAATGTGTGTTTTTAAAAATGTTGTGTTGGTTGCATTATATATGTATATACATAGCTAAAGCATCTTACCCTCTATATGTGTCGGCTCACTCTTGCTTACAGTGATTTGTGTTTTACTGCTCCACCTTATTTCAGTCTGAGTCACCCCCAGACCCATTAGGTTGGTCATAGATATGGACATTTAATCATACATGCGTAATCTAAACATCTTGAGGCTTATGTAGCTTCTCCATAACGATGCAAGCATTGGTGGGGGATTTGATTTTAAATGGTTGATCCTGTTTCAACAGAGATCACGTGACCAGAATGGGCATTTCTATAGATGACAAATCGGAATTGCGATGCTGTTTCAGCAGGAAAGTATTTTAGGGCTTCTGTTATTTTTTCTTGGTTTCAAGTGAGTAGGGGGTCATATTTTGACTAAAAGCCTTTGTCAGTTTTAATTCTATAATCCTTTGCAGGCTTGAATGGAGGAGAAGATTTGGATGCCGCACACCGGATGTAGTCAAAAAACTTCACTTTATTGAAAAAATGGGATCATCAAAATAACAAGACTGTCATGCAGAAAGTACAGGTAAGCTGACGCGTTTCGCACTCAGGACTGAGTACTTACTCATAGCTAACAAATATTAAAAAGACAAACTCTTATATAGCTCAATGGGGTATCACATGATTGCCCAATTAGATGGTCATTGAGTCTCAGCTGGAAGCCGATTTGATGAGGTCTCGGCATCTGCTGGCTGTTTGGTGTGTTGACTGATTGAGAAATGTTTTCAAAACCGTGCCATGTAAATAGATGACAAAGAATGTGAAAAAAGATGTGTATATGTACATAAATCGGCTTCCAGCTGAGACTCAATGACCATCTAATTGGGCAATCATGTGATACCCCATTGAGCTATATAAGAGTTTGTCTTTTTAATATTTGTTAGCTATGAGTAAGCACTCAGTCCTGAGTGCGAAACGCGTCAGCTTACCTGTACTTTCTGCATGACAGTCTTGTTATTTTGATGATCCCATTTTTTCAATAAAGTGAAGTTTTTTGACTACATCCGGTGTGCGGCATCCAAATCTTCTCCATTCAAGCCTGCCTTGCCTAGCATTCAGCCAGCACCTGGAGCTCTTCTGCTCTGAAACTTCTACTTACACCTGGGTCAGTGTCAGCCTGAGCGGTGGAAACACTTTCTTTGCTTGTCTGCATCTAAGTCTATAATCCTTTGCAACGAAATTTGATAGGCTTTAGTTGCTTGCACTTGCTGTCCCCCTCTTGGCCACCTGTGTGTAACTAAAGCTTTAGTTGGGTTGCAGGGAGGACATTGTTCATTTAGAGAGAGGGCTGTCTTTGACTAGAGAGAGGCAGCCTTTGACTAGAGAGAGGCAGCCTTTGACTAGAGAGAGGCAGCCTTTGACTAGAGAGAGGCAGCCTTTGACTAGAGAGAGGCGGCCTTTGACTAGAGAGAGGCGGCCTTTGACTAGAGAGAGGCGGCCTTTGACTAGAGAGAGGCGGCCTTTGACTAGAGAGAGGCGGCCTTTGACTAGAGAGAGGCGGCCTTTGACTAGAGAGAGGCGGCCTTTGACTAGAGAGAGGCGGCCTTTGACTAGAGAGAGGCGGCCTTTGACTAGAGAGAGGCGGCCTTTGACTAGAGAGAGGCGGCCTTTGACTAGAGAGAGGCGGCCTTTGACTAGAGAGAGGCGGCCTTTGACTAGAGAGAGGCGGCCTTTGACTAGAGAGAGGCGGCCTTTGACTAGAGAGAGGCGGCCTTTGACTAGAGAGAGAGAGAGAGGTGGCCTTTGACTAGAGAGAGAGAGAGACGGCCTTTGACTAGAGAGAGAGAGGCGGCCATTGACTAGAGAGAGAGAGGCGGCCATTGACTAGAGAGAGAGAGGCGGCCATTGACTAGAGAGAGAGAGGCGGCCATTGACTAGAGAGAGGCGGCCATTGACTAGAGAGAGGCGGCCATTGACTAGAGAGAGGCGGCCATTGACTAGAGAGAGGCGGCCATTGACTAGAGAGGGTAATCCTTGATTAGAGAGATGGCAGTCTTTGATTGGAGAGAGGGCGGTCTTTGATTGGAGCGAGGGCAGGCTTTGATTGGAGCGAGGGCGGTCTATGGTTGGAGCGAGGGCGGTCTTTGATTCAATAGAGGGCTTTGCTAAATTAGAGAGGCGGGTAGTCGGACTGCAGTTCAGGTAGATTTGACAGTTTGTGTCTATGAAGGGGGATGATTGGGCAATGCAGGTGCCAGTCTGTCTCAATGCAGCAACACTAGTTATTCACTCTGGAAAGTCCTTCCTGGCCAATAAACGATCCTCCGAGCTCGGTTAGGCAAGAAGTCCTCAGCCAAGGTCATGGACAGGTACCTGTGACATATTCCCTAAATGTCAATTTTAAGGTGGTTTTTGGTAAAAACTGGTGAATAAAGATGCACAAAATGACAGTTTCTGAATTTACATCTTAGAAACCAAGGAATCCTTATACAAAGAAAGTAATTATATGCTGATCCTCATTTATACCAGACATATACAATAGTAGAGTGAAAAATAAAAAAGGCCTGAAGAATGCTCTGTAAAGAAAGAAAATAGTCGCATCTGTCAAGGGCACAATGTGTTGTTAGGATCTGAATTTTAAGAACGTGCCATTATTGCATCGAGCCTCTTCCCCAGCAAGCTGCTGATTGTATTATTCCAGATAAGAGAATAGTGAAAATACATCTTATACCTGCTATGCAAATATTCAGCATGGTTCGAATCCCCGGGAGCTGAGCTTTCTGGAACAATGGCTTGGCCAGGCATTGAAAAAAAGATCATATTGTATGAGAAATAATAAACAAGGACATTTTTGACTGTCTCATATGATCCCCAAATGTCCACTGAGAAAGGTCGCCCTAAGGTAAAGAAGACTTGCCATTTCATAGGAAGCTTTGTGCTACAGAGGGGAAAATTGGGGAATTTAGGTGATGGGTTGGTTCTCAGTTATAAGAGGAGGTTTATTTATATGGGAGGCTTTGTAGGTAATTAAAAAAATATATGAGTTCACCCTCAAGATCATCCCTTCCCAATAGGCCATCCTCTCAATGAAGCCAATTGCCCAGTCTGGTGAATGGTGTGGTCAGGCTAGTTGTCAAGCATTCTCCTTCCTGACAGCCAAACCACATAAGTGTCCATATGCTAGAATGGGATTGCATGCACCTGGGCTACCAGTGTGCTGCTTAGTTTGACAGGCCAAATCCAGAGAGAGCCTGTCCCAGCTCCGCACTGCTGTGCCTACACCAGCTGCAGGGATAAAAGTCCAGATCTTTTAAGTGGGAGCTGTTTGGCACCATCAGTAAATGCTTTTCGAGTCATTTTCATCTTTTGGAGCACTCTGTGCCCCCTTTTAATAGCATGTGCTAGATATTACATGCACATTTTCGGATTTCCACTAAATGCCCTAATAGGAGGATTATTCTTGGTTCCCAGCGTGCTACGCTTTCTCTGTACGCCATATGAATCGGACATGTCTGCATTGTCAGGAGTCGCTTAAAGGAAACGCGCAGCTCAGAGAGCCAAGTCCCAGTCTTGAGTTTCAGTGTTAATACGTACCATGTGTGTTGCTCGGCTCAGCTCGGAGTTAGCGGCTTTCATACATGGGATGTGGGGGTCACTGGAGATTAGGAGGGCTGTCTGTCTGCTTCCGATACGGCTTTTCACCTTTGTGCTGTGCTTTGTCCAGCACTCTTTAGTTGAAGTCGTTGCTGCTTATATCATTCTTCAGTAAGGACTGGAGAGATACAGAAAATGTACAGATGTACACGTATTTTCAAAGTGATAACTTTTAGCATCTATCTA
The DNA here is from genome assembly GCA_037952835.1 of Lithobates septentrionalis. Lineage (NCBI taxonomy): Eukaryota > Metazoa > Chordata > Amphibia > Anura > Ranidae > Lithobates > Lithobates septentrionalis. The sequence goes on from JBBDGP010003058.1 coordinate 260,811, forward strand.
TAAACCTTAAAATGGAAACTTTTGTGAACTTTTAGGGTAGAAAGCCCCCATCCTTAGGCATTGTAAAGGCTAAGTATGGGTTTTAGACTATGTTCCATGTTACACCCATATTTAAGGTATAAAATGAAGAATTGTGGCATACACCATCCCCAAAACCCAAACTGCTCCCCTTTCCTGAATTGCAGGATGCATCTTCCGCAAAGTTCTGTCATTTTTTTATTATAATTCGATGTTTGCCCTCCAGCCTTGTCATCCAGGTCTGGGATCACAAACAAGGGACACCTACGTGTCTCATCTGCCACCTCAGGGGAGGGACTATATACAGTGTGTTCCGGTGATCCCTCCCCCCCCCCCCCCCCCCTCTGCAGTGCATCCACACCCCCTACAGCCCCATAACAGTAGGTCCATACCCAGGGCCGGCCCTACCATTGGACCGAGACAGCACTTTGAGAGGGGCAGCAAATTGAACCACAGCTGCCTCTCCTTCTCTTCTATTTACCCAGCAAATTGACGACCAAAGATTTTTTTTTTCCCAGCAGTTTTGCATGTCATGATGACAACTGCCTCCCGGGCCACTCCGCCTGCCCCTATACTACTCTAGGCAACCCCTATACTGCTTATATACTACCCTTGCCTGTCTATATACTACCCCAGCCTGCCCCTATACTGCCCTAGCCTGTCCATATACTACCCTAGCCTGTCCATATACTACCCTAGCCTGTCCATATACTACCCTAACCTGTCCATATATTACCCTTGCCTGTCTATATATTACCCTAGCCTGTCTATATATTAACCTAGCCTGTCTATATACTGCCCTAGCCTGTCCATATAATCCCCTAGCCTGTCTATATACTACCCTAGCCTGTCCATATACTACCCTAGCCTGTCCATATACTACCCTAGCCTGTCCATATACTACCTTAACCTGTCCATATATAACCCTAGCCTGTCTATATACTGCCCTAGCCTGTCTATATACTGCCCTAGCCTGTCTATATACTGCCCTAGCCTGTCTATATACCGCCCTAGCCTGTCTATATACCGCCCTAGCCTGCTCCTATACTGCCCTAGCCCTCCCCTTGGAATTGAACATAATGGTATGTCATATAATTTTGCATATAGACAAGGTGCTGTTGCATGTAAATCTGACTTCCTGATAAACGTAATAATGGATGTGGGGGCTTTTTGGTGGGCGTAATTTTTTTTTGGAGGGGTGGGGGGGCAACATTTTATTTTTGGACCCAGGCAGCACAATGTCTTGGGCCAGCCCTGTCCATTCCTCTATAAAGATCTGAGGCTGGAGAGAAGCTTTGCAAGAGCTTGTATTTTGCACTTGTGATGCACTGCTTGAGGGTGCAATGCTCTGCGGGCTTTGTTACAAAAATGAGTAATTGCACATTGATCATTGAATCAATGCTGCTGCGTTCATTCGTTTTTTTTGTTCAAAAACTGGCCTAAACCCTTAAAAATTTAACTAGAAAGACAAATAGTTTGCACAGTGCGTCAAAAACAATTCTGAACCAGCTGCCAACACCAATTACCTTTGAAGTGCATCCAGTTGTTATTACATGTTATCCGTATGCAATGCTCCTAAAGTAAAAGTCAGTGTTTAATTTGACTTTTAAAAGTTTGCTTGGGCCAAGCTGGCTGAAACAAACTCTTTCCATTACTTAACGATGCGGTTGCTGTGTGCATTGTAATGTAGTGTGGTAGCATTTGCTATATACAGTATGACGGGACAGTGTTCTGGTAGGAGTATGGGTGACTTCCAATCTTCTGGAATTAAATAGAGAGTGGGGCTGGATAGAAAAACGTGAGGTGTGACTTTGCATGTGCCTCGATGGAGTACGGATAATTTCTAACACAATATTTTTTTTAAAAAAGGTATAAAGATACTTTACCATCCTCGGATGGGAATATTTAAAACATTACAATCTGAAAGAGAGTACAGCTTACTGTTTAGGTGGTCCAGGTTGTGCGAGTCCTGGTATAGAATATCAGAAGTATTCCCTACGCGTTTCGCAGGAACTCTGCTTCGTCTGGGCCTTTTAGAACGGCACAAACAGCATGCAAATACTAAAGATATCCTAAAGATACAAAATTAGCTATATTGTAAAATGATATTAGATAAAATGTTAATAATGCATAAATAAAACATAAAAAAACTCCTACACCTTTGTAGGAAGTTTATAATTACCCTTTTTGGTGCAAAATACTGATGTAACAGCAAAAATATATTTTATTATATATTATATTTTATATATGCATTAACATTTTATCTAATCATTTTACGATATAGCTAATTTTGTAATTTTGTATCTTTAGTGTTTGCATGCTGTTTGTGTTGTTCTAAAAGGCCCTGACGAAGCGGAGTTCCCGCGAAACGCATAGGCAATACGTCTCATATTCTATACCAGGACTCGCACAACCTTGACCACCTAAACAGTAAACTGTACTCTCTTATATATCTTATCTTATAAAGATACTTTATTATCCTTGGATGGGAATATTTAAAACATTACAATCTGAAAGAGGGTACAGTTTACTGTTTAGGTGGTCCAGGTTGTGCGAGTCCTGGTATAGAATACCAGAAGTATTGCCTACGCACTTCGCGGGAACTCCGCTTCTCCAAGGCCTTTTAGAACGGCACAAACGGCATGTAAATACTAAAGATACAAAATTAGCTATATCGTAAAACGATATTAGATAAAATGTTAATGCATATATAAAACATAATATGTAATATCTTTTTGCTTTTATATCAGTATTTTGCACCAAAAAGGGTAATTCTAAACGTCCGACAAAGGTGTAGGAGTTTTTTATGTTTTATATATGCATTATTAACGTTTTATCTAATATCATTTTACGATATAGCTAATTTTGTATCTTTAGGATATCTTTAGTAGTTGCATGCTGTTTGTGCCGTTTTAAAAGGCCCTGACGAAGTGGGGTTCCCGCGAAACGCGTAGGAAATACTTCTGATATTCTATACCAGGACTCGCACAACCTGGACCACCTAAACAGTACTCTCTTTCAGATTGTAATGTTTTAAATATTCCCATCCAAGGATGGTAAATAAAGTATCTTTATACCTTTTTTTTTTTTTTTTTTTAAATATTGTGTTATAAATTATTATCCATACTCCATCGAGGCACATCTCACGTTTTTCTAAATTTTACAAACTAAATGTCATTTACTTACAGCTTACACAGCTTAACCCTAGATCTTTGGACCTACCTTATTGGTGGCCAAATTACTGGAGTTGCGTACTACCAATTCTGTGCCTAATCTAACCGCTTTGGAGATAACGGCAGATTTTTTTTTTCTTGTCCAGAGGATTTTGCAGTAGTAACAAATTCCATTTTAATAGACATAATATACATAGATCAGTACTCTGTACACACACCTCTTGATGTACATGGAACACATCAAGCAGAGATGTGACCACTGGATTAACATTTGTAGGAATTTGTCACTGGCATGTCAGCTGGCCTGTAAAGACTATCATGAAGGAATATGATGTGCGGGTCAGCCTGGTCATCCTACCCAGCGATCACAATCACATGAACTGACTGCAAAATGCCGACCAGATCAATAAATTAATAGGTGTTGTAACCTCCTAGCCTTTCTGAAGTGCTCTAATGGAAAACACAAGTTCCTGCCTCTACTTTTTTGCTATTTTCCTGACAATTGTGCCTGACATCTATTTAACTCTGATGGTCTCTGAAATGATAGGCTGCAAAATCGTCCTCTGACGTTGTGCTCGGGGAATTGCTGCCTTTTTCTTACACAATGAAGCCTATTTTCCTTAGAGAGAATGTATTTCTCCAGTCTGCCAGCCGTTGTAAGCAAAGGATGCGTTGGTGGAGCGCTGGGTCCAAGAACGCATGAAGTCAAGTTTAACGCCCAACTCTAATACCCCGTACACACGATCGGACATTCCGACAACAAAATCCATGGATTTTTTCCGACGGATGTTGGCTCAAACTTGTCTTGTATACACACGGTCACACAAATCTTGTCGGAAATTCGGAACGTCAACAACGCGGGGACGTACAACGCGTACGACGAGCCGAGAAAAATGAAGTTCAATAGCCAGTGCGACAACGGATTTTGTTGTCGGAAAATTTGAGCTCCAAATCTCAAATTTTGTGTGACAGAAATTCCAATGGAAAATGTCCGATGGAGGTTACACACGGTCGAAATTTCCGACAACAAGCTCCCATCGAACATTTTCCGTCGGAAAATCCAACCGTGTGTACGGGGCGTTAGAGGGCATCTCTTTGTCAACTGGGGCATCCTGGAAGGGTCCCTGGCTTAGTCTGGGAAATGTACAAAGGACATGTTGGTAGAGCTCTGGATCCAAGGGTAGATGAAATCAAGTTTCGGACCCAACTCTTAGACTACCTCAACTGGCCAAGCCTTTGGAGCAGATTGGGTTATCATGAGTGCAGTGTGATGACATGTTAGATTTTGCCTCATAATGTCAATATTTTGGATTTGTTGGACATGTAAACTCTTTCATGTTGTGGATAGCTTGCAGGGGCCTTCAGTAGCAAAACATGAATAGGGGTATCGGATTGTCACAATCAGCAAAAAAACCTGTTGGCTAATACCAATGGTAATTGTAATCATAATTAGTTTGATCAGCTTGGCCGGCCTACTTCAACCTTTTTACACCAGAGGAACTTTTAAAATACTTTTCCGGTCTCTGGGAACTTCTGCTAAAACCAATGCATTGTGGGTCAGTGAGAGCATTCTTCTCATACTTGGTGTATTTGACACCCAGGGATGCCCTGATAAGTGAGAAGAATGCTTTTTAGACTGGTGGTCAGCAAGAAGAATGTTCATTGCATTGGTGGTCATTGGGAAGAATGCCATTCTTGCAGTCAGCTAAAAAGATCATTGGTGTCATGCCAATGGCTCTGCCAATGGTCATTGATCCTGGAACTGTTCAGGCACCGTCAGATATAAGGTCTATCAGCCACAGCTCAAGGTACCCCTAGCAACCTCTGGGGGAAGCCTAGTTGTGAATGGATTGCTTAGACTGGTATCTCCATGCCAATTTAGGTCTAGCCTTCATTTAAAGCTGGGCTTCAGGGGGATTTAAACGGCACAAATATTACAAATTATGTATTCATTCATTAATCCACCCTTAAATGTAGTTTTATAAATGTAATTAGTATGATTACTCAAATTTGACCTGAAATTGGCCTCTAGCTACCCCTATACAGCTGAGTTCAGGCTGGGGAAGGGGGAAGCAGCACAAGAAGCCAGTCCGCTGTATTGCAACTGCTTATATTCTAACATCAAACGGCGAGAGCAGAGTGACAAAGAGATGAGCTCATCCGTCTGCTACTTCTCCTTTTACTGTCCAGTCACAGGCTGGTAGAGGGAGTAGACCTGTAAGGGTTACTTAACTGCAACAGAGAAAAATCAGGTTTACTCTTTTGTCAGAGAGGTCTGTGCCATGTGGCAGAGCTGTATAATTCTCAAAATCAGGGTCAATTCAAGAATGGCCAATAGGCTTCTGTTACAGTTATTTTGGAATAAGAACCATTTAAAATGCAACATGATTTTACAAGATCCTTCAAGTATATATTTTTCTATCTTATAGAATCGGTGGATGATTGCCCCAGTAATTGCTATGGAAATGGTGAATGCATATCTGGAAACTGCCACTGTTTTTTAGGCTTTCTCGGGCCAGACTGTGGACGAGGTAAGAAGTCACCAATTCCTAATGTTTTTAATTTCTCAGGGAATTATGGGAAAAGTCCATCCAAATAAGGCTTGTGGGTGGCCGAAAATTGACTGATGACTACAAGCAATGCTTCTGATATTGAGCATTCCAGGCTGTTTCTGACTGCACAGGTTGCATTAACAAGCACCTGTTGTGGTTACAAACTCTCGAACAAGCACCAGTCAAGGTTACAAACTCTCTAACAAGCGCCTGACGTGGACTAACAAACACCTGTCGTGGTTACAAACTCTCGAACAAGCACCTGACGTGGTTGCAGACTAACAAGTGCCTGTTGAGGTTGCAGACTCATGTGGTCTTAGAGGAAGGTTTTCCAAGCTATCGGAAAATCTCAGGGTCCACTGGTCTGGTCCATGCTCTAATTATGGAGCAGAGAAGAGGATTGAAGAACATATACCGTCACCACTATGCCGCCACCATTGGCCTAGTATCACTGTACATATTTGTGATTTCCTTAAAACCCAATTGAACCTTTAGTTTAAATCCCCTTAAAACATTCCAGATGCATTAAAACAAAAGGTGTGCAAAGTTTTACGGTTTGTTTTCTATATAAAGCAGCCACCAACTGAGTAGAAAAGCCTGTCCCCTTCCAGCATGCTGTGGAAAAGGATACTTGCTCTGTGTTAAAGCAGTGGTCTCATTGCAAAGGTCAAACACGCCCCCTAATGAGTCTGAGCAAGCCCGTGTTCCCCTCCGATTAGAGAGCTTTAAAGGGATATTAAAGGTGTTTTTTATTTCTTTCTCGTACATCACGTGACACAAAGCCTCAGTAATTACTGATGGGTTATATAGGGTATCACTAGGTGATTGGACACTGGCACACCCTGGACAGGAAGTTCAACCCCCTATATAATCCCTCCCCTTCCTGGGGATACCTCAGTTTTTTTTTCGCCAGTGTCTTAGGTGTTGGTCACGAATAAAGATGTGCTGTGCTGAGCTCCAAAGAAATATCCTATACTGGGGCAAGCCATGCAGCCGGATCCATTTAACATGTCTTTTCCAGGCCGAACATGTCATACTTACCTGCTCTGTGTGATGGTTTTGCACAGAGCAGCCCCAATCCTCTTCTTCTCGGGTCCACCGCTGGCGCTTCTGGATCCTCCTCCTTGACCAGTCCCCCAATAATAATCCCATTGGTATGAGGGCACTGGTGTGTGCTCGTTCCTGAGCCACACTCTATGCGTTCATAAGACATACAGAGCCGTGACTTGGCCCTGCCCCTGCTCTCTCTTCATTGGCTCACAGGCTGTGATTGACAGCAATGGGAGCCAATGGCCTCAGCCAGTGACGAGAGTGAAACCCGGGGCAGCCGAGGCTCCCGTGCACATCACTGGATTGAGAGGGGGGCTCAAGTGAGTATTGGGGGGTTTGGGTGGAGCAGCCCACAGAAGGTTAAAAAGCTTTCAGCCTTTACAACCACTTTAACTCTGACTCATTAGTGGGTGTGCCGAATCTCTGCAGAGAGACCATTGCAATGTATTGGCTTCAAAATTTTGTAGAGGTTGGTTCAGACATAAAGCGGATGCTTTCTGCCTTGTATGTAGGTAACATGTTCTCTTAAAAGCTAAATCCAGAGACAGTATAAATCTGTGAAATGCGGAGATCCTTAAAATGCATATTCTAATGTAACTTATATATTTTATATGCTGCATAAAGCGTCCCTTTAATTTAAGAAAGGGGAAAAAATTGAAGTGATGCATAATAATGGCATGGAGTAATTTTATCCCGATTCGCAATGCTATTTTCCCCGCCAGAGGCCTCAGAGCAAAATGTTACCATTTGAATTATTGAAGTGATTTGTGCCGTGGAATAATTCAGCCCTTGATTCATTGTCCTGGTAAGAGGGTGAGCCAGAGTGGAGGGCGAGAAATTATTTTCCTGCTGAAATTAACTTTCTATCCTGATGTTCCTACCAGCATCCTGCCCGGTATTGTGCAGCGGAAATGGCCAGTACATGAAAGGAAGGTGCTTGTGCCACAGCGGGTGGAAAGGAGCCGAGTGTGACGTGCCCACCAGCCAGTGCATTGATGTCACCTGTAGTAATCATGGCACCTGCATCATGGGAACCTGTATCTGCAATCCCGGGTACAAGGGAGAGAATTGTGAAGAAGGTAAAATACAATGGAGAATGGTAGTTACCTACAGACAGCCCTGTGGCATGCTGTTTGCTGTCTCCTTTAATGTTTCCCTATCTGCTCTACATCTTTTTTTTTTCTTCTGCTCCATCTCTCTCTCTCTCTCTCTCTCTCTCTCTCTCTCTCTCTCTCTCTCTGTCCATCTCTCTCTCTCTCTCTCTCTCTCTCTCTCTGTCCATCTCTCTCTCTGTCCATCTCTCTCTCTGTCCATCTCTCTCCTCTGTCCATCTCTCTCTCTGTCCATCTCTCTCTCTCTCTGTCCATCTCTCTCTCTCTGTCCATCTCTCTCTCTCTGTCCATCTCTCTCTCTCTGTCCATCTCTCTCTCTCTGTCCATCTCTCTCTCTCTGTCCATCTCTCTCTCTCTCTCTCTCTCTCTGTCCATCTCTCTCTCTCTCTCTCTCTCTCTCTGTCCATCTCTCTCTCTCTCTCTCTCTCTCTCTCTCTGTCCATCTCTCTCTCTCTCTCTGTCCATCTCTCTCGGTCCCTCTCTCTCTCTCGGGCCCCCTCTCTCTCTCTCTCGGTCCCCCTCTCTCTCGGTCCCCCTCTCTCTCTCTCTCTCGGTCCCTCTCTCTCTCTCTCTCGGTCCCTCTCTCTCTCTCTCTCGGTCCCTCTCTCTCTCTCTCTCTCTCGGTCCCTCTCTCTCTCTCTCTCTCGGTCCCCCTCTCTCTCTCTCTCTCTCTCTCTCGGTCCCTCTCTCTCGCTCTCGGTCCCTCTCTCTCTCTCTCTCGGTCCCTCTCTCTCTCTCTCTCTCGGTCCCTCTCTCTCTCTCTCTCTCTCTCGGTCCCTCTCTCTCTCTCTCTCTCGGTCTCTCTCTCTCTCTCTCTCTCTCTCGGTCCCTCTCTCTCTCGGTCTCTCTCTCTGTCTCTCTCTCTCTCTCGGTCCCTCTCTCTCTCTCTCGGTCCCTCTCTCTCTCTCTCGGTCCCTCTCTCTCTCTCTCTCTCGGTCCCTCTCTCTCTCTCTCTCGGTCCCTCTCTCTCTCTCTCTCTCTCTCTCTCTCTCTCTCTCGGTCCCTCTCTCTCTCTCTCTCTGTCCCTCTCTCTCTCTCTCTCTCTCTCCGGTCCCTCTCTCTCTCTCTCTCTCTCTCTCTCTCTGTCCCTCTCTCTCTCTCTCTCTCTCTCTCTCTCTCTCTCGGTCCCTCTCTCTCTCTCTCTCTGTCCATCTATCTCTCTCTCTCTGTCCATCTATCTCTCTCTCTCTGTCCATCTATCTCTCTCTCTCTGTCCATCTATCTTTCTCTACTTCTGTCCTTATATCCCTGTCTCCCACTGTGTCTATCTCTCTTTCTCTCTGCCCATCTCTTTCTCTCTGCCCATCTCTTTCTCTCTGCCCATCTCTCTGCCCATCTCTGTCTCTCTGTCCATCTATCTTTCTCTACTTCTGTCCTTATATCCCTGTCTCCCACTTTGTCTATCTGTCTTTTTCTCTGCCCATCTCTGTCTTTCTCTCTGCCCATCTCTTTCTCTCTGCCTATCTTTATCTCTCTGCCCATCTCTCTCTCTCTCTCTCTCTCTCTCTCTCTCTCTCTCTCTCTCTCCTCTCTCTTCTCTCTCTGTCCATCTCTCTCTCTCTCTCTGTCCATCTCTCTCTCTCTCTCTGTCCATCTCTCTCTCTCTCTCTGTCCATCTCTCTCTCTGCCCATCTCTGTCTGTCTCTCTCTCTCTCTTTCTCTCTGCCCATCTCTCTCTCTCTCTCTCTCTCTCTCTTTCTCTTTCGTTTTGTCCCTTCATCTCTCTCTTTTTCTCTTGCTTTGTCCCACCATCTCTCTCCCTTTCTGTCCCTTGATCTCTCTCTATCTCTCTCTCTCTCTCCTCTCTCTCTCTCTCTCTCTCTCTCTCTCCTCTCTGTCCTTATCTCTTCATCTCTCTTTCTTCTCTTACATTTGTCTTCCCACAGTCTTACTTTCCCCATGTCCATTTCTTCCTCTCTCTCTCTCTCTCTCTCTCTCTCTCTCTCTCTCTCTCTCTCTCTCTCTCTCTCTCTCTCTCTCTCTCTCTCTCTCTCTCTCTCTCTCTCTCTCTCTCTCTCTCTCTTTCTCTCTCTCTCTCTTTTGCTCTGTCCCACCTGTCTCTTTCTACTCCTCCCTTTTCTTTCTACTTCTCTCCATCTCTCTCTTTCCTCCTACTTCTTTTGTCTTTTCAACCCTATTTTCTCTCTGTCCCTTTCTTTTCTCTCTACCCTCTCTTGCTTTACGCTTATTCCTCTCCATCTGTTTCCCTAATTCCTATTTTTTTGTCCCCGACTACTGTGAACTGCTGGAAACTAAATTCTGGCTGGTTGCCTCGTGTCACCACTCTGTGTACCTTGCTCATGAAATAGAAGCATTTTAGTGAAGGATAATGGTGATGTCCAATCAATCTGTAGCAGCCAGTTGGCTTTTGCTTTACTAGAAGACAAATTCTGATTGGTCCCATGGACACACTCCTAAACCTTGTGGACGGCCTTCCCAGAAGAGTTGAAGCTGTTATAGCTGCAAAGGGTGGGCCAGCTCAATATTGAACCCTACAGACTAAGACGTCATTAAAGTTCATGTGCGTGTAAAGGCAGGCGTCCCAATGCTTTTGGTAATATAGTTTCTATCTGCACAACTAGTAAAATCAGTTGGCAAAGGGCAGATGCTGTCCAGAAAGCATTTCACCTCCACACTTGGACTCATTCTCTCTAGAATTGACTGTGGTTGCCCGACCCACCAAGGAACAGAGGCGCGCCAGCAGAAGGTGGTTTCTGATCCTTTGTAAGCCCTGGCTTCACAAAACAGGCCAAACCTGGGTCAGTGAGGTGGGGGAGGGGGTTAAAGTGGCCATTGTCACCAAACTCTTTTCAGAGGTTCTCATTTCAACATGAAAAATAGACCTCGGATTATGATGAATGGCAAGGTCTGACACACATTCCCGTCCCCTAATCCAGAGGCTGTGAGCTGAGGCAGCAGAAAGGCCCGTGGATGTGATGAAGGCCCTTTTTAAAACCTGTCTCTCTTTTTCATATTGACCTTCAGAGGATATGATTAATGGCAGTGCGATGGTTGCTTGTCATCTGTTAGATGCTACAAAACTCGCTATGGTCATCCCATCTGTGCTGTAGCTCGCTGCCTCTTCCCACCCCCCCCCCCATCTTCGAGAGAAAGAGGCTTTATTCCTGAATATTGCTTTTACATCCGGATTTCATGCCGTTCCCCCCCCCCCCCCCTCCATAAAAACACAATAAATGGAGGTCCGCAGCACTGTTCTCATTTGTGTGGTTAATTGAAGCAAGCGGCTTTGTTTTCTTTTTGCAGCTGTAGTACATCTTATGGATTTCTCAGTATAGAAGTCAAACAGATGGGCATAAAATGCTCATGAAAAAGTCATTAGGGACATGTAAGAAAACTGGTGCATAGCTAAGTGCGTCAAAATGAAAACTACTGCATTCAAAGCTGTACCGGGCCTTAAAGGGAAACGTATTTGTGGCATGTGAATAGTTTAGTTCCATCACATGACAGCATCAAATACTCTAGAAGCACGATCCTTAGGGGTATCGGCAAAGTCAACAGGAAATTGGATAAAGCAGCCTGGAAATTAAGCCAACCCTACCCCATCATTCTCCATTGTGAGTGTAGAAATCAGTTTACCGGCAGCTTAAAGTAGATTTAAATCTAATCACAAAAATCTCATATAATCTTTAACTTGTAATTTTAAAAGTGCTCCCCAGTCTTTTTCAAACCACTGCTTTCCTTGAAGAATTCTAGAAGTGGTTTTATTTTATACATATTTACATTGGTCCAGCTCGGACCAATCTAAGTATGTAAATAACATATCCGGCTGATGCCCCGGAAGCTAGAAATTGCTAAAGTAGACACCGCTACTCTCCACTTGCCTTTGGATCCCATGCTGAGTGGCTGACCTAATGCATTGTGAACAAATTAGGTTGGCTGCTCGGCATGATGCAATTCAGAGAATGCTTTGCATTTTTTTTTTTAATGAATGCAAAGCGTTCCCTGATTGGACGAGGTAGAGAGTGTGACATCACCTCCTGCCTCTCCACCTCGTTCCAATCTTTGAACACTGCAAAGTATTTGCCTGAATGGTGCCCTTGCTAACCGGCAAACCTCCTGTGCTCACAATGCATCAGGCCAGCCAGTCAGCATGGGACCTGGAAGCTAGTGGAAGGGAAAAAAAAACAGGGAGGGGGAGGTGCCGACCTGAGTGTAGTATTAAAATGATGAGTTTAATCGGATAAAATTAAAAACACTTACAAGATGATAGAAGATGCATGCTCGTCAAAAAGTGCAGCCCTGGCATTCCACATGGCTCTGCGGGTCCCACCGCTTTTCTGGGTAGCTGGAAAGGATTGGGCAGCTGGCTGGAATGGATCACAGTGTTTCTCCAGGAACCAGGAAGCGCCACTCTGACCCGGAAGCGATGTCACCGGCGTCTGATTGGACCAAGGCAGTGCTGGAATCTTGTCTATCAGGGCTGCAGTGGTAAAGGCTATGCGCTCGGAGCTGGCTGCTTCTTCTATTGGCCTGTCTTGGTCTAATCAGACTTTACTTTGACGACCATGCATCTTCTATCATCTTGTAAGTGTTTTTTAATCTTATCCTATTAGTCATCATTTTAAAACTACACTCAGGTCGGCGCCTTCCCATCCCTGTTTTTTACCCTTACATGGCTGCCTTCTTTTTTAACCCTTAACCACTTGATATCCGCGCTATAGCCGAATGATGGCTACAGCGCGGACCTTAATTCCCGGGAGGCCGTCATATGACGGCCTCCCCTGTGCCTCCTACGTGGAGCGCGCTGTGATCACCGAGTCACTGAGACTCGGGTGATCACCGATCCAAGTAAGGTGCCGGTCCCGGCCCCTTACCATGTGATCAGCTGTCAGCCAATGACAGCTGATCACATGATCAAAACAAAAGCTCTGTGATCGTGTTTTTTTCTCCTCGCGCTGACAGTGCGAGGAGAAAAAAAAGCCGATCACCGGCTCATTAGCAAGGGACATCGGTCCCGAAGAGGAGGAGGCAATAATGCCTCAATTGTGCCACCAGTACCCCCTGCCAGTGCCACCTGACATTGCCACTTGACAGTGCTTACAGTGCCCACCAGTGCCACTTGACAGTGCCCACAGTGCCCACCAGTGCCACGTATCAATGCCCATGAGTGCCACCTATCAATGCCTACAAGTGCCACCTATCAATGCCCACAAGTGCCACCTATCAATGCCCACCAGTGGTGCCAATCAGTGCCACCTAGCAGTGTTGCCCATCAATGTACCAGATCAGTGCCCAGTATTGCCACCCATCAGTGCCCATCACTGCCACTTATCAGTGCCCATCACTGCCACTTATCAGTGCCCATCAGTGCCGCCTCATCAGCGTACATCAATGAAGGAGAAAAATTACCCTTTTTAAAATTTTATAACAAAATATTAAAAAAAAAATGTTTTTTTTTTTTTTTTTAAATTCTGTCTTTTTAAATTTTTTTAACAAAAAATAAAAACCGCAGAGGTGATCAAATACTACCAAAAGAAAGCTCTATTTGTTGGGAAAAAATGATAAAAATTTTATTTGGGTACAGTGTTGTATGTTCGCTCAATTGTCATCAGCGCTGAAAGCTGAAAATTGGTCTGGATAGGAGGGGGGTTTAAGTGCCCGGTAAGCAAGTGGTTAACACAAATTTCTTTTCCAACCACCCAACTTATGGATACATCACCATCCAGCTATTACAGCCACAGACTATATGCCTAAAGATTACGCCATAAGGAACACCAGAAAACATTGACTATACTGCTAACGGAAGCTAGTGGAGATCACTGGAGTACCGGTGTCTACTTTAGTGATTTCCAGCTTCTTTGAGGTTACTTTGGTCCAAGCTGGGTCAATGTACTATAAATATGTAAAAATATACCATGCCTAGAAATCTGTTAAAATAACACCGGATAATCCTGCCATGGAGGCCCATGTTTAGGTACTTTCTGTTATGGGGTGACCATGCTCTGTCCTAATTATTATCCTGCATTGTCACCCTGTCCCATGCACTCTCAATGGAGCCAGTAAGTGGCTATGCTTACGCTCAGAGCTCAAGTATGTTCACCACCGTCATTGAAACTCCCTCTGAGCAGTAAAAATGGCGGAAGTGAGTGTTGTGCTGTCAATACAATAAACCTTTGCTGGAGTTGAATCTTCGGTGTGCAGCCTATTATTTGACTAGTGGATTACATTGGAGAAAGAGTGGACTCTAGGGCCTTGGCACCCAGAGTCTTGTAGGCAATCCAGGAGGATACAGGTTGGCCTGTGAGCAGTTAAAGGGTTTGGGTTCGTCCCCCTGTAACCTGTTTCATTACCTTTTTCTGTCAGTAGATCTATTAGTTCTCCATTTCCTTACATGGGGTGACGATGCTTGTTGCTCTGCAGTAAAATTGCTCATTAGTGTTGTCACCCTGTTGTTATATTAGGCCCCAATCACACTTCAGCTGAGCATGTTTGCATGTTTTCTGGACATTTTTTGAGTGTTTTTTTACTAGGCCCCAATCACACTTCAGCTGAGCATGTTTGCATGTTTTCTGGACATTTTTTGAGTGTTTTTTTACTATTAGTAGCCTTTGGAACACTAGTTGATAGGTAAGAAAATTCATGTTTTTCAGGTGCTAAAAAAGTCTATTGGGGCCAAAAGGTTTGGCTGCCCCAAGAGAAGTACAGTGGAACCTTGGTTTACGAGCATTCTCCTGGAAGGGATTATGCTCGTAATCCAAGGTTCCACTGTACTTTTTTGAGCGAGGGTTCTAATCTACGCTATGCTCAGATGTGAATATAATGAAAATCCTAGTTTCAAGCATTGTATTGTTTCTGGTGAAGCTTCAGATGCTGCTACAAACCCTAAATCCCATGACACGTGGGCCAAATGTTGGGCAGCATCAGCGCGTTCAATCGAAACCATTCGACATTTGGCCCGTGTATGTACGACAGCCGATCCGACAGAAGTCAGCCGTTCAGCCAGCTTCTGCCGAACGATCATAACCGAAAAAGGTCTGCCGACCAGCTCCCAATCAGCGCTCTCAGTCTCCCTGTCAGAACACAGTAGCACAGCAGGGGAGATCGCTGTACTAACATCGAATTGTTAGAACAGTGGCTCTGACCTGAGCTGTCAATTTTTTTTCATTCAACCTAGCGGGTTGTGGTAGTGTGTATGAGTCTTAAGGTGTGAACAGGTTGTGTCACGTACCTTGTGGCAGAGCCGGACATGTAGGACCTGGCTCAAGGACCACAGATGTTGTGACAGTGGACGCAAAACCGCGGTGAGGTAAGAGTGCCTGTAAGACCTTCCGTTGGTCACAGAGGTGCATGGCAGATCCGTCACCAGAGTTGAGCTGGATAGCTGAAGTAGTGGATAGCAGCAGGAACAGCAGACCCCAGGCGGCTGGATAGGCAGCAGCTGGTAGCAGATGCAGTAGGACTGGCAGCACACAGCAGATGGAGGGCCAGCGTAACCAGGCATATTGCAGAGCAGGACAGACGGATAACCGGATGCAGGGTCAGACAAGCAAGGTCAGGCAGAGAATGGTCAGGATACAGGCAGAGGTTGGCAACACGAGATCAGGCAGATACGCAAGAGGTAAACAAAGTCTTATGCCGCGTACACACGAGCGGATTTTCCGTCGGAAAAAACTTGGATGGTTTTTCCAACGGAATTCTGCTCAAGCTTGCCTTGCATACACACGGTCACACAAAAATTCTCTGAACTTTCGACCGTCAAAAACGCGGTGCCGTACAACACTACAACGAGCCGAGAAAATGAAGTTCAATGCTTCCGAGCATGCGTCGAATTGTTTCCGAGCATGCGTATGAATTTTGCGCGTCGGAATTTGTACAGGCGATCGCATTTTCGGATAGGAACTTTTTCCGACCGAAAAATTAAGAACCTGCTCTCAATCTTTTCCTGGCGGGAATTCCGCCAGCAAAAGTCCGATGGAGCATACACACGGTCGCATTTTCCGACCAAAAGCTCTCATCGGTCTTTTGCTGGCCGAATTTCCGATCGTGTGTACGCGGCATTAGAGGCAGGCCGAGGTCAGGACTGGTAGAGCCAGGATAAGCCGGGTCAAATACAGGAAACAGGCGCAGGCGCAACAGCTGCAGATCAAACAGCAACCTCCTAGTTCATCTGCTGCACTTGTATAGGGCATTTGGCGCCAATGTCAGTGGCACCACAAGACGGGCAACCTCAGGATTGCGCCTGCGCTTTTCCGTGTGCTTCGGGACTTCAACTGCACTATGGCCAGTGTGTCTCTGACAGGTTGGATGGATATGCATTTTAAATGGACTATACTATGTTTACTAATCTTAACCCTGTGCATGTACCGGAATGCATTCTTTTTTTTATTATAGCAGTCCTTTAAACCTTTTGGTATAATTTTATTAATATTATTTTAATTTAACATTAATATCATTATTTTGGTTTTATTTTCAGTGGATTGCTTAGACCCCACGTGTTCTGGGCGAGGAGTCTGCGTGCAAGGAGTGTGCCATTGCGCTGTTGGGTGGGGTGGAACAAGCTGTGAGAACCCGCGAGCCACTTGCCTTGACCAGTGTTCTGGACATGGGACGTACCACTCTGAGACGGGTTTGTGCACATGTGACCCCAACTGGACCGGCCATGACTGCTCTATAGGTAAGAGTGAATGTCAGTCTTGTTTTTTAAGAAGTATCTGGGAACAACAATGAAAGCATTTCATGTTTTAAAAATAACCTCTCACAAGCCCTTAACATTCTGACTTGAATGAGAAAAATGCATTAACAGCGGATACCTTCAGTGAAAACCACATGACATCCACCCATCAAGGCAATTCAGTATTTGCGTAATGCCTTCCAAGAGCCAGTCCACTGCTTGCAATAAGGGCTGAGGGCTCTTGAGAGGAGTACTGAGGCGTTTACAGCAACCCTGAATGTCGCAGCCATGATCTGCCTTCATTGCATTGAGTGGCACAGGGGCCCATTCATGACATCACTGGATCTAAAATAAGACTTGTAATAAAAACACAAATGTTTTATTCAGAATAGCATTATATCTAGTTGCAAAAGTGTGCCCTAGGTGCTATAAAATATAAAAAAACTCCAATGATAACTCCATAAAAAATTATAATGAAATGAGATAAAAATGCAAATATTGAATTTACTGTGTATGCGATATGTGAGCGGACTCCCCCACCCTACCTCACCACCGAAAATGTAATAAGTGGGTACAGTGCCTTGAAAAAGTATTCATACCCCTTGCAATTTTCCACATTTTGTCATGTTACAACCAAAAACGTAAATGTATTTTATTGGGATTTTATGTGATAGACCAACACAAAGTGGCACATAATTGTGACGTGGAAGGAAAATGATAAATGGTTTTCATTTTTTTTTACAAATATGTGAAAAGTGTGGGGTACATTTGTATTCAGCCCCCCTGAGTCAATACTTTGTAGAAACGCCTTTCACTGCAATTACAGCTGCAAGTCTTTTTGGGGATGTCTCTACCAGCTTTGCACATCTAGAGAGGGACATTTTTTGCCCATTCTTCTTTGCCAAATATCTCAAGCTCTGTCTGATTGGATGGAGAGCGTCTGTGAACAGCAATTTTCAAGTCTTGTCACAGATTCTCAATTGGATTTAGGTCTGGACTTTGACCGGGCCATTCTAACACATGAATATGCTTTGATCTAAACCATTCCATTGTAGCTCTGGCTGTATGCTTAGGGTCGTTGTCCTGCTGGAAAGTGAACCTCCGCCCCAGTCTCAAGCATTTTGCAGACTCTAACAGGTTTTCTTCTAAGATTGCCCTGTATTTGGCTCCATCCATCTTCCCATCAACTCTGACCAGCTTCCCTGTCCCTGCTGAAGAAAAGCATCTCCACAACATGATGCTGCCACCACCATGTTTCACAGTGGAAGGTGTGTTCAGGGTGATGTGTAGTGTTCGTTTTTCGCCACACATACCGTGTTTTCCTGAAAATAAGCCCGGGTCTTATATTAATTTTGGCAACAAACAACACAGTAGGGCTTATTTTCGGGCTAGGTCTTACCATGTAATGTGATGTCTCCCTCCCTGCCAGGAATCCCCAGTGTGAACTGAGTTAAAATGCTTGTAAAATCCTATAATCCACTCTATTACAGTAGTATATAATGTACAATGTGTGTGTTTCTGTAATAAAAATGTGCCAAATACCTGCATTATAGCGCCGCTCAGTACTTCCGTGACCCGTAGGAGCTCTTCCCCGCTCTGAACACTGCAGGGGGCGGGGCTATACCGAAGGTATTTGGCACAACTATTTTA
This sequence comes from Lithobates septentrionalis, assembly GCA_037952835.1. Taxonomy (NCBI): domain Eukaryota; kingdom Metazoa; phylum Chordata; class Amphibia; order Anura; family Ranidae; genus Lithobates; species Lithobates septentrionalis. Next base: position 278,998 of record JBBDGP010003058.1, read on the forward strand.
CAGAAACACACACGTACATTATATACTTCAGAAATAGAGTGGATTATAGGATTCTACAAGCATTTTAAACTAGGGATTATTTTCGAGGGGGCTTATATTGCATCTCTACTGGAAAATAATGCTAGGTCTTATTTTCAGGGAAACATGGTAGCGTTTTGCTTTTTTGGGCCAACAAGTTAAATTTTGGTCTCATCTGACTAGAGAACCTTCTTCCACATGTTTGCTGTGTCCCCCACATGGCTTCTCGCAAACTACAAATAGGACTTCTTATGGCTTTCTTTCAACACTGGCTTTCTTCTTGCCTCTCTTCCATAAAGGTCAGATTTGTGGAGAACACGACTAATAGTTGTCCTGTGGACAGATTCTCCCACCTGAGCTGTGGATCTCTGAAGCTCCTCCAGAGTTACCATGGGCCTCTTGGCTGCTTCTCTGATGAATGTTCTCCTTGCCCGGCCGGTCAGTTTAGGTGGACGGCCATGTCTTGGTAGGTTTGCAGTTGTGCCATACTCTTTCCATTTACGGATGATGGATTGTACAGTGCTCCATGAGATGTTCAAAGCTTGGGATATTTTTTTATAACCTAACCCTGCTCTAAACTTCTCCACAATTTTATCCCTGACCTGTCTGGTGTATTCCTTGGCCTTCATGATGCTGTTTGTTCACTAAGGTTCTCTAAGAAACCTGAGGGCTTCACAGAACAGCTGTATTTATACTGAGATTAACTTACACACAGGATGACTCTATTTACTGAGGTTTAGGTGACTTCTGAAGGAAATTGGTTCCACTAGATTTTAGTTAGGGGTATCAGAGTAAAGGGGGGCTGAATACAAATGCACGCCACACTTTTTCAGATATTTATTTGTAAAAAAATTTAAAAACCATTCATAATTTTCCTTCCACTTCACAATTATGTGCCACTTTGTGTTGGTCTATCACATAAAATCCCAATAAAATACATTTACGTTTTTGGTTGTAACATGACAAAATGTGGAAAATTTCAAAGGGTATAAATACTTTTTCAAGGCACTGTATCTGCCCCTTTAAAATGCTACCAGGATTTTGTGAGACAAAATCAAAAGAGAAAGCGGCGCTTGCCCAAAATAAATAAAGACCTTCTACAGTGATAAACACAAATACAAAAATATGCTGCATTCAAAAGTCCATATAATGCAAGTCCTAAAACTACACATGCGTGTGTTCTATAAGTCCATAATAAGTGGGTCTAATCACCGGTTATTATAATGTGCCGCTGCAAAAGACCTCTTCCAACTCCAAGTCACCAAAACATGCTCCACCACGTGCTGACAATATATACACCAGATATGATAAATCAACCAGCATTCATAGAATGTTTAGATGTCAAAGCAATCGTCCCCACTCTTGCTCCACTCCTGGTGGGTCCTGATGTAGCTCATATACCAGAATAGAAAAAACCCAACTAGTGGGGGGCATATAGTGTGATACCGTTTATCGGCTTCAACAACCTTAAAAATCGTTTAGGTATGCACAGTGTTAAAATATGCAGCATGCACAAATTCCTCGGCCGGGGATCAGATTACCCACCGTTCGCATACTCCAGAGCCAACGTGCATTTCACAGACCCGGAAATCGCTCAGGATCGAAACCCAGAAATGGCATCGACCCCTCAGATCCTTAACGCATTTTGCGCAGGTGCGCGTCTTCAGGAAGTGAAGCCGACACTATTTTACTGGAGGTATTTATACTAGAACTCATCCCTGATTGGAGGGCGTCCCCCAAGGCAGGGCTGGAAGCTGGGGCAACAGCGATGTATCTTATATTTGCTCATTGATCGTATGGGCTTAGCTGTAATATTTTTGCCAGTCACAGCCTGTGTCTTACAATAACAGGGAGGAGAAGCATCCATCAATTCTGTTCCTTGTAGTTCAGATCAGTCCTGCTGGCAGAGTCACTTCAGTATTCTGAACTACACGTCCCATGATGCTTTGCTCTACATCCTCACACAGGAAGAGAGGAAATTCACACATAGAGTCCAGCAAACACTAGAGGGAGCCAGCCCCACATTAACAACACAGAAAGTGTCTCTAACTTATAAGCATAATAGCTGACCTTGGCTACATATACTTCTTCCAGATGGGTGCAATAATCCAGTGTGATACTTTGCTTCCTGTAATGAAGACCGGTCACTGCTGCTTTCTCTCCTTGTGCAGGGTAACTGGTCTTGTCTCTGCCCCCTCCTGTAGTTTTCTACAGGCAGCCTATAGTAGGTAGAGCCTGCTGGGCCCCTCCCACAGCTCTGCTCTCTGTACAGGCTATAGGCAGCAGTGAGGATGTCATTACTTTTACAATGTAATATCTGGGTTTGTTACTGTCCACCTTCACCATAACAGGAGTGAGCTCTCAAACACTGAGCTAAGAGCTACTGCCTCAGGGGAGAGAACGTGCATGTGAGGGGGTTTGAACCAGAGAAAGAGCTTGCCCCTGTGGCACAGTGCATTGACTCCAATGCATTTCACACAAATGTGCTGAGGTCTTAGTAAAATAAAATCTCCCATTTTTGCAAATCCAGATTTATTAATTCATGAATTGTTTGCTCAGCAGAGTGAACTGGCAATAGCCTGCAGGCTGGTCAAGCAGTAATTTTCCAACAGGGCGGTTGAACAGAATTGGTATATTGACAACCACTGTGCCAATACATGGATCAAAATGGTCCCTGGCAGTGGAGCACTTTTCTTTTGTAACTGTATATTCTATATCGCTTCATTAAACAGTCATTAAACAGTCAAAATGTAATATTCCACCCCCATTGTGTGTAGCTGGTTAGTGGGCATGGAGGAGGAGGGAGGGAGTGGGCTGGCATTTGCTACTGTGTATACGCCCCACATGTGTGACTCTGCATATCTCCTAACTGTCCCTGATTTGGAAGGACTGTCCCTGATTTGGAGCAATGTCCCTCTGTCCCTCTTTGCCCCTCATTTGTCCCTCATTTTGGTCTAAACCATACAATTGTATCCAAAATGCACTTTTTATCTTTCAAAATTGTTTTCCAATGCTAAACTTTTCATCTAATTTCTGAATTGCTGCATTTGTAAATTTAAAAGCCAATATAAAGGAATAGGAGTGGTAAAAAAAACAGTTCTTGTGGATTTAATTAACCTTTTTTTGGTTAATTCTCCTTTGAGGGGGTTGTGTCAGGGGGGCGAGTCCTATGCCTACATACGTTTTGCAAGTAGGTGTCCCTCATTCCCATCTCAAAATGTTGGGAGGTATCACTCTATAGTCACATGGACTGCTCAGATATGAAAGCAAGGAAATGCTCAGCATTAGAAACTCCCTGAAAACTGAGCATGTGCAGAGCTGCCAACACTGCTCTGCAAAATCCCTAGCTGAATTGGGGACATGAACAGAAAGTGGAGATATAGAGCAGCAGGATCAACCATTTTTTTTGCAGAATACAGAAAACAAATCCCACTGACTGAGTGAGTATGAACGGCATGTAAAACACCATTTTATTTTTTTTTTATAGTTTTTTTCTGTTGTGGGTTTAGTGACACTTTTAGCTATTTACTAAGCAAGGCTGTGCTATGGGGCAGAGCAGTCTAAAGCTCAGGACTGGATGGACAAACATAGAAAATCCATCGGCAGGTAAAACAGCTGCCACATATGTATTTCATCTCTGCATTTAGTTGTTTGCCTGGAGTTCAGCTTTAAACCTTGTCACGGATCATCATTAGCATCCTGACAGCTGCCTCACTCGCTGACCCAGAAGCCGCAGCTTGCCCGTACACTCATCTTAGCAGACTCCTTCCAGTTGACTAAACAGATTTTTAAATATGATACAGCCTTTTATATAATCATTGATGGATCGTCTCCAACCGCTAGCAGCAACAGTGTGCTGGCATTCCTGCCGAGCATCTAATGTATCTTTCCAGACATTGTCATATCTCATTGATCAAACAACACTTGTGATGAGGCCGGGCTCCCCCCTTGGGGCCCCAGAGGTCTCCAAACTTTGTAAATGAATTCTCATGTTAAATTCATGCTGTGCCGAAGGCCACACACATGGCGCGCACACACTAGGGTTTCGGCAAGTGAAGTTCACACTTCTTGCTCTAAGGCTTTAATTTCAGGGGTGTGAAGAGCTCTCGAGGAGACCTGTGGTGCCCATGGAGAGGAGTATGTATCAGTATTCTGGCAGAATACAATTAGCTGGTAACCCCCATTCTGTAAGGTCATAAGCCTTGTCTTTGTCTCAAAATTCTCCAGGAGAAATGCGAAAATGAAGATCAACACCTCTGTTTGGTTATGGTTTACATTATTTGAAAGTGGCAGTCTAGAAAGTTTCTTTATGCCTTGCGGATCCCTAGAAGGGCATAAGTAGTGCAGCTTTGCCCACTGTGGCCTCGATGCAGGAAGAAATAATTGTCGATGTCATGACATTGCCATGCTATTCTCTCTGCCAGTTACATTGGGCGTTATGTAGGAGTTAGAAGCTGCAAAAGAATAAGTCTTTCAACTTGCATGGCCAGATACAGAGCTTTCAGTTCCTCATTTGGAAGGACAATCTTACTTTGCAACCAAATCTCTTTTACTTTATTGGTTCTCATAATAGACTTTTGTAGATAATACTTCATACTTTGCAACCAAATCTTTCTTACTTTATTTGGTCTCATGTATAGACCTTTGTAGCCACATTTTTGTGGACACGTGACCGTTCCAAAACCATGGGCATAACATGAGGCATAACTATCCTATTTCAGAACCATTGGCACTACTATGGAGGTGGCCTCAGCTTTGTGGCTTACTTTATTTGGTCTCATATATAGACTTTTGTTGATAATACTTCATACCGTATATACTCGAGTATAAGTCTGTTTTTTCAGCACATTTTTTTGTGCTGAAAGTGCCCCCTGACTTATACTCGAGTCAAGCACTTTTCTGCAGCAAAAAAATTCATTTTCCGAACCAATTTTGGGGCCCCGTATCTCAGGGCCACTTGGTGCTAGGAACCTCAAATTTGGTATGCAAACCCAGGGGAACTGGTACCACAACATATCCAAAGCTGAAGTTCCTAGCACTAAGTGGCCCTGAGATACGGGGCCCCAAAACCGGTTCAGAAAATGTCATTCTCTGCTGCAGAAAAGTGCTTGACATTTTCTGAACCGACTTGGGGGCCCCATATCTCAGGGACATTTAGTGCTAGGAACCCCAAATTTAGTGTGCAAACTCAGTTGAACTGGTACCATAACATATCCAAAGCTGGGGTTCCTAGCACTAAGTGGCCCTGAGATACTTTTTTTAATCCTTATGCTGCTAGCATTGGTAAATAGATAAATCAAGTATATCATACTTGTTTTTTTTTGTTTTGTTTTTTTTTTACATTTCTTCAGTTACTTCCTGGTTTCCAGACCTAAGCAAACAATGTGATACATCCCAGGCGTTTTCAGAAAGGGAGGAGGGCTTCTCTGAGCTAATGGCAGATGGATTCCAGGAAGTAAATGCTACATGAATCATTTGCCCTTAGTCAAGATGGCCATGGCCAGAAATGCTAGGGGGGAGTTTTTCAATGTGATTTCTCAGTAAAAAAAAAACAAAAAAAACATGGAGACATGGATGGATGACTTTGCATCGAATATTAAAAATGAATTGGTGTAGTTCTGTTTTAACAGTAGCCTTCACTAGAAACACTTTATCATGTGAAGGTGAGTCGGCTTACTGTTGGCCGTATACGAGTTGACCTACTAAGGCTGGAGAGTGCAAAATCTGGTACAGCTCTGCATCGAAACCAATCTTAATTGAACAAGCTAAGGTTGGAGCTGCAATGGACTTTGCACTCTCCAGTTTTAGTAAATCAGCTTCATAGTGTAATATACCTATGTCTATCGAAGAGTGGTATATTGACAATGCTAGATAAAAGTGTCAACCATAAGGTGCCTGAAGATACTTTTAATATTAAATAATTTCCTCTAATGTCCTTCTGCAAAGCCCCTGATCCTGAATGCATATGCTGCAGCTGTAACCTCAATTGAACCTTTCGCTCTGAGCTACATGCCACACTACATGCCACACAAACCAGTGAGAATGCCTCCTTGTTTCACAGTACTTGACGTTTTAGTAGTCAAGACAGCAGCATCAGGCCCCTTGTGGTGCAAGTATTTTTGGTGTATAGTGAGGAAATTCAAGGTGTCTTCAGACTTGAGATGGTAGCCTTCTGTGCATGCACAATAAAGCCTCCAGACGATTATTTTTGTCATAGTCTTTTGACTACTATTAAACTGTACACACGGGCAGACTTTTCGGCATCAAAGGTCCGACGGACTTTCAAAGGAGTTACGACGGACTTTCGACGGACCCTCTAATGATCGGACTTGCCTCCACACGATCACACCAAAGTTCGACGGATTTGTACGTGATGACATACGACCGGACTAAAATAAGGAAGTTCATAGCCAGTAGCCAATAGCTGCCCTAGCGTCGGTTTTTGTCCGTCGGACTAGCATACAGACGAGCGGATTTCTCGACAGGAACTGGGTCCGGCGGAGTTCCGGTGGAAAGATTTGAAACATGTTCCAAATCTAAAGTCCGTCTGATTTTCGAAAGAAGAAGTCCGCTGAAGGTCCGATGAAGCCCACACACGGTCGGATTGTCCAACGGATTTGTTCCATCAGACCAGTCCAGTCGAAAAGTCCGCCTGTGTGTACACGGCATAAGGGTTCGATTTTTTTTTTTTTTTTTTTTATAACAAACATGTCATACTTACTTGCTCTGTGCAGTGGCTTAGCACAGAGCAGCCCAGATCCTCCTCTTCTTTAGTCTACCCCACCACTCCAGGCCCCTTCCTTCTGCCTAGTGCCCCCATAGCAAGCAGCTTTCTATGGAAGCACCCTATCGAGCCGCTGCTCTGTGTTCATTCATATGCATAGCATGGCTCGGCCCTGCCTCCGCGCTCTCCCCATTGGCTGTGATTAACAATAGCATTGAGCAGTGGCTACCACTTCTGTCTCAGCCAGTGAGGAGGGAGGCTCTTGTGCAAATCACTAGATCGACGTGGGGCTCGGGTACGTTTGGGGGGGGGGGTTGATGCACACAGAAAGTTTTTAACCAGAATGCATGAAGGTAAAGAAAAAGCTTGAGCTTTTACAACCACTTTAAGGTTTTCATTGGGCAAACTTGCATGTTTGTGCCTGTGGAGAGGGGAGGGAAATGCCATAAGGAGTTGGCTTGATTCAGGTGGAGAACCCTATCTCGATTGTGCATACTCAGCCGGGGGGCTTGCAGTATGGCTTACAATAATAAGGAGGTTAGGATGTTCCCCACTCTGATGATAAATGGGCAGATTGGGTGAACACACTCTCATTTTATTTAGACATGACAGGTTAACCTTCTGATATATTATATATATACTGTGTGTGTTTTGTATACAGTATATATTCATGATATATGATGTTTGCAGCATCCTGTGAACCTCCTTGATCAAAGGCAGACCTTCCACAAATAGAGTCTGTGTCAGATTCCCCCTTTGTTTCCTATCCCATTATAGGAGAAAAGCGTGCAAAGCTTGATTAGTTGTAATGGACGACAAGAATTCTTCTTTTGGGTACTCCTCTACATTAGACCCTCGCGTTTTTTACTGTTCCATATTGACAATGTCACAATAACAGGCTATTCTCCAACAGTTAATTCACATATACAGAACAATAACAGATGGTCTCTGACATTAGCTTACAGGGCAGGAGTTGTGGGAGGACTATAAAGACTTCTAAAGCCCACACAATGAAAAGCTACATCTGTCTCTGAGCGCCACTCTGCTAAAAGTAGGAGAACATTCACATGCATTTATGGAACAAAGCATAATTGCACTGAATTGTTTGAAAAAAAAAATGTACTTCCTAGTAATGGCAAAGAACATAATCGCATGGTATTAAGGGAATCATTGCTCGCCAAAAACTAACATCACCTGTATGTACTATGGAGCGGCGTCGGAAGTGGACCCTGGCTGACCGTGGATGTGCTTAAAGGCATACAGGCTTCAATTTTTACATAATTATGTTTAATGCACAGGCAGTGTACTCGCTTGATACAGCATTATATTATCGGAAAATGTAAAGTACAGATTCAGGGGACACGATTCTCCTTTTACTATGCCCTTCACCTTTATGACCCCTGTGCTAAAAATACAAAATGATATATGTGTCTCATACTTTGTTAAGCCATTTAAAGGAGCCTGCACTTCTAAATCAATTGTTTTCATAGTCCAGAGAGTCCCTTGAAACAGCAGTGGCTGGCAGCAGATCAATAAAACAGAAGAAATTCCAAATGAGGGCAGAGGAGATGCCGGCAGCCCCCAGTTAGCCTATTGTTTGAAGGAGAGAATCCCAGGTAGCCCTTTTGCAAAGTCCTTTGTCATTGCATGGTCCCGCAGGAGGCTAGCAGGTAAATTTATTGGGTTGTCAGGGGTATCCTCTTGATGCATCTCCTGTGTTTGGAGACCCCAACCAAGGAATTTTTCCCAACCCCAAGGGATTCTGGGTTCCACGGGCCCCCCCGCCCAAAGTGACTCCCGTCACACCTTTTCATGCATCTCCTGTGTTTGGAGACACCAACCAAGGAATTTTTCCCAACCCCAAGGGATTCTGGGTTCCACGCCCCCCCCCCCCGCCCAAAGTGACTCCCGTCACACCTTTTCATGCATCTCCTGTGTTTGGAGACACCAACCAGGGAATTGTTCCCAACCCCAAAGGGATTCTGGGTTCCACGGGCCCCCCCACCCAAAGTGACTCCCGTCACACCTTTTCATGCATCTCCTGTGTTTGGACACATCAAGGAATTTTTCCCAACATTTTTTTTTTTACTTTTTGCTATAATATATATCCAAAAAAAATTTATAAAAAAAACCAAATTTCTTCATCAGTTTAGGCCAATATGTATTCTCCTACATATTTTTGTTAAAAATACTCGCAATAAGCGTATATTGATTGTTTTTTGCAAAAGTTATAGCGTCTATAAAATAGGGGATAGATTTATGGCATTTTTATTATTTTTTTTTTTTTACTAGTGGTGGTGATCAGCGATTTTTAGCAGGACTGTGACATTGTGGATAAATCGGACACTTTTGACACTTTTTTGGGACCAGTGACATTTATACAGCGATCAGTGTTAAAACTGAAAAAAATAAATAAAAATGCACATATTACTATATAAATGACACTGGCAGGGAAGGGGTTAACACTAGGGGACGAGCAAGGGGTTAACGGTGTTCCCTGGGAGGGAACAGTGGGGGTAGGGGACTGACTGGGAGTACAGGGAGAGATCGCTGTTCCTAATCACAAGGAACAGACGATCACTCTGCACTTCCCTGTCAGAACGGAGATCTGTTTGTTTACATTGACAGATCCCCGTTCTGGCTCTCTGTGGAGCGATCGAGGGTGGCCAGTGGACATCGCGGCCGACGCGCACCAGCTACCCCGCCGTGCACTGCACTATAGCTGTTAAAAGGGACTGACGTACAGTTACGGCGATTCATGGGAACGAGCCAACCTGCCGCTGTATAATGACGGCGGCTGGTCGGCAAGCGGTTAAGCCGGCCGCAGACCGTTCAAATCTCGGCAGGTGCAGCAGGGACCTTCTCTCTATTCTCAGCCGAAAATCTGTAAACTGTGCTGGAAATCAGAGCCACTAGAGCTCTGCTGACAGCCTAAAGAGTTACTTCTGCTCAGGGGCTCTGGGCTACAGCAAAATGGCAGCTTTCAGCAAGTGGGAACAGGAGTGATGCTGGAGGCAATTTACAGCACTCACTAATTTTGGTAGCATAATTATGTTTAATGTATGATCTTTGCTAAAGAGCATTATTTATCATGTTACTAAGGGTAAAGTTCTACTTTAACTAGTTTCCACCCGCTCACCGTCATATGATGGCGGGGCGGTGTGGTTCTCGTCATATGACAGCATTCCAGAACGGCCACTCTTGCACGCCCATCGCAGCCGTGCCGTTTTGCTAGGACACGGCACGACCCCGATTTCTGTAAAAATCCACGTCCGCGGCTCTTTAACCATGTGATGTCCAACCACAGCCGGTCACATGTAAACACAGAGATGCCAGTAATCGGCGCTCCTTGCCTCACACTGACAGAGAGTGTGGTGAGGAGAGCCGATCAGCAGCGTCTCCTCACAGGAGACATCTATAAATGTAATCAGGGCACTGATCATCAGTGCCCTGATTACAATAGCGACACCAGTGCCACAAATCAGTGCCAGCAATGAGTGCCCACCACTGCCAGCAATCAGTGCCCACCACTGCCCATAAGTGCCACCAATCAGTGCCCATTAGTGATGCCAGTCCGTGCTGGCTATCAGTCCCGCCTATCAGTGCTGTCCATCAATGTCCATCAGTGTCGCCCAGCAGTGCCACCCATCAGTACCGCCCATCCATGCAGCCTATCAGTGCCACCTAACAGTGCTCATCAGTGCCACATATGAGTGCCCATAAGTGCAGCATATTAGTGCCTCCTCATCAGTTCCCATATATGCCACCTCATCAATGCCCACCAGTTCAGCCTATCAGTGCCCATCAGTGCCGCCGCCTCAGCACACATCAGTGAAGGAGAAATATTACTTAATTACAAAATTTACTGACAAACTAAGTAAAAAAATTTTGTTTTCACATTTTTTGGTCCTTTTTTTTTTTTTATAGTAAAAAATAAAAAAACAGCAGTGATTAAATACCACCAAGAGAAAGCTCTATTTGTGTGAATAAAATGATAAAAATTCGATCTGGGTACAGTGTTGCATGACCGCGCAATTGTCATTCAAAGTGCGACAGCGCTGAAAGCTGAAAAAACGGCCTGGGCAGGAAGGGGGTGTAAGTGCCCTGTAGGCAGGTGGTTAAATTGAGTGGATATTCCCAATGGAGCCCAGGTATGGTGTTTTTCCTTAAAAAAACAAACAAAAAAAAAACGATAGCCCATCGCTCGATATTACTTGCCCCCACGGAAGCTGGTCATGCTTTCTTAAATCTTTTCTAAAGAGTTGAGCAAACAACTGCGGTCTTCTGCATAAAAACTCTTCTCCTGCCCGGTCCTCCACACTAACGAAAAGACTGTTAACAACAGGAAATAAGAGACCCGTCCAGTGCTCTGACATCGCCCCCTTGTACCATGCTTGGTCACTCTGGTGCGATTTTTTAGCTTTTCCTTAATCCTCTGCTATTGAAGCTGCATTCACAATATTGTCAAAGGTCAAATGTGCAATCTGGGGGGGGGTTGGGGAAGAACTTCAGAAACATTGTAAAGGCTGTCCAATTTTTTTTTTTTTTTTTTACAATGCTTGCGTTTTTCCTTCTTTCTGGATTGGCCCCTTGTGATGGCTGCGAAAAGGACAAGTGCTTTTTTCAGATCTTGAAATAGAAGGAGGTCAAAAGCCAATCATGGCCCCTGGCAACGAGTCTCCTTCTCAAGAGCTGTTCTTTGAAATCTGCAAACTTGGACACCCATTCACCGCTTCCTTTTTTTTTTTTCTTTTTTCTTTTTTTTTGTAATGTTGTTTTTTTGTTTTTTTTTCCCTCCTGCTTTACAGCGCTCAATAAGCATTGTCTTATTGATTTAGTGAGACGAGGCTGGGATTACAATTTATTAAATACATGGATGTGTGTTTTGAACACACAGGAAGACCAAGTTCATTGTCCCTCTGAGCAGCAGTAGGAATAATTAATGAAATATTGAATATTGATAAGTGGTAGATCACAGTCAGGTTGTTTTGTCATATCAATTTGCGTTGTCCTTTTTTTTTTTTTTTTTTTTTTTTTTAAATTGCTGCTGTGCTGGCTTTCTGGTGGTTTACATGGATAGAAAAACAATCCTATACCTTTTATTTGTCATTCTTAAAGGATAAAGATATCCATATATATATGTGTGTGTGTGTATGTATGTATGTATATATATATATATATATATATATATATATATATGTATATATATGTATATATATATATATATATATATATATATATATATATATATAAAATAATAAAAGAATCAATGTAATTTACCGGCCCCTTATATATACACACACACACACACACATATGTGTTTTGAGCCTTGAGATGCACACCCTAATGCAATAGGCACACCTATGGGTGACACCCTCCAGAGTTACAGTGGAGGAGTGTGCATAACCACCTAAGAACAGAAAGTATGTTATTTGCATTATTACCAGGGGAAAAAAACTTAAAATAAAGAAAACCAATGCAGCCACCTTATCTAAGGCCTTATAAGGTGCAACATATTACATTTTTGTATTTTGGCCTAAAGTGGTTCTAAAGGCCCAATGTTTTTTTAACCCTAATGCATTCTTTGCATTAAGGTAAAATACCTTTTTGGTGAAGCTTCCCCCCAGGCCCCCCCCCCTCGTATACTGACATGAGCCCCATCTCGATCCAGTGATGTACATGAGAGCAGCGGCTCTCCCGGTTCTCTCTTCTCAATGGCTCATACAGCAGTGGGAGCAATTGACTTGTGCTGCTGTCCATCACAGCCAAAGAGGGGAGGGCGGAGCCGAGCCCCACTCTGTGTGTGAATAGACATACAGAGCATTGCTCGGGAGCGAGCCTGCTCAAGTGCCCCCATAGCAAGAGGCTTGCTGGTGGGGGCACTCGGCACGGGGGAAGGAGCCAGGACCACCAACAGGGAGGACCCAAAAAGAAGAGAATCTGGGCTGCTCTGTGCAAAACCATTGCAGAGCAGGTAAATATAATATGTTCATTATTACTTATTTTTTTTAGTTCTTTCATTTAGAATCACTTTAAATATACTTTAAATTATATGTAAACCCTAACAACAAATGTCGCTTATTTACCATTAAAACCCTTTTGTTATTTCTGTTTGGGAAGTGCAAACAAATAAACCCGTTGATCTTTCTAAAAATCCAGCAAGCATACAACTTCCTGTACTTAAAAAATGGGGGAAAATTATTGCAGTGCCACCAAAATTCAAAATTACTAGAATGATATTTTATATAAAATCATTTATTTTATTGATATCAAAAACATCTAAAATGTTTACATGAAAGAGTACAAAAAATATACAAAGCAAAAACAAAAACAGAAATACAGTTCAAATAAATGACCGTCACCAAAGATGTTGAGGGGTGATCATAGTCTTATGTTCCCAACTAGTTTCGCCAAAACATTGGCTTCATCAGGGGAATGTAGAGATGTACATTCCCTTGATGAAGCCAATGTTTTGGCGAAACTAGTTGGGAACATAAGACTATGATCACCCCTCAACATCTTTGGTGACGGTCATTTATTTGAACTGTATTTCTGTTTTTGTTTTTGCTTTGTATATTTTTTGTACTCTTTCATGTAAACATTTTAGATGTTTTTGATATCAATAAAATAAATGATTTTATATAAAATATCATTCTAGTAATTTTGAATTTTGGTGGCAACGCAATAATCCCATCATCCCCTTTTCCCCCATTTTTTTAGATCTTCTACTCGGGATGAGGTGCCGTATCTGGTAGGACACACCACCCACCATCCAACTTCCTGTACTTGTGTTATCTCAACCAGTGTTGTTATCCTTACCTAGTTCACCTTCGTGGACTACAAGGTACCTCTCCCTACGTTATGGAGATGAGAAGAGGGGAAGGTGTTCTGTATTCTTAATACACTTCCTGCCCTAAGAGGACAACTTTGCTCCTCCATTGGTAAAAATAAGTTTTTACCTTTTGGACAGGAAGAATGTTACCTGGGGGATCACCAGGTGAAAATAAAGGAAAACCAGCCTTAAAAAAAGTGAGCCAATGTCATGACATCTAAAGACTGCTAAGCTGAAATATAGTAAAATTGCATTCTCAAGCTTAGCTATGCTTTGAATGGAATATTTAGTTGTTTTTAGCTGTATGTGTAATTGTGAGCAAGCCATCTACGTCGTAACCTGAACGAGGACTGGGGCCTTTAACGCCATCTGACTTACCAGATATAACATGGTTATAACATCTCTCCCCCCCGGGGAGTTGACAACAATTCACACCTTCAGCCAATCGAAGAAAAAGCTAGTCCAATTGAATACGACCTTCTACTTTATAGCTGTGGACCTGCATAATTGAGAACCATAACAGATGATATTTTGATCAAACTATTATAAAAGTAAATCAAATTGGGGAAGCTGCGCTAAAAAATGGTGCTAAATAAGTCCACAACAATTGACATGAAGACAAAGAAGTCCATTGAGAACATTAAGGGTTGTAATAACACCGCAGTGTGCACACACAAACAAAGTGCCCGACCACCGTAGCTGTAGATTAAGCTTACCGGACGGCAAGCTTAAAAGGCAGGTGGCTATAGCCCAGCCAAGGCCTCTAAGCTTGCAGATGACCACAATAGGAACAGTAATTTGGATGGTGAAGATCGCTCACTAGGACCCGCTACGGCGTCCGCACGCTCAGTAAATTGCCCAGAAGAAAAAAGAACTGGCCATAGTGTAATATATTCCAAACATCCCATCACCAGCGGCTTCCCCTGCTCGGCGGCGGCCTCCCATTAACCTGGTAATCAAGGCGGCGCGCCGCCTGCTTCCTCCAGGTTTCCTGGGGCACTAACCCAATATTATGCTATTATTCTTATTTTTTTATTTTATTTTTTACAAATTGAATTCTATGTATAGTTTATTTTTAAATACACACACAGTCAAATTTACATATTTTCCCTATATTTGGCCATGAACTTTAGACGATAGTCCTCTTTTTTGCTGGATTGAGAAATGATTTGTTTATAACTGATATTTATATAGCGCCGACAATTTATGCAGTGCTTTACCTATTGTACGTTTCCATCAGTTCCTACCCTCAAGGAGCTTACATTCTAAGGTCCCTGTCTCATTGAGTACATACCCATCGGTCAAATTTAGGTAGGAGCCAATTAACCTACCAGGATGTCTATGGAGTGTGGGGGGGACTGGATTAACCTGAGGCAACCCACGCAAGTACGGGGAGAACATGCAAACTTCATGCAAGGGTGCATTAGTGTTAACTGCCAAGCTTTTGTGCTGCCCACATTTATGCAGTATCTACAGCAGAGGTTCTCAACTAGGGTTCCTCCAGAGGCTGCTAGGGGCTCCTTGAGCAATGAGCAATTCCTGCCTCTCAGATAAGTTCCCACTCACACCATTGATCTTTTTAGACATCTGTAGGGGGTAATTCTTCCCAGTGACCACAAATGTATTGGGACAATCTTCCCACTGACTATCACACTAATGTATCATGAGTTGTAGGTATAGTCATTTTTAGTAGGAGTTATTTCAAGGGTTCCTCTGTGTTGAAAAGATTGAGTAAGGCTGGTCTATAGAGTATGACGTCACCAAACGAGCAGTCACAGTGGTCCTTTTGGTGACGTAGGGCCTGGCAGGAGAAGCCACAGCTCCTTATGGAGAGGAAGTATTTGACCCAGCTGCAAGTGTGCGATATCTGCTGTGACAAGAAGTCTGCAACACAATTTTAGGACACGGGCCGATGGAAAGAAGAACTTCTTTTTTTTTTTTTTTTTTTTTACAGTCTGGGTTTAGTTTGTAATTTAGATCCCTTACTGACAGGTCACTTTAATATCATATCAAATTATGGAAGAGCTGGAAAAAAAAACATAAAAGTCACATTCAAAATTACTTTAAGGCAAACATTGCAATAATGAAGGAAAATGTGTGGTTGCTGAAAATACCTCGCTTTCCCGATAACTGTGTCCCCAGAGAATTGTCAGGTAAACACAATGATCTAGTGGGTAGGAGTCACTTCCCTCCTGGTTATCATGGGTTTTTTTTTTTTGGTCGGTTACTAAAGGCTGAAGTGGGTTGCCATGGAAACCCCGAATTCGCATAACCTGCTATATAGATGGCCAGTTATAAAACTGTAATATGCACAACGGGTTAAGCAAACTGTACTTGGCAAATTAAGTTTTGCTCTTAAGAACCTATTGTGTGTTGTTATCTCATTATCTCCCCAAACCCCAGTAGATGGCTTCTATACTAATCAGGTCAGCTCTAATAGAAGAAAATAGAACTGGCTTAGAGCAAAGCCGCTTGCTGCAGCCTGCCATATAACGAGCCATGCATTACTCAGTTCAAGAGAAATGTGTGTACGTTTTTTCTTTCATCTAAAGATGGTGGTAGATGGATGGGCAGGAACAATGTGATAACCCTTAGGCTAAATTTTATTCGGAGCATTTCTGAGTGCTTTACAAACTTACGCTCAACAGTCTGCTGAGCAATGTATGTTTATGCCAATGGAAAAGGTGAGGAGGGAGGGGGCAGAGGGCCATCTTATGTCTGCAGGTATCTTAAATCATAAGTCGTCCACGGTTTGTTGGCCTAAAGCTTGCATGTATGCCAAGCTTTGACTTGATATTCGCTATGGAAGACCATCATTTTACACAATCGGCACAGCCAAATCTGACACCAAACATAAATCATACCTTTTGGTGCTTGCAGCATTTATTGAATAACAGGCACCACATGTTGCTTGCTTGTTTTAGGTTTAGAAGTAATGCTTTTTTTTTTTTTTTTGTACACCTTGTAATCCCCTCTGATCGACCCCCATCCAGAGGCAGTTCACCTAAAGCAACGATGGCAAACCTTGGCACCCCGATTGTTTTGGAACTAGATTCCCCATGATGCTCATGCACTCTGCAGTGTAGTTGTGCATCATGGGAAATGTAGTTCCAAAATAATATGGGGTGCCAAGGTTCGCCATCACTGACCTAGAGCCTAAGACCTGGTGCTTGGCCAGGAAAGTTTAGCTACAACCTCCTGCAGGAAACCAGGGGGATAGTGGAACTGGGCAAAGCTGTGCACCTACCTGTCACTTCAATGGCATGTGTAGGCTCTTTTTGTCTTAGTGGCCATACCAGTGCAGATAAGGTAGTTTCTTTGTGGCTATTACAATACTTATTCACTTCAGTAGTGAGGAGGAGCAGCAACATTCACGCTTAAGCAGACTTTGCTCTTACCATCCAATAAGCAACGAGGGCAAATAAGCAAGCAAAAGTGGTGTTGATGCCTAGCACCCCATTCACCTATATTTAGTCTCTGCTCTCACCATCCAGTAAGCAATGAGAGCAAATTAACATGCAAAAGTAGTGCTGGTTTTAGATGGCATTGGTTATGAATGGTAGGATGGGCCATTGTTTAGAGTGAAGCTTCTATCGGAGGCACTTCATGAGAACATGACACAGGAGAAGTATGAAATGCTTAGGACACCTTAACTTAAAGTAGAACTATAGGCAAAACTTTTCTTTTTTTTTTCTTTTCGTTTTGGATAGAGTAAGGAAGGGTTATAACCCCTGTCAGTTTATTTTTTTGCCACCTGTGTCCCATTAGGGAGATTTCCCTTTGCGTCCTGTCCCATAGCCAAAACAGGAAGTGAGAGGAAATTCCTGCAAATTAAGGGAATCCCTTGGGGACCCCTAGGTCATCAGAACTAGTGTCGCCATTGAAAGATTTTTAATACTTTTCTGGAGACTTGACAACATTTTTTTTGTACTTTTAACTTTGAGTGAAATGGTAAAATGATAGAGAGGATGTATCTCCCAAATGGGGGTACAGACATCAATAAAAGTGGACAGGTGTTCTAATCCCTCTCCACTCTATCCAAAACGGAAAAAAAAAATTGACTTTAGTTGTACTTTAAGCAAAAGCTTAATTGAGGGAACATCAACCCAATGGGTTTACAAATGCAATAAAACCTGGAGAGGTTCCTTCCTTTCTCTTGCCAAATAAAACCTACGAAGCTTGCAGGTATTCTTTAAGGATCTTGTTGGGTCAATATCAAAGGTCATTTACTTGGCACATTCGAACAAGTATGGCTGTTCTACAGCCATGTATTTCGTTCTCCCCACTGACTTCTTGTTGATTGGGTATAAACTTGTGCTACTTACCAACAGATTAGGCTTTTTCTTGGTGTAAGGTTAATGAATATCTGAAATTTTACTGAGCCACAGATCTCAAATCACATGCCTACTTTTCTTATGGCATGCAATCAACAAATTAGGTCTGTACTTCACCATCTATGGATCGGACCTCAAGGGCCTTCACTCTCACTGATGTTTGATGATACCAGGATATAAGAGGATCTCAGCACTCCAGACTACTGATATCCTGCCCCATGCACAATACTTTGTAGTACTCAGGGTTTTCATATCCCCTTGCCTTCTCATTAGGGCTGGAATTAGTTTACGCACCCCCTCAGGCCTCGTCTATTGTGCCAACCACTATCAAAACATTATTCGTAAATTCAACTCATCGGAGAAGAAAAAAACCTTAGTAGTAAGTCAATAAGTTAATAGTCATCTATTTTAAAGCACATTGAAAATTGTATTAAGTTTAAATAAAAGCTTAAGTGCTTAAAAATGTAAACAAAATTATAAAATACACTTTTCAACAGAAATGGGTCCGTGTAGGATGCATGACAGGTTCTGGAGTATTTATTGAACTACAAAATAAAGTGATCACAGTGGGTCACCATCAGAATGCTTTGCCGCGTTCGCGCTATAGCTTGCTTAGTCATAAAAGCTTCAATGCAAAAAAGTGGATGAATTTATTTTCACTTCAATAAATACTCTGGAAACTGGAAAGTATCTTACGCGAACATTTACTTTGAAATGCGTTGACTTTCCGGCTTGTGGACCCAGCGATGTTTCTGCAACAGGGCTGGGGTGGATGGTGGTGGCCGGGCTCCCAGGCGTCAGTGAGATTTGTTTTCTGATACAAAAAATAATAATTTTATTTATTGAAACATTTCAGTTGTCTTGGAAACGCAGCTTTTTTTATGCATGGAATCGTTTCCTCAGAAAATTTTGTAGGCTGCTGCTGCTGACCATCTCCATCTAAAATGCTACTTAGAAAAGCAGATACTCATAATGCTTTTGTACTATGTCCCTAGCATAAATAAATATATGAAAAGCCCTTTTTTTTAAAACTAATCCTCATATAATCAGATAATGAAATGACAGTTCAAAAGGCGAACGCACTCTGATGCCCCGTACACACGATCGGATTTTCCGACAGAAAATGTGTGATAGGACCTTGTTGTCGGAAATTCCGACCGTGTGTGGGCTCCATCACACATTTTCTATCGGATTTTCCGACACACAAAGTTTTAGAGCAGGCTATAAAATTTTCCGACAACAAAATCCGTTGTCGGAAATTCCGATCGTGTGTACACAAATCCGACGGACAAAGTGCCACGCATGCTCAGAATAAATAAAGAGATGAAAGCTATTGGCCACTGCCCCGTTTATAGTCCCGACGTACGTGTTTTACGTCACCGCGTTTAGAACGATCGGATTTTCCGACAACTTTGTGTGACCGTGTGTATGCAAGACAAGTTTGAGCCAACATCCGTCGGAAAAAATCCTAGGATTTTGTTGTCGGAATGTCCGATCAATGTCCGACCGTGTGTACGGGGCATGAGAGTAATCGGAACACATGAATCAAAGTCCAGCACTTAACTGTGATATGTAGGTGGTCCTCAAGTCCACAAATGGCACCTCAAAGGCTTGAAAATAGGAGATGCACCTTCACTGCTGCCCTATTAAACCAATGCACATGCCAAAAATCGTTTATCTCCACAATGGGGGAAAACGCCAAAGGACAAGGTATCCAACTCTTGCCATTTATAATTTGTTATGTGTTTATAATTGAAGTCAAGGACCCCCCCACTAACCTTCCCGGGACAAAACCCTCACCCACCTCCCCAGCGATTTAAAGGAAACACAGTGTAAATGGCCCAAGTGCTCCTTTAAACCCAATAAACCCATGGTCCTGATGTGGCAGGTCTCAAATCTTCTCTCTATGGACTGCAGAGTATGAGAGTCCTTCAAGCGCCCTCGCTGCTGCCTGGTGACCTGGACACCTCCCATTAGGTCCAGGTTCAGGGTGCTCACAAGGTTCTTAAGTGACAGTATGATAACTTCAACACAAGGGGGGGGGGGGACAACAAAACTAGTCAACGGTGGACTGCAGTCCAAGCTTCACTCCCAGAGGAGGCATGGTTGG
The DNA here is from genome assembly GCA_037952835.1 of Lithobates septentrionalis. Lineage (NCBI taxonomy): Eukaryota > Metazoa > Chordata > Amphibia > Anura > Ranidae > Lithobates > Lithobates septentrionalis. Next base: position 299,016 of record JBBDGP010003058.1, read on the forward strand.
GGGGTCAAGTGACTGCAGATTCAGGTAAGTCGAAAAAAGGCTGTACGCCAGGGGTGTCCAACCTTTTGACCTTCCTGGGCCACTTTGGAAGAAGAGGAATTGTCTTGGGACACACATAAAATGCACGATCAATAAGGATAGTGGATGACAGGGGCGTTGCTAGGGGGTGGCTTTTGGGGCTATAGCCCCGAATCTGAGGCTAATAGCCCCGAGTCTCTGCAGGGGTCCCCAAGGGGAGGGGAGGCTCTCTGGGGAACCTTATGTAGGTGGGGGGCTCTCTGGAGACCCTGATATAAGGGAGAGGCTCTCTGGGGACCCATATTTAAGGGAGAGGCTCTCTGGGGACCCTAATGTAAGGGGGCCTCTCTGGGAACCCTGATGTAAGTGGGGGGGCCCTCTGGGTACCCTGATGGAAGGGGGAGGCTCTCTGAGGACTCTGATGTAAGGAGGAGGCTCTCTGGGGACCCTGATGTAAGGTGATGTAAGGGGGGGCTCTCTGGGGACCCTGATGTAAGTGGGGGGCTCTCTGGGGATATATATACACACACACACGTATATTACTGTATATACATGTGTATGCCCGCCCAAGCGTATGACTTTCTTTACTACGCTGCTATGGGCTCTAGCCCCAGATCTTTTGTAGACCTAGCAACGCCCCTGGTGGATGAGCAGAAAAATTCTGGTAGATCACAAGTTATCGATCGCTAATATAGATAATGTACCTTTCTGAGTAATAAAAACTAATTTTTTTTTGTAATTTTTTTTTATTGTTATTATAAAAGTAAAAGGGACAACATACAACTAGTGCGATATTTAACACTAAAAAAAATCAATATCTGGCTCGATGTAGTAGCAATTCTCAATGAATCCTCAAGATGCTCATCAGATATTTTGGTTCTAATTTTGCCCTTCGTGTGCTTCATCCTTGAAAAATGGTTGCTCACAAATATAGGTACTTGTCTCCCCTTTCATTTTAATCCTAGTAACTCTTAACAGTAGGAAGGGTCCTCATGCATTTCATTTTGCGCATACAAATATAGACTTGTCAGAACTCGCATACCTTTGAGATGAGCAAAATATTCTATCTTAAGAACATAGGGTCTAGTTGAAAAAAAAATTAATGAAATTCAGTCAGGATGGCAGGTTAACAAGCTACACAACAGACTTTGCCGCTCTCGAATGCATTATCACCGATTTCTCCTTGCATTGTTTTCACACTTAACTAGTTTTTAATTAAATATGACTTCTGTATCATTCAGGAGAGGAGATTTTGCTGCCCACCCCTCCCCGAATCTCCCATTCGGATTTTTGCCTGGCACAAAAGCTTTTTTTTTTTTTTTCAGTGTGACAGAATTAGGCAATAAATAGGCAAATCAATCAAGAGAGACCTTCACAATTTCAGGTCCCGTCTTCAACTCTCCCTTTCTCTTCCCTCGTCTTTGTAATCGTCTTATAAGATTCTTATTGTCTGAGAGGATTAGTGCTATGAGCTACAGGAATTCTTTCTCTCTTACAATACGTATGGAGAGGTATTGATGTGGAAACTCCCCATGTGTTGCCCACCAAACTTGTTTTGGAGAAAGAGGATCTTCTGATCGATCGTCTGCATCAAGTGCGTTTTGCTACCTTTTTTTTTTTTTTTTTTGGTAATCCTCTGTGGTGTTATTGATTTAAGGATTTGTAAATAAAACTTTTTTACTCTCCTTTCTCATCTGGACTATTGTAACCCACTGCTGACATCCTGAGTTTTGCTCACAATAGTCAATTTCACTCTCTTTTATATGAAAAATGGCCTTTCTTTGATATCTTTCTAGTAATAACTAGACAATTCTTGTTCGTGGTTTTATGATGAAATTCCATGCTGCTTTTCTTTCCTTTATCTTCTGCCTTTTGTGTTGGGCTGCAAAGAAATGCATTTTTTTATTCCTTTTAGCTGTGTAGCTACATAATATGGCCTATATGAGCTTGGTAGACATCCCATTCCTAAACCATGGCCATTAATATTGAGATGCCCTCCCAACACTTTGAATCTATAACAGCCTGCACTCTTCTGGGAACAATTTTAATCAAGATTTTCGGAGTATGTCTGTTGTATTTGTGCCCATTCAGCCAAAAGAGCATTTGTGAGGTTGGGTACTGATGTTGGGTGGTGTATTCTGCACCTGGCTTAAAATGAGAGTTCTAATTCATCCCAAAGGTGTTCAGTGGGGTTAAGGTTGGGGCACTGGGCAGACCACTTGATTTCCTTCCCACCAAGCCAAAGAGCGGAAAAACTGTTGCAAGGTTAAAGGAGTTCAAAAATGATCCTGGATCTGGTGCCGCATTATTATGAGATTATACACTCACTGGCCACTTTGTTAGGTATACCTTGCTAGTACCAGGTTGGACCCCCTTTTGCCTTCATTCTTTGTGGCATAGATCCAGCAAGGTGTTGGAAACATTCCTCAGAGATTTTGGTCCATATTGACCTGATGGCATCACGCAGTTGCTGCAGATTTGTCGGCTGCACATCCATGATGCGAATCTCCCAAAGGTGCTCTATTGGATTGAGATCTGGTGATTGTATTGGATGAGATGTGGTGAGTGTGGAGACCATTGGAGTACAGTGACCTCATTGTCCAGTGGTGAGATGATTGGAGCTTTGTGACATGGTGCATTATCCTGCTGGAAGGAGCCATCAGAAGATGGGGACACTGTAGTCATAAAGGGATGGACATGGTCAGCAACAATACTCAGGTAGGCCATGGCGTTTAAACGATGCTCAATTGGTACTAAGGGGTCCAAAGTGTGCCAAGAAAATATCCCCCACACCATTACACCACCACCATTGAACCGGTGATACAAGGCAGGATGGATCCATGCTTTCATGTTGTTTACGCCAAATTCTGACCCTACCATCTGAATTTCGTAGCTGAAATTGAGGCTCATCAGACCAGGCAACATTTTTCCAATCTCTAATGTCCAATTTTGGTAAGCATGTGCGAATTGTAGCCTCAGTTTCCCGTTTTTAGTTGACATGTGTGGTCATCTGATGCTGTAGCCCATCTGCTTCAATGTTCGATGTGTTGTGCATTCAGAGATGGTATTCTGCATACCTTGGCTGTAACGAGTGGTTATTTGAGTTACTGTTGCCTTTCTATCATCTCGAACCAGTCTGCCCATTCTCCTCTGACCCCTGACCTCCAACAAGGCATTTTCCTCCACACAACGGCCGCTCACTGGAAATTTTTTTTTTTTTTGGGGCCATTCTTTGTAAACCCGAGAGATGGTTGTGCGTGAAAATCCCAGTAGATCAGCAGTTTTTGAAGACCAGCCCGTCTGGCACCAACAACCATGCCACGTTCAAAGTCACCTAAATCCCCTTTCTTCTCCATTTTGATGCTCGGTTTATACTTCAGAAAGCCGTCTTCACCACGTCAAAATTATTAAATGCATTAAGTTGCTGAAATGTGATTGGCTGATTAGCAATTTGTGTTACCAAGCAATTGAACAGGTGTACCTAATAAAGTGGCTGGTGGGTGTATGTTTTTCTATTATTCTTTTATGTTAAGTTGTAAGACCAGGCAAACTTTTTTTTTATGTTTGGGAAGAGTTAAAATCTCTGCAAAGGTTTTTTTTTTAATATCTTTTTATTGATTTTAAATACAATACAATTTTTTTGTGTGTCTTTCTTTCTTTCCCTCATTTTTTAGTAGATTTTGTCTCTGGACCCCCATTGTTGGGGTCAGGAGAAAGAAAGGTGTTTTTTTTTTTTTTTTTTCTTCCTAAAGTAGTTAAGTCAAGGTATATGTAATATAGGTTAACAATTGTTGTAACTGTCGCATATTAGGCATACTCTGGAGGTTACTATTTGATTTGATAATTAATTTTCACTAGGGTGGTGTATTATTTATAATCTGTATTTACCTCCTGTCTTTAGTTTATAAATGTAACGTGTCAATGTTGGCTTATTTGTTATATATGCTTAGCAAAGTTGGTTGTGATTTTTTTTTTTTTTTTTTTGTATGATTCTAAAATTGTTTGATTCCTTTATTGGTCATTTTTTTACATGTTTGGTTATAATTGAAAAAAATCTTTGAATAAAGAGTTATACGTTAAAAAAAAAAAAAAAAAATACAATACAAAAACATTTTCCAAAGAGAAACATTAAAAACAAAGTGCTCATACAAGACTCAAAAGGAAGCGTATATAAAAAGGTGCATTCCTAAGTCCCAATTCTATTGTCATAACTAAAAATAAGAGCAAAGGTTTTTATAGCCGTTGGAGACATTTTCACCTTCTGTTGTGTTGTCAGAATAGAACGTGATGGCAAAATCGTTCCATTGGGTTAAAGAGATTAACGAAAAAAAAAAAAAAATATCAATCACTCTGTTGGAAACAATTTTTGCTTGAGTTCCACTTTTTTGGTTATTATTTTCATGTTCTATTTGCATTTTTTTCTGCTCTCCAACAGAAATCTGCGCAGCTGACTGTGGAGGTCACGGCATGTGTATCGGAGGCAGCTGTCGCTGCGACGAGGGTTGGATGGGAACCGCTTGTGATCAGAGGGCCTGTCATCCACGATGCAACGAGCATGGAACGTGTCGAGATGGCAAATGCGAATGCAGCCCCGGCTGGAATGGAGAGCACTGCACCATTGGTAGGACAGATGAAAAATTAAAATGCATTTACAATGTTCAAAATTTAAATGCTCCAGGGAGTGAGGCATGCTTTCAGTATTTAAAGGAGTGTCCTCATGGCATGTTCGGCTTCGTCCTGGGTTCTCAGCTTCATACATATTCCATGTTGGATTGTATCAAAATGTCCTTTCATTTGGTGGTTAGGAGACCAATAAGTAAGAAAAAAAAAAAAAATGAAGCATGTTCAAGTTACAATGTATACATTTGTCCATTGCAATACCTCTACGAGCCCTTGCACACTGGGGCGGTTTGCAGGCGCTATTGCGCTAATAATAGCGCCTGCAAACCGCCCCGAAAGTGTCGCTCCTTGCATTCCAGTGTGAAAGCCCCGAGGGCTTGCACACTGGAGCGATGCGCTGGCAGGACGGTAAAAAAAGTCCTGCTAGCAGCATCTTCGGAGCGGTGAAGGAGCGGTGTGTATACCGCTCCTTTATCGCTCCTGCCCATTGAAATCAATGGGACAGCGCGGCTATACCGCCGGCAATGCGCCTCTGCAGAGGCGCTTTGCGGTGGTATTTAACCCCTTCTCGGCCGCTAGCGGGGGGTAAAACCGCCCCGCTAGTGGCCGCATACCGGCGGTAAAACGCCGCTAATAATAGCGGCGTTTTACCGCCGACGCCGCCCCCCGCCCCAGTGTGCAAGGGCTCTAACTGTAATTAAGATGCATAAAGATTTAGGCCCCTTTGGTAGGAATCTCTCCCACGCTTTGTCAGAAGGTTCAGTTTACCAGATTAAGAGATTGAATAGAACTGCAGTTCACTGTGAATATTGATCCACAGCATGAATGATTTTGTCCAGTTTTAATAGTCCCTTAGAATCACCTTGCTTATAAACCCTGTTCATTGTTCTAATGGTGTATTACGGGGGGGGTCGGCCACCCGTCCATCAAAGCCGATCGTGGCCAGGTGACTAGTAGATCGTGCCCTTGGGATGCCAAGACGACCTCTTCAGAACCTCAAAAATGGTGGAGCCCTTTATATGAAGCAGTGAGACTATTTTTCACTCGGAGCAGGGCCGGTCTCATGGAGAGAGTTGGCTGCAGTAGCTGCTACAGCCTCTGTAGATCTGGCTGTAGTCCCCGGGTCTATTATGATAACTTAGTTGGGTTTGTTGAGTCGGGGGGGGGGGGGGGGGTGTAAGATAGAGCCCAGTGTGCAGAGCATGGGTGGAAATGGGGTTGGGGTCATGGATGAGCAATTGTACCTCAAACGGCTTGGTCTTTTAGAGGGCCTGACTTTCAGAATCTTGACCAGCATTTCATGTTTGGGCAAGTTTTTCTTTACCCCAATGTTACCTACTTATACACTATATGACCAAATGTTTAACACCTGACCATCACTCATTATTTGAGTTTGGTTGACATACTATTCCAAAAAATGTGGGCATTACAAGCCGGTCCCCTATTGCAGTTAGAGCAGCCTACAACCTTCTGTGAAGGCTTTCCACAAGGTTTTGTGTGTCTGTGGAAATATGTGGAAATATGTGACATTAATTTAAAAAAGCATTTATGGGGCCAGGTTCTGATGCTGGATGAGAGGCCTGGCTTGCAGTTAGCATTCTGATTTATCCCTGATTCAGTGAGGTTAGGCGCAGAGCCCTGTGCAGGCCACAAGAGTTCCTCCACATCCAACTCATCAAACTATGTCTTTATGGCGCTGGCTTGGTGCACATGGGCACAGTTGTGTTGGAACGGAAAAGGGCCTCTCTAAACTGTTGCTATAAGGTTGGAAGTGCAGTTGTCCGAGAATGTCTTTTGTATGCTGTAGTATTAACCTTACCCTTCACTGCAATCACCTGAAGTCAGTCACTTGGAGAGGTAATCACATGTTTTGGCTTTAAAGTGTGATTATGGACCCATTCCACTTTTAGACCCGTCCAAGAACAGATACAGCTAATACCATTCTTAGATAGAAAACCTTTCTCTGTGCACCCATCTGAAATTGTTTACTTTTCCAGACTTTGGCACCTACCCCCACCATATCACCAGCTCCAGGTGTCTACATGAATGTCCCCAAATGTCCGATAGCTCAGGGATCACTAGTAGGAAAATACCAGAGCTTGTATGCTAATGCTCTGCCCCATCTCCTACCATTTTTGCTGCTTCCTGTCGGTCAATGAGGCTGGCTATTACACTTAGTGGATAGTAGAGAGGCACAAGGGGTAGGCCAGAGCATGACCATGCAAGCTGAGGTCATCAGTTGATTAAAAAAAAAAAAGCTTGAGGGATCACAGGTGCTCTCAAAAAACTGGGCATATCCTTACGCACCTTAAAGGGATTGTAAAGTCACAAGGTTTTTTTTATCTTAATGAATTCAATGCATTAAGATAGAAAACCTGTGTGCAGCAGCCATCCCAGCACCCCCTAATACTTACCTGAGCCTCATCTCTCTCCAGCGATGTCCATGAGGTCCTCGGCCATCCGGGACTCTCCTCCTGATTGGCTGAGACACAGTAGCGGCGCCATTGGCTCCCACTGCTGTCAATCAAAGTCAGTTAGCCAATCAGGAGAGAGAGAGAGGGTGGGGCCGAATCGGGAGGGCCGTGTCTGAATGGACACAGGGAGCTGTGACTCAGTTGCTTGCTCTGGGGTCACTCGACAGGAGGGAGGGGCCAGGATTACAGAAGAGGGACCCGAGAAGAGAAGGACCCGGGCTGCTCCGTGCAAAACCAACTGCACAGAGCAGGTAAGTAAAACATGTTTGTTATTTTTAGAGAAAAAAAGCGAGACTTTACAATCACTTCTAAGGTCCGTGAACGGGAGACCATGTGTGAAGAGCTCACATGCTTGTTCTGGAAACTTGAATTATTGATAGTGTAGATGTTTTGCAGATGACTATTTGATCCTTCTTCAGGCACAAACTATTTTTCAGCACCAGTTTTTAAGTTCTCTTTTTTTGCAGTTGAAGTTTGTGTTGATAAAGTCCCAACGTCCATGGGTTAACCTGATTTATGAGTCCCACTGTAATAACAGACCTGTTTGTGGCCCACAGCTTTATTTTATAGTATATTGCTATGTATTGACGGAGCATTCCATGCACCAGCAATCTGCATCTGATTACAGCGCAGACACAAGGCCAGACAGTGCAATAAATACACAATTTATATTATACATTTATATGCCATTGCTCCGGTGAAGGGCTTATATTACTGCTGTACATCTATGGTGTAACTGCTACGGAGGGCTTTATTTATATAAGACCTTGTATGTGAAGGCATCAAAAGAAGTGTGCATGGTGTTCTCTCCTGTTACCTAACAAATGCCTTGTAAGGGTCTATTGAATCCGAGAGGTTTGTGAGAAGTGTTTTCTTTAAGGTTCTTGTTGATGGGCTTTTGTTCATGTCAGAATAGCTTTTCTCCCCAAACAAGTCTATGGGAATGCAAAAGAAGTTTGAAGGAAGTGGAGTGCAGGTCAAATACACCTGTCAGCGAAATATTAGTCACCTCAAAGGCATCTCTAAGGGCCCGTTCACTCCAGCGAGAGCATGTCGTGGTGTGAATGATTGGCGCACACTGGGTTTGCATTGTGTTTGCACGCAATGATGCATTGTAACATGTTTTGGGCATTGATGTCCATAAAAATGCAGTATGCCTACATTTTTCCCCAATGTACACTAATGCGTATGGAATGAACGAGGTACATAGACAGTAATTGTTTTTTTTTTTGCTGTGCGGCCCGCTCCTATCGGACTGGCTGCCTCACACACGGGGCCGAATGTTGCCCGTTTTTTCTTTGAACCGGCTGATGTCGCCCAGCATTCGGCCCACGTGTACGGGACTTTACTCACGTTCATAAATACAAATGCTAGGGCCAGTTACCCTTCCAGCATGTCATCCCCATTATTAACAAGCCTTGGTCAATGGCTGTCAACCCTATCCCAGTGGCCGCCCATCCATATGGAGCGCTGCCCCCCCCTTAATCCATGCGCCTGGCCCCTAATCTACATGCAGGGTGCCAGACGCATGGATTCCAATGGGGCTTTTTTTTAAAGCAGATGATTATTGGCTTTCCAAATAGGGTGGGCGCAGGGCGCAGAGCCCTGCTCGCCGAGCCCACCCAGTTGTGTGACAATAGCAAATTAATATTCGCTATTGTCTTCCTGATTCTCCTCCCAGCCAATCGGGAAGCAGCTCCTGAGACCCGATTGGCCAGGGAGTCTTAGGACTCCCAATCGTGTCTCTTCCTCTACCACGCTTCCTGTTCAGCCCAGAGGAGAACAGAGAGGAGAATGGCCCGGCTCTTCATTCCCCCTGCCTCCTATTATGTCAAGGTTAGTCTCACTGCCTACCGGTACTCCTTTCCGTCTCCCGTGCAGGGGGTGTGCTTGCGGCAATCGCGGCCTTCCCGTCTGTCCAGTAAGGCGGCGCCCCCCTTCCAAAATATTTAGCACCAGCCGCCACTGCCCTATCCACTTCAAATTCTAAATTCAAAAAAGCATTGTCAACATGAGTTGAAATGCATGTCATCACACAAAGGAAATGCATGTTAGTGAATAACAAAGCTCCTGCCTATCACTAGAAGAAAAAGAAAAAAAAAAAACCTAAACAGTCACTCAAGATCTAAATGAACCCTAAATGCACATTTAATTTTATAGAAACGTTTTGTTAAAAAAAAATACAATTTTTTGCAAGGGTCTCCTTTTAAAGTGGATGTAAACCCTCTCCTATACCCAGTGAAGTGAACAGCCTCAGATAATACACCGAGATGAAACAAATCTCCCTACATAAATTTCACTTGTATATCTGCTGTCTTCAGCTTTCTGCATACTTTAGAATGTGCAGATCATGTTAGAAATCTTACTTCCTGTTTCATCAGTGGGTGTGGAGTCTGGGCTTATACTTTGTGAGAGCTGATTGGAGGAAAGGCACCCCCCTCCCCTCCACATAGGCAGAGGAACGAAGAAACTTGCAGAGCCGTACTGTGAATAGACAAGCTCTCTGCTTATCTATCTCTAAGTTCCGTCCCCGACACAGATTTACAACTGCTTTTACCTCCTGTAACGTGTCAGAAGTTATCCTGCTGATACCAGAGGAACGGAGTAGCAGAAAGACACGAGACTTAGAGCTTTGGAGAGAAATAAGTAAACACTGCAGATATATGTGCCTAGGTCAGATTTCATGAATGGGGGTTTACAACCACTTTAAGCCTAGGTTCACATTGATGCGATTTGACATGTCAAATCGCATGGCAAAATTGACCGCAATTGCCGGCAATAGCACCGTCCGAATCTGTGCGATGCTGCACCCATTCCCAATAGTAGCTTCTGTACGATTTTTGGCGACTTTAGAGTGCGATTTGTATAGACATCTGTGCAGGAACCCACACAGATGTCTCTGAAATCGCCCCCCGAAGTCGGACTGACATGCGGGAATGTCAGTGTGAACTTGGGCTAAAAAAATAAGTATCTAGACATCTTTACACATTTTGATAAATGTTACAACTCACTTGAGTACTGTCCATTACATGTTTTTTTTAAATTTGCACTAAACCAGTAAAGTGGTTGTAAACCTCACACCTGAAATATGAACCACGCGTATCCCTCAATAGTGTGTACTTGTCTCAATCCTGAGCATGAGGTGTCATTTCTGTCTGCTGCCCAGTTCCTCTGATATCGGCATGAGTCACTTATAACAAGTTTTCTTGACACCAAGAGAAAAAAAAAGATGACGAGGAGGGAGCTCCAGCACACAGCCTGTGATTGACAGCTTCAACTCTGTTCCTGCGTGCTGTGAAGAGGGTGTGTCCCTTCCCTCCAATCAGCTCCCAGAGCTCTCCCCACTGAGCTCTGCAGTGTGCAGCTCCCCCGCCCCCCTGTTTTCTGTAAGCTCAGACACGCTTTATAAATTCAGCACTTTGAATGGCTATAGAGAAGACTGCAGATAAACAGGTACAACTTACGCAGGATTTCATCTCTGCGTATCACCTGAGGCCAGTCACTTCACTGGGTATATGTGAGAGTTTACAACTACTTTATTTTGCACTAACCGTTACATTTTCAGGACAGGCTTTTCGGAGGTCTTCACCCTTCTTCTCAGTCCAGGCATTGCAGAGGGGACACAAAGGTTTAGCTTGTCCTGAAAATGTAACTGTTGGTGCAAATTTAAAAGAGTTCCACGGACATCACTTAACTGTTTTGTTGCAAGTGCACTCTTTTATTTGCTGTATTCATGTTCTGTATGTCCTGCAGAACACGTACAGGTTGCTTTAAAGGAAACTGTAATCTTTTTTTCCAGACTTGTGGACTATGTGAACGTGATTAATTCCATGTAAATATTTTTTATCAATGTGCATCGATGGTTTTAAAAGAATAATGGTAGCTTGCTACCTAAAGTGTGAAAATAAGGTACCCCAGCCACATCCCAAAATATTGGAGAAAAAAATGGAGAAATGTGCCCCAGGGATTGTATGGGCAGGGGATAATACCAGTAGAGAAGTAGGAGAGATAGTAAACCAAGGATGAAAAAGTAGCAAAATTTCATTTTACAAACATATTACATATAAAATCTTGATTATAAAAGCAAGACCAAAATATGGTTAAATTACAACATATATACAGCTGACATCTGAGTCATACAAGAGGTCTCACAATAGGAGGCCAAATCATTCATAGGAGTTTCAGGATGCCCAACACGTTTCGGAATAATTTGTTGCATTCCTTCTTCAGGGTTAATTAAAGGTAAGCTGTATTATCTAGTGTAAAGATAAATGAGTAAAATGAATTGTGATATCAGGTATGAGCATATTAGTGGAAAGAGAAAAATAGCATGGGAGTGATTCTCTTTCCAATAAAATGCTCATACCTGATATCACAATTAATTTTACTCATTTATCTTTACACTAGATAATACAGCTTACCTTTAATTACCCCTGAAGAAGGAATGCAACAAATTATTCCGAAACATGTTGGGCTTCCTGAAACTCATATGAATGATTGGTTTGACTCTGATGTCAGCTGTATATAAAAACAAAAAGACAAATAGAATTGCGCTAAAACTTTAAATCATAAATAATTATAATTTGTATAGATTCCAATTCAATATAAAGTCCACCAGTGCTCAAATAATAAAAGTCCATCCACATGTGCGATGGCATCTCCAGACGCTGTCAAAAAGTTGTGCTGAATCCACCCCCAAATAGAAGAAATCATTTCTGACCAGATTACCTTGATCCCCCGTTACAGAGGATCAAGGAAAGCATTTGTAGTTTAAACACAGCTTGGTTCCCATAGACAATGAGCACACTCAAAAGTCTTCACGCCGCCTCTTATAAGCTCAGACCGGTGGGTGGGTGAGCATGGTACATAAAAGATAAAGTCTCCAAATAGTGTAAAACCTTTTACATTTATTAAAACTTTAAAATACAAAGTATTGCACTTACAATGATAGCGTCAATAAGAGCCTTGAGTCTGATGTGCCGGCCGGCGCACAAACAGACAAACCTGTCCTTTCCGGGAAACGAATTGTAAACACGAGGTGACGTCAGCGCATCGCTCCCCCTACGCGTTTCATCAGAGATGACGTCGTCCAGGGGCACTAGCTGTATATATGTTGTAATTTAAACATATTTTGATCTTGCTTTTATAATCAAGATTTTATATGTAATATGTTTGTAAAATAAAATGTTGCTACTTTTTCATCCTTGGTTTACTATCTGTTCTACTTCTCTACTGGTATTATCCCCTGCCCATACAATCCCTGGGGCACATTTCTCCATTTTTTTTTTTCTCCAATGGTTTTAAAAACCCTGTTTTGTGTAACGTTTCATATGTACATGAGGGGGCGCCATTTTTTTTGTGTGCTTCCTGCTTAGTGGAGCCGCACAGTGATGTTCCTCCTTTTCTCCTCCTGGATGAAAGTGATTTCTCGACTCAGCATCTAGTCATTGGTAATCTTGGTAATCAACTTGTCTGACATACAGAGGGGGGAAATAAAAGACACTGCAGTGGTGCCTCCATAATATTTCCTCGTTGAAAACAAACTTTAGTTACCCTTTACCCCCTCACGGATTTGTTTTTTTTGGGGAATAGAGATTTCCAACAGTCATACTCATTGAGTCTCACAAAAAAAAAAAAAGTCCATTCGCTGACCTTGTAAATTTTATTAGCTAGAGAATTGGCTCGGTAAATTTATTGAATCTAAGACAATTTGGCAAAGTCATAAACATCACCGAGAATAGCAGGGAGCAGTGAGAAGAGCGGAAAGTCATAAGAATCAGTAATATTGGCACAGATGAAAGGACATTGACTCAGAATGATGTTAAACGTGCCGGTAAGCGCTTTCCTTGGCCTTGTGTAATTTCTGCTTGCATGGCATTCCCTCCGTATGTGTATGTGTGTGTCAGTCTTTATGTGCATCTATGTGTTTCTCTGCCTTAGTCTGCTTTACTGCTGGAAGAAAAAAAAAAAGGCTTATGATCCATTGCTGCTCATCTTTAATGCATTTGTAATGTCTTTATAGGACTAGAAAGCATCCATAAATAATGGGATTTAAAGGGGCTTTCCATCTTCAGAGGACTTCAATCTATTGGCTTGTACAGGCTTTGCTGCAACCTTTTCTAGATAAAAAAGCTGTCTCCTTTTTTGCTTTTTCTTTCTGTCCTTGAATAAAGGAGTTTTTTTTTTTTTTTGTTATGGTTGGAACCCCAAGCTGTTAAAATTGAACCCAAGCAGTGGACTCTTCAGAATTACGTCAGATCTAAAGAGCTCGGAGCTTTTTTTTAGCTGGAAAAAACAAAAGAAGGCTAATGATTATTATTAATATTAATATAATATAATATTAAATTAATATAATATTTAATATTATTAAAATATTTGAAGGGAATATTCCAAATTAAAGAAGAAAAGAATGTTAAGTGCTAATTTAATCTCAGAGGTTGAATCTTTGGGTGGGCCATGAGTAGATCCCAAGGACCTAGTTCCTAGAACAGTCTTTCTGAACCTTTATAACGTGGAGGAACCTTTCGAAATAACTTTCCGGTCTCCGAGAACTCCTGCTGATAATTGCTGCTAAAGATTACATACATGGTAGTCACTGGGGGGAATGATCCTTACATTCGTGGCCAATGGAGAGACCCTTCACCTTACAGATAGCTAAAAAGATTACTGGTGTCGGTGGTTATTTATCTAATGCCTCGTTTCCACCGAGCGGATCGGTTCGGGTCGGATCGGTTTGGAAGGCCTAGAATGGTCCGGCCTATTCAGGCGAGCGTTTCCACTGCAAGTCGGACCGTCAGGGGCCATACGTGGGTTTAGAAAAAATGCCGTCATGGCGTCACACGTCCACCAATCAGTGTAATGTATCGTAGCTCCGCTCTAACCGAACCGTTCCATTTTCTATGGCCCCACATCTGAAGCAGGACCCTGAATGGAACGGTTCGGTTCGGTTCGGTTGTATGGGCCGCTTTCATAATGGAAACACCCAAAATAGCGTACCGAACCGAACCGATCCGCTCAGTGGAAACAAGGCATAAGAGGCAGAAATTACTCATTGCTCAGAGAACCCCTAGAAACCTCCTGGAGGAACCCTAGGGTTCCACTGAACCCTGGTTGAGAATGGCTCTTTAGAATTCTTGTTTGCTATCCCCCCCACGCTACAATTCCCTAACCTAAACAAATATTAGGAACGTGGAAATACATACCTTTTGCCCAATTTAGACACTTTTGCAAATGATGGCACTTGTGTGAAAGCAGAGGCAGTGATTGGCTGCCTTAGTTCAAACAGATCCCACCCCTGCTGTGTTTAAGACCTGGAAACAGACATCGGACACCTACTGGTGTTTAATTAAAAAAAAAAAAAAAAAGTAGGAACTGAGGATTGAGTTGGGGTTCTGATGGCTATACAGAAGTATCTCATTTCAGACACTTGATTACAAGTAGATACAAGCAAGATGCTTTAGATCACTCGTCTCCAAATTGCGGGCCAGGTGTGGCCCTTTGCTTGCCTGTAGCTGGCCCTTGGGGCACTATTCCTCCAACTGACACCAGTGATGGGCCATCATTCTTCCCACTAGAACCATCGATGGGGCACTATTCCTCCCACTGATACCAACAATGGGGCACTATTCCTTCAACTGACTCCAATAACGGGGCACTATTCCTTCAACTGACTGCAATAATGGGGCACTAATCCTTCAACTGACTCCAATAATAGGGCACTATTCCTTAAACTGACTCCAACAATGGGGCACTATTCCTCCCACTGATACCAACAATGGGGCACTATTCCTCCCACTGATACAAACAATGGGGCACTATTCCTCCCACTGATACCAACAATGGGGCACTATTCCTCCCACTGACACCAACAATGGGGCACTATTCCTCCCACTGATACCAACAATGGGGCACTATTCCTCCCACTGACACCACCAATGGGGCACTATTCCTCCTACTGATACCAACAATGGGGCACTATTTCTCCCACTGATACCAACAATGGGGCACTATTTCTCCCATTGATGCCAACAATGGGGCACTATTCCTTCAACTGACACCAATGATGGGTCATTATTCCTCCAACTAATGCCAACAATGGGGCACAATTCCTCCCAATAAAATCAATGATGGTGTGGGGTTTATTCCCACTGGCCACAGTCTCGCCCCCCTAAAGCCTGGAGGACAGTAAACTGGCCCTTTTCTTAGAAAGTTTGGAGACACCCGCTTTTGATAAAGGAATCAGAGCTATAAAGACAAGCCAGTATGTTAATGTAATCTGAAGGTAGATCCCTTTTCTAAGACAAGCCTCTGAGGCCATTCTGCCAAAATAACAACGCACATTTGCGCTACTCAAGTGAGTTATAAGTTTTTACTTCCCAAATTTGTATAAGTAAAATTATTTTTTTTTATGGTCTCAGATGCTTGTTACTGGAATCCCATGACAGACAAAGGCCTAGAACACAAAATGTGCACAGATAGTTATGTTGTGGCTCACATTATCATATTACTTTGTTTGCCTCCTTTTTATTTTCCTAGTAGGATTTTCTGATGATAGACCGGAGACATTTCTTAGCTGTGTACTCGCCACCTAGTGCTTAGAGTTTTGTTTTATAGATTAATTCACAATGGCGGTAACCATAGACATTAGATAAATATCTGTTGGCCACAAGGGATAAAGAAATCCTTTATTCATATCATTTATTCATTATAATTATTCATATAATTATAACATGAATATTGCAAAATAACATCTGCTTTTTAAGACTTTAAAGAAAATCTTTACTGGGAGAACATGTAGGATGTCTTTGCTGACCGTGTTCTCAAAATGCTAGTTGGCTGGCTTCAATAGTATAATACACTTATCTGGGACAAGAAAGCAGCCTGGATAGTCAGAACACATAGAAAGCTATTAGATCAGCATGTCAGCCAAGCATTTTATTAAGGTGGTCAGCAATGGCAACCATCATTTTTCTTCTTTTGACCGATCTTGTGCGCCCTTACACCTACAAAATAAAACCAACACGCCTACATAAATGTCTCTGAGCACTTCCTTTTGGGAAGACCGTATTTGGAGGCCCTATATTGCACTCACTTCTGAATTTGTAGCAGGAGGAATGTGAAGAGGGCCCTTCCTGACCTTCTCCTGAAAATTTGTTTTGCCTGAATTTGGCTCTTAGTGCTTTCTGATTTAGTTACATAAGACATCCCTAATATGACTTTGAAAGTTTAGCCTTTGGATACGTATGACACCAAGGAAGCTAGTACAGAAAGAAGTCGGCTTTAGGCTGTCTCCATATTTCCTTCCACCAAGCAAACCTCACTGGGCTGGTAACTCTTGACATCCTGTTGACTTCTACTCCACCTAAAGCCATGCTAAAAAAATGTAACACAAATAGTGGACAACTAAAAGACCTCTCTATGGCAAACACCACTGTAAAAAACTATATATATATATATATATTTTTTTTTTTCATTTGACCTGCTGGATTCCTCCATCCACACACTGGCCACTGAACACTACCAGTCGCCAGTTAGATTGGGTGCAAGAGATGTGTTTCAGGAACTCCCCCATTCTCAAGGCTGGCATTTTGTACCAAAAAGCTGTGTTTGCTACTCTTACTTTTAACTTAAAACCCTGTTTGAGTTTTTCCCAAGGCCCCTGACCCTTTGCAGTGAGACATATCTTCATGTTTTGTTCCCCCATATGAAAACTCTTATTTTTTTTAACATGATGGATAATATAATTAAACAGCCCTATCCATAAACTCGGTTAAATCGAAGTCTCTAAATACTCACAAGAATACTCATCAGCTGAATGGTTCTACCCTTCCTTTTCTGTAAGGATCGGGTAGGTTTTGTGCTGTATTGCCAAACAGGGAACACAAGATGCACAGCCGATTTAGGGGATGTGACGAGAAAAAAAACCCAAAAAGGATCAGCTCTGTTATTGAGCCTGGATGCCGAAAGGGCTTTTGATAGATTAAGTTGGCCTTTATGTTCTCTGCCTTGTGATACTTAGGATTTGAGAGTCTGTTTCTGCGGGCCATACAAAATCTATACATATCTCCCACTGCTCTCATGCCACTTCATCACCCTTTGCCATCCTCGCCAACCCCCACTAGGGGTGCCCTTTCTCCCCACTATTCTTTATTTCCTGAATAGGGTTTTTAGCTTCACAGATGTCCCCAAGATGTAACCAAACTTGGTTAGAAAATATTAAACTCTTCACTACTCACAAGATTATATTTTGCTAATTTTGACTCTGGTACATTCCTCTCAAACCCACACACATTGCCAGAAAAATTGACAATCTGTCATCTTAAGGCTAAGCCTCTGCCAATTAAAATATCTGACAATGTAACTAAAAAGAAATCTTCAAATTTCTAGGAATCCATGTAACAACTTCTCACCGGTCACCTGCCTTACAGGAGCAGTGGCCATGAAGAGGTCTGTTCTCTCTGAATTGCAATATAAATTTACAGGGATAAGATACTTATAGTTGAATTAAAAGTCTTTACTACATAGCTAAGTAAAAAAAAAACTCCTACCCATCAATTTTAGCCTTTTGCAATAATCTCGGTTTTGATTAAGAGAAACCTAAAATAAAGAAGTATACCTACATTGAGTAACTGTTGCTAATCTTGTCCCTGTGCGGTCAGGAAGAAACATATTCCTCCCTGACCCCACAAGGTTCCTGTTTGTCACCTCTATTTGCCCCCCCCCCCCCTGCGCACACTGAGCTGTGGAGGGGGCGGGAGCGGCCGGCTCAGGCTCTCAGTGGTTTGCTAAGAGGATGAGCCGGGTGCTGGTCCAGGCATGTGGGCAGATCCCGAGTTTGTTATGATTTTGCCCCAGCCTGGACCAACTCTGTGACCCCAGCCAACAGCGGCTTCAGCCCGCTGCCTGCTGAAAACGAGTCACTTGAGTGCAGAACAAACTGCACTCCTGTGATCCACAGAAGTACAGCCAAACAAGCTTTGGCTGTACTTCTACTTTAATTGATCTGAATTACAATTTCCTGAAACACAAATATTTGTTATATCTATGAGAAGAAAACACAATCCTGCCACAGCCGAAAAGCTTTTGGCAGAGTCGAAAATAATTGACCGAATGGAGGATCTTTGTTTTGCCAATTTTTATTCAGTTTAATTATTTTAGTTGCATTAAATTCTCAATTCTTTGATAATATTGATACGTTGGTCACCACCTTAAGTCTTCAGTGGTCTACCTACTTTAGAGTGCTGCTTTTGTCTTAAAGTATGACTAATGGCAAAGCTTTTTTATTTTTGTATTTTTTATTTTTTTGGACATGGGGAGGTGGATTAAAACACCTGTCAGGTTTTTATTGCTGTCTGTGTCCTCATTAGGGTGATTCACCCTCTCTATTTGTCCTGTGCCCATTATCACCAAAAGTAAAGGAAATTCCAAAATTTTGGGTTGTCCCCAGAACTTTATTAGAGGGGAAATGTGTCTAAATGGTTCTGGTGACCCTGGTGAAAACCAGGAATTCCCTCACTTTCAAGTGATTTCCTCTAATTTCCTGTTGTGGTTATAAGACAGGAAGTGAAGGGAAATCTCTCCAGTGGCGTATAGATAGCCCAAAAACCTGCCAGGGGTTATAACCCTCTCTTACTTTATCCAAAATTTGAAGAAAAAAAAGTTTTTTGCCTTTAGTTCTACTTTTAAAAAAGTCTTCCCCTTTGATATCTTATGTCTATAAGGACAAACATAATTTTACCACACCAGACATAGTAATGATGGCTCTCCTTCTTACACCATTACTCCTAGATAGCATGTCATCAAATATGAATTGTCCTTGGATTTAAGCAAGGCTTTTTCGGATCGGTGACCTTACGGATATTAGAGAAAGGAAAATATCGCTTACTGAAATTCGTGATAAGTTTTCTCTCCCTCCTTAAGCTTCCTTCAGTCCTTCACAAAAAAAAAGACAAATTTCCCCAAACCAAAACAGGAATACTTTCAGAACTAACATTTTAACGGTTGCGTAACCGCCCGTTGTGGAGAGGTCTCATTTCAGAATTATAGCCCCTTCTTATTGGCAGCTGAAGTATTTCCAAAGTGTAAACACATCTAGATTGAAATTGGACAAAAATCTTGCATCTGATACAGCTTTCGCCTACTAAATATAAGCAACAATTGAACCCTCTGATCTTTATACTTGGATGACTTTGCCATAAACGAAATCCATTGATCTCCTACACCTATTGGATGAGGCCCATAACGCACAGCAACTTGCCAGCAGCAGGATCACTAAGAGAGCATCAAGAATATGAATCTGGTCCAATGGAATCTTGTTGGCTAAATCAGTGAGGTTGCCACTCCAACGCTGGCAAATGGGATTCTGCTGCTTTTTGGCCAGCAAGGGAGACATGCCATAGGAGCAGATGAGTGGTCTTTTTAGCGATTATGTTGATGGCATGTTGCTACTGGTGCCAGTATTGCTGGTTTAAAATGTATTTTAGGTTCACTAGTATATTTATCGCACCAACACCAATTGTTCCCTTTTGATATAACCATCAACAACTCCTACTTCACGTTCTTGGTAAATTTATTCCTCTTGAACCAATGACATGTTTTGGACTACCCCCACTAGATCCTTTTCAAAAACCACCAGAAAGCTGCCATCTGGCATGTGGCCTGATAGATTTAAAAAGAAAACAAGTGGATTCCACTAACTTGGAATTATGCCATATTGATATATGAAACAGTCTTGTGATCCAGGTAGCCCTGTGAGACAATAGAGTGACCTCCTTGCACTCTACATTGCAGTTATGCAGTATAGCATTGTCTAGGACCTGCTCTATTCTGTGACTGGACAGTTAAGAAGCCGAAGGGTATTGATGAGGTAATCAGTGTTTTCTGCTGACCTCAACCTCCAGCCCAGGTAGTCTCAGGACTGTTAAATCTTGGTGTGGGACTGGTAGCTTTTTGCACCTATGCCTCAAGTAACTTTGCTTCTGTAGCATTCAATTTAGTGTTAGATTCTAGGTTCAGTATTTAGATAGTTGGGTGATGACTTTTTAGCATTTAGGTTAGGGGGTAATGCTTATTTTTAAAGTGTGTATATAATCCCAAACACAAAAAAATTATTTATTGCAGCCTACTAGCCCATAGATGAAGTGCCAGCCATGGTTGCCACCCAAGCTGGACATCAAACATGCCTGCCTTTTGTTCATCTCCATTATGCTTGGGCTGATGACATAAGTAATTTACATGAGAAAGTTCAAAGTGTAGTAAAGCCTAACTCTAAATATTCCTAAAAATGTTCTCTCCTCCTACTTATCCTACATACACTGTATAAAAAAAAAATATCTGTGTACTTAGCTTTTTTAATCCGGTCCAGTCATGCAATTCAGCATCTCCTGCTTCCATATGTAAGAGGGTGCTTGACAATGGCTATGAATTTCTGGAGCCTTCACGTCACCCATAGGCTTCCATGGCCTAGCCATTGTCAGCGCTCCTTCTTCTCGCCACCACCAGCCGCTCACTGACACAGGGGAGCCAGAGCTGGATCAATGCAACTGGGCTGGATTAAGAGTATGTTAAGAACTCAGTTTTTTTTTGTTTTTTTTTAAGAATCGTTAGAGTTAGCCTTTTTTGCCACTTTAAGATTGTTTTTGCTTCCAGTTTATCTTACAGGAAGTGACAAGGACACGGCATTTCTGACAAGATCAACAGGTATATTCTGTGGTTATCAGTATTTAACAGATGGCTGTGTTTCTTGTGGGGAGGTTTATCCTAGTCGCTGGGAAAGAAAATGATGGCATATCCAAAGTTTTATGTTTGTAAAATGTAAGCTGTGGGGAGTTTTTCCAATAAGGAGCTCTTTTCTGGTCACGGTTGTCTAAGTGGAGATTTGTGTGCCAGGTATAAAGAGGACAGAACTCTCTAGTGGGACAGACAGCTTTAGATGAACTTTTTCAGGATGGTTATTAGGAATTGGGGTAAATGCTAGGGTTCTGGTTGGGGAAGGGCTGAGTGATTCTTAGGAATTGGGGTAAATGCTAGAGTTCTGGTTGGGGAAGGGCTAAGTGATTCTTAGGAATTGGGGTAAATGCTAGGGTTCTGGTTGGGGAAGGGCTAAGTGATTCTTAGGAATTGGGGTAAATGCTAGGGTTCTGGTTGGGGAAGGGCTAAGAATTAGGGACTTTCTTACATATAGGGTATAGGAGAGTTTGGAAAGCCTTTAGGGAGAAAAACGGTTCGCACAGAAATACCTTTTTATATAAACTGATCATTTCCACTGTTACATCATCCATCCCTATCACTGTATTTTTTAATTCTGTCTTTTTTTTCAGTGCATGTGCTAATTCTTAAAGACAGTTTATTATGGTATGAAGCCGATTTACACATGTACTACTTTCATACAGGCTTAAGCCATCCATAGATGGTTCTCCCACCACCCCCCCAGCCCGTAGAACACGATAGCTCTACGGGAGGGATTCCCCCATCAACATTGACCCGTGGTTGCAGGAAAGAAAATCGCACCATCTATGGCTGGTTTTAGACTGGCACTTTAGACAGGTTGTTTACACGCCATTCACATACCCAGCAATTGAACCACTGTTCTGCCTTTATCTAATGTCTATGAGTACCTTGACTTAATCTCAGAATTTGACTTAAAGAGGAGTACCTTTTTATGGGTCCATTAGAGGGGTGAGATTAGCCTGGTGTGCTAGGAACTGGGAACTAGCCCATCTAGTGCCTTTTACCTTCTGTGGTCCACCACCTCGGGTTTGGGGACCTACAGAACACCTACCTTTTCACTTGTAGACATCAGTGTTTTCAAACTAACAATGCTGACAAACCACAGGCTCTGCTACTACCTTTTGATAATTTTCTGATTGGTGTCACTGTAACCCCTGAGTCCTGGGAGTACTCTACAAGGCTTAAAGCGTCAGTAAACCGCCAAAAAAAAAAAAAAATCAGGCTCCCTGCAGGTTTAAGTCATAATGTACTAGTATGCACTGCATACTAGCACACTATGACAGACTTACCTGGACACAGAGCCCTCCAGCACAGCGCTGTCACGGCTCCCCGGCACTTCCATCTTCACCCGGTCTTCCTTCTGGGTTTGCGGCCTCCGGCTGTATGAACGGCCTGGGCTGCGATAATGTCACCATTCTCGGCACGGGTATGCCTTCCCATCAGAGTGCATGCGGCAGTGATGTCACCGGTTGCATGCTGTGTAAATATCTCTTAAACAGTGCAAGTTTAGGAGATATTCACTATACCTACCTTAATATAGACTTACCTGTAGGTACAAGTTACAAAAAAGGAGTTTATTCCAGTTAAAGCTGGCCATATATTATACAGTTTTCTTATTCAATTTTCTTTAGATTTGCCTTCAACTATGTAGTGCAAGGGCCTGCCTGATTGCATACAAATTGAAAGTGTTTAGGTATGACCTCATTTTATATAGTTTTGATAAATCTAAAGTAAAATTGTACAAGAAAATGGTCTAATCTATGGCCAAAGCAAAGAGCTACCTCCACTATTTAACAATCCAGTACCAGAGCCTTATCCAGTAGTAGTAGTTTAATGAATGGCAGGGGTGAGCTTTAGCTGTGGAAAGGGGCCAAGTTTAACTTTAGGTTGACCGAAAGTCAAGGTCATCTCCGTATGGTGTACCATGCACCCAGGTACAAAGAAATTGATAAATACATTGTCAAATGTTCTTGAAGGCACCTCAGGCGCCTTGAGCTTACAGCAATCTTGATTATATTACAGGTATATAGGTAAATCTGTTTCCCTCTAAGTTCGCTTTATGCACCATGTCTGAGGCTATTTTAGATGTAGGGGTTCAGAGGTCACCTGAAATCAGTTTTGACTGCACATTGTGCCCTCAGAAGACATTATGATTTCCTCAACAATGACAGTTCATATAATTTGCCCCTGATAGGTTTGTTTTAAAGAATGAGGTTGGACAACATGGAGGCAGGAGCAATAATTTTGCTTAGGGGATCTGTCACATATTAGTTACATGTCTGGAATGAATGTTGCTTTCCAAGCCTGCACTTGTGTTCCTTCATCCCTTCTCTGTCTGTACCACAACATATCGCTGTAACATGGCTCCTTCTGTTTCCCTTTGTGCTTCTGTATCCCCTGCACAGCTGACTGGCACCCAACACTTATTCAACCCTACCTTAAATGTCCTGTCTTTTATTTCCCAAGCCCACTATCTGGATAAGGTAGTGAAAGGTATTGTATCAGTCTTCCTTTTTTTTTTTTACTTTTCATACTGTCTGTGTGTTACCACAAAAATGTTCAAGCCATTATCTGATGTCTTCTTCCATATGAGCAGAACTTACGGAGGCATTGTTGACAATTTGCACTGAACTTCCAGCTCATTTTCCTAAATCGGGATAAAATTGTCCTTGTTGCCCATGGCAGCTAGTCAGAATTGCCCATCCAGCATGGGAGAATAAAAGAGAATGCCAACAGATTTCTTGGGACAATAACAGTTTTTTTTTTTCTTTGGACAATTTTAATCACGATGTTAACTCTTCAGGTAGCCATTTTGTGTCCTGTGCCAATGTGAAACATAACATTTTTATGCAAATTGGTGAAATCAGGAAGGTAAAATTGAAGCAATATCACAGAGCTACCCGGCAGTCATTTAATGATCTTAGCCAGTATCCATATTTGTCATTTACTGTAAAAAAAAAAAAAATAGATGGCCAGTTAAAGGGTCAGCCCACCCAGAACATTAAATCAGGATCTTCTGGTGGCACTGTTCGATTTCTGCTTAGGGCTGTGTGAACTCAACACAGAAGTCTTGTATGCTTTCTGTCACTGTCATCATGGCTTTAGAGTAGAAAATCATTTCCTACACCCCCATTGTCAAGATACCAGTGCTGGGACCCTTACATAGGGCTGTGAGATTCTGCCAAGATACCAGTGCTGGGACCCTTACATAGGGCTGTGAGATTCTGCCAAGATACCAGTGCTGGGACCCTTACATAGGGCTGTGAGATTCTGCCAAGATACCAGTGCTGGGACCCTTACATAGGGCTGTGAGATTTCTGCAGACAGGGTTCTGGTGCGGAAAGCCCATATGGTCACTATTAGTAACTGCCTGGCCTTTGGAGTAGAGAGCCTTTTTTCACATCCCCAGCATCAGGAGCCACATAAGATAAGGTCCTGGTGCAGAAGGCCCATATGGTCACTATTAGTAACCACCTGGCCTTTGGAGCAGAGATCCTTTGTCTACATCCCCAGCATCAGGAGCTGGGGATGTAGCCACATATGGAGCCACATAAGATAAAACAGTGCAGAGATACCAGCACGGGAAATACCCCAACCACCTAAACTGCTATTTGGTGAACTAATAGTCATCTGTGAGCTATAGAATAATATTCCCAGGCACGGTTCCCTGTGCTATCAGAAAGTTGATCTATGTTGCTGCTGTGAACACAGATTGTGCACTTGTGTGTGCTCCTAGTTCTGTGACTGTGCTGTCACTGATGGCCACAATTCTCAGACTAACAATTGGGAACCAATCAGCATGGTTCCTGGTCATGTTATCACGACAGCCAGTCAACGGAGTGGAGAAACCCAATACTCCCAGGTGGGAGAAAATAGAGCCACAAAGTACTATGGCATATATATATATGCATTCTTTTGGAAGGCCCCAAAAGATTTAGGGAGTCAGTGGGTGACTCTACCCTACTTCTCACCAGCCAGCACCTATAACTGAACCATACAGAACCAGATATTCAGCATATATAAAAATGTTATTAAGCTACCATATTAGGCAATGGTTATGTCCATAGAGAGTTGGGAACCATGTACAATTTTGCTCAAAAGTTTGCATACCCTGGCAGAAATTGTGAAATTTTAGCATTTATATTGAAAATATGACTAATCATGCCAAAAAAATGTCTTTTATTTAAGGATAGTGATCACATGAAGCCATTTTTTATCACATTTTTTTGCCTCCTTTTAAAATCAGAAATTACCCAAATGGCCCTGATCAAAAGTTTACATACTGTGGAATGTTTGGCCTTGGTACAGACATAGAAGGTGGCACACACAGGTTGAAATGGCTATTAAAGGTTAATTTCCCACATTTGTGGCTTTTTAAATCACAATTGGTGTCCTTTGTATGAATAGTCAATGAGTTTGTTAACTCTCAAATGGATGCACTAAGCAGGCTAGATACTAAGCCATGGGGAGCAGAAAAGAACAGTCAAAAGACCTGTGTAACAAGGTAATGAAACTTTACAAAGATGGAAAAGGACATAAAAAGATATCCAAAACCTCAAATATGCCAGTCAGTACTGTTCAATCATTTAATAAGAAGTGGAAAATTTGGGGATCGCTTGATACCGAGCCAAGGTCAGGTAGATCAAGAATGATTTCAGCCACAAATGCCACAGGAACTGTCCTGGATAGAAAGAAAAACCCATAGGTAACCTCAGGAAAAATACAGGCTGCTCTGGAAAAAGATGTTGTTTTTAAGGAGCACAATACGATGATACTTGATCAAAAAAGAGCTGCGTGGTCAAGTTGCCAGAAAGAAGCCTTTACTGCACAAATTCCACAAAAAAGCCTGGTTACAATATGCCCAACAACACCTTGACATGCCTCATTGGCCTTTTTTGTGGCATTGGCGCAGTAAAGGCTTCCTTCTGGCAGCTCAATCATGCAGTTCTTTTTTGTTCAAGTATTGTTGAATTGTGCTCCTTAAAAACAACCACATTGTCTTTTTGGAGAGCAGCCTGTATTTCTCCTGCGGTTACCTGTGGGTTTTTCTTTGTATCCTGGGCAATTCTTCTGCCAGTTGGGGCTGCAATCTTTCTGGGTCTACCTGACCTTGGCATGGTATCAAAAGAGCCCCAAATTTTCCACTTCTTAATAAGTGATTAATCAGTACTGACTGGCATTTTCAAGGCTTTGGGTATCTTTTTACATCCTGTTCCATTACTTTGTTACGCAGGTCTTTTGACGGTTCTTTTCTACCTCCTCATGGCTCAGTATCTAGCCTGCTTAGGGCATCCAAGTGAGAGCTAACAAACTAATTGACTATTTATACACAGACACTAATTGTGATTTAAAAAGCCACAAATGTGAGAAATTTAATCTTTAATTGCCATTTTAACCTGTGTGTGCCACCTTCTGTGTCTGTACCAAGGTCAAACATTCCAGGGTATGTAAACTTTTGATCAGGGCCATTTGGGTGATTTCTGTTATCATTATGATTTTTAAAAAGGATCCAAAAATGATGTGATAATAAATGGCTTAAATAAAAGACAGGTTTTTGGCATGATCAGTCATATTTTCGATATTAATGCCAAAATTTCACAATTTCTCCCAGGATATGCAAACTTTTGAGCACAACTGTACACTCTAAGGCCAAAACGTTATTCACCCCTGACCATCAAACTTACATTCTATGGGCAAAGGTATGTAAACACCCCAACAAATTATTAAGTTTAGGCATTTCTAGTGAATGGTACCGTTAGTGCTACAGCATGCAAGACATTTTGGACAGTTATGCTCTTTCAATAGCTTGGAGATGAACCTTTTCTGTTTCATCCTGACTGTTCCTATGTGAACAACGCCAGCTCCATAAAGACATGTTAATTGAGTTTGGTGTGGAGGAACTTCAGTGGCATGAAAACAGCCCTGATTTAACCCCCTACTAGAAATCCCAGTGGAGTGCATAGGAGTGTGGAAATAAGTGCACTCCTGTGACCCATAGGAGAAGTATGGCCAAAAGAGCTTTGACCATAATTCTCATTTAATGCACTGCAGACTAAAAAATAAAAAAAAGATGTAAAATGTTACTGTCTTTATACAGTACAGTGTCTACCTGCACATCAGTATTTTCGGATTCATTTGTCTTTCTTAATTATTGTCTATTTTTTTTTATTCCATTTTTGGTGAGTTAATCGGGTCGACATTGAAATGAACTAGCCAACTATGACTATTTTGCTCTTCTGAACCCTTTCCACAATATTTCACTTAAGGTTTAATGAAATATGAGGCCCGTTATTTGGCATGGAATCCAAGGAGCAAAGCACAAATATATTCTGCGTTTCTTGTTTTATATGTTTACACAGAGATGTGCTTCGTTTAGGGATATGTAGGCTTCTTGTCCATGGCCATCCGTTGCTGGTATAGTTCCTTAGAACCCTCCCTCTGATATTCTTCACTCACCGATGAACCTCCAAAGGTAGGGGCCCCCAAGTGTGAAGTTTGAACCCGGGCCCCCCCCCCCCTTTGGCTCTTACTTGCTCCTCATTTGCTGCCTCGCAAAGTCACATACTGCAAACTTTTCCAGTTGGAGGCTGTTTTCAAATTCTACTTCAGGAAGTCATCCAAGTGGGACACACTTTTGAT
The DNA here is from genome assembly GCA_037952835.1 of Lithobates septentrionalis. NCBI lineage: Eukaryota > Metazoa > Chordata > Amphibia > Anura > Ranidae > Lithobates > Lithobates septentrionalis. The sequence goes on from JBBDGP010003058.1 coordinate 326,495, forward strand.
GCTCTCCCAGTGCTTTGGAAAATGCAGAAATATTCTGGTTGGCTGCACTGCTAAAAAGCTTTTATTATCCAAATGCAAACTTAAAAACATTATATGACAATGGGGGGAAGGAAGAATATTGACACGTTTCGTGCTTTCTCAGTGCTGAGTCTTAACGCTCTCTCCCGGTGCTTTGCTGTGTAATGTCACATGACTAAATGTGGGATCGCATGGGAAAGCACCAGAGTTATCTGCTCCTGCTTTTAGTAGGGCTCTGCTCCAATGGGACGCTGTCCATTGACACTATTATTGGACGGTAAACAAGATCTGGCAACAATCCTGGGTCACTCCTTGAGCTGGGGCCTGATCGCAGCTGCTTTGACCCCGGTACTATGCCGTTGTCCTACACAGCTTTCACACTTGGGGCTCATTCGCAACATATGCATTGGGATACACTGGGCAGTCTGGCCCAATGCATAAAGGCTGTTTGCCTTATGTCCTATTAGATTAGTTCAGTTGGGCGGCACCCAACTGCAGTCTCGGGGCTTTTTGAATGTCTACACAAGGGAGGCTTCTACAGGTAAATAACATGCTTAAAATATGTTCAATGCACATATAATCTTATGAAATTTTTTTTGTTTTTTAAATAAGCAGTCTGGTGACAGAGGGGCTAATTTACTAAAACTGGAGAGTTCAAAAATCAGGTGCACCTCTGCATGGTAGCCAATCGGCTTCTAACTTCAGTTTGTTCAATTAGGCTTTCACAAAAATCCTGGAAGCTGATTGGTTTCTATGCAGAACTGCACCAGATTTTGCACTCTCCACTTTTAGTAAATCAACCCTGGAGTCTCTTTAAACATATAAACAGACATGTGGTGCACTTTAAACACTAATGCCCCGTACACACGGTCGGATCTTCCGACGGAAAATGTGTGATAGGACCTTGTTGTCGGAAATTCCGACCGTGTGTGGGCTCCATCACACATTTTCCATCGGATTTTCCGACACACAAAGTTTGAGAGCAGGCTATAAAATTTTCCGACAACAAAATCCGACGCACAAAGTGCCACGTATGCTCAGAATAAATAAAGAGATGAAAGCTATTGGCCACTGCCCCGTTTATAGTCCCGACGTACGTGTTTTACGTCACCGCGTTCAGAATGATCGGATTTTCCGTCAACTTTGTGTGACCGTGTGTATGCAAGACAAGTTTGAGCCAACATCCGTCGGAAAAAATCCTAGGATTTTGTTGTCGGAATGTCCGATCAATGTCCGACCGTGTGTACGGGGCATCAGATGAGGAAATGGTGTCCAATGCTTATGATTGTTGGCTCTGGTCTGCCCCCCATTGTACCTCCCATGACTTAATTTTGGCCGATTTCTGTGATGTTCTGTGTCACTAACCAGCAGCGAGGTGCGGGAAGAATACATGTAATACAATTTGCAACAATATAATTGTTTTCTTTGCTTTTTTTCTTTTACTTGTTTTATACATTTCCTCTTTTAACATATTAGAAAAAATGTTTAAATAATCTGCCAACGTGTTTGCATTTGTGTTTTTTTGGTTGTGGTCACACCCTTTCCGCCCTTGGTAATATGGCACACATTGTCTGTTTATGTTGCCTACACTTGACAATTTTTCTGGCATTTTCAACCCCTTAAAATCAACTTTTGTTCATGAAAAATGGTCAAAGGGATAAAGGTGACCTACCTTCAAGGATTATTGGTAGAAAATGTGGATGGTTGGTTGCCTTTATTCGTAGTTTATGGTAGTTTTTGAATGCAAGTGGTTGAAACTGCCCAAGCAATGGCAAGGTTATGGTCAGCATGGGAAAATTATAGAGTGTTCCCGGTAAGTACATATTTTGTATTGTTGTATAGCTTTTGGCGCCGCTCGAAGTAGAGGTGAAAGTATATCCCTGTGTCCCAGAGCATGGGGTGCAGGCTTATCCGAATACCAATGCAGAAGGATAGTAAATATAAAGAGGAATGGATCACCGCTACTCCTGACCAGCCCAGGTGAACAAACTATAGGGAGTGGCCTCAGCCTACATGTCTCTGCCATACCATACACCCGGATGCATTTTTCCCCACCCACCATAGAGAAAGAAATCGTAGGGTGTGGTATGGTGGAGACACATAGGCTGAGGTCACTCACTATAGTTTGTTTATCTGGGCTAGTCAGGAGCCGCAGTGATCCTTTCCTCTTTATATTTACAATTCCTTTTTGTTTGATGTATCTGAAATTAATCCTTAACTGTTACCGTCCCTGTTTTAATGCTTGTTTTCCCATAAAATAGTTATGGATCCCATACCCAGATTTGTAAATGCTCCTTCTAATGGTCATGTGTATATTCGGGAATGTGACAAGCAGGGACGGAGTTACAACACTCAGGGCCCCCGGACCAAAAAATAAAGGGCCCCCTGTCAGGCCCCGCCCATGACCCCGCCCCTTCAACTTGCACAAAGTACAATTTCTCTCCTTTTTTTTTTAAATGGGACCTGGAGGGGGGTCTCTCTGTAACAGTGTCCATTAGACAGTCTAATAGAAAGCGTCCCCTCCAGGCCCCATATGAGCAGGGCCCTCCTGTACCTTTTGTATTGAACTGTACTGTAATTGTGTTGTCCCCCTTATACATTGTAAAGCGCTGCGTAAACTGTTGGCGCTATATAAATCTTGTATAATAATAATAATAACAGAGTCTATTGGGACCTGGAGGGGGGGATCTCTAACCGTGTCCATTAGAGACTACAAAAGAGTCTAATATGACCTGGAGGGGGGTCTCTTTAGCAGAGGCCCTTTCAGTGTCCATTATAGAGTCTGTTAGAGTCCCCTCCAGGTCCCATTACAGACTACAAAGAAATATAATAGGACCTGGAGGAGGGCCTCTTTCTAACAAAGTGTACAGTGAACACCTTCATTCATTCTGGTCCTCACGGGACCCCCTCCTTGTGCCATGACTCTCACCCCCGCCCCAACCTCTCACAAAGTAGAAAAAATATTTGCACTGTCCACTTACCTTAACTATGGGCACTGTAGCTGTGGCTGGTTCTATGTCCTCTGTGGCTGACTGGCTGCCGCGTCCCCTGTGGCTGGCTGCCGCGTCCCCTGTGTCTGGCTGGCTCCCACGTCCCCTGTGTCTGGCTGGCTCCTGCCTCCCCTGTGGCTGGCTGGCTCCCGCCTCCCCTGTGGCCGGCTGGCTCCCGCCTCCCCTGTGGCCGGCTGGCTCCCGCCTCCCCTGTGGCCGGCTGGCTCCCGCCTCCCCTGTGGCTGGCTGGCTCCCGCCTCCCCTGTGGCTGGCTGGCTCCCGCCTCCCCTGTGGCTGGCTGGCTCCCGCCTCCCCTGTGGCTGGCTGGCTCCCGCCTCCCCTGTGGCTGGCTGGCTCCCGCCTCCCCTGTGGCTGGCTGGCTCCCGCCTCCCCTGTGGCTGGCTCCCGCCTCCCCTGTGGCTGGCTGGCTCCCGCCTCCCCTGTGGCTGGCTGGCTCCCGCCTCCCCTGTGGCTGGCTGGCTCCCGCCTCCCCTGTGGCTAGTTTGCTCCCGCCTCCCCTGTGGCTGGCTGGCTCCCGCCTCCCCTGTGGCTGGCTGGCTCCCGCCTCCCCTGTGGCTAGTTTGCTCCCGCCTCCCCTGTAGCTGGCTCCTGTGAATGGCTGGCTGGCACCCTGCTGTGGGTCACCGTGGGTGGATGGCTGGCACCCTGGTGTGGGTGGGTCATTGTGGGTGGCTGGCTGGCACCCTGGCCCTGCTAAGGGTGGGTCACTGGCATGGGTGGCTGGCTGGCACCCTGGCCCTGCTGTGGCTGGCTGGTGTGTCCTCTCCTCTTCCACTCTTCCATCGTTCCCCTCTGAGACGATAGAACTAGAAGGTTTGCAGCAGGCCCAGTGCGCAGAGGCACGTGGCACAACACGTAGTGACGTCGCGTGCATGTGTCCTCTGTGTCCATTTGAGAGTCTAATTTAGAAAGAGCTCCCATCAGTGCCTATCGATGCAATCTCAACAGTGTCCATCAGTGCAGCTTGATCAATGCCCGTTAATGCAGCCTCACCAGTGCACCTGGTGACAAGCATTCCTCCTTAGAGTGCAGTGCATCTGTGCACATTCATTGCATTCTGTACAAATTATTAATAAGCAGAGCTTTAAAAAAAAGCCCTCACTTACCTCTGTAGCTGCAGGTGCTGTGGGTAAATTAATCTTCAAACATCACAGCTTAGACTCTGAAGTCTAAGGACCCTTTCAAACAGGCTGTATCTCTTTCAAAGATTAGGGTATCTGTGAACAGATCCCCAGCCAAACGGTACAGAGTGAACTTTTGTGATATCTGTGTCTATTCAGTTTTGCCTTCCAGGGACATATCCATGCTAGGTCTGTGGGCAGGCAGATGTAAATGGATGTGCGTCCGATTACATTCAGTTACCTTTAATCCCCCCATGTTTATCTTTGGAAAATCAGAGAAGGGAGTAAACCTTTTCTATTTTTTTTTCTTTTTTCGGAATTGGATGAATTCAGAGGAAATTGGATGCAAACAAATGCATGTCCGTTTACATCTACCTTTCCATAGACTAGCATGGAGCCTGATCATCCTACAGGCGAACCGGACCGGACTGCCCGTATGAAAGGGGCCTCACAACTTACAGAGGGCTGGCAGAATGACAGGATTCTGAGACCATGGAAATTTAGAGCTGTGGTTTCAGTATCTGTTGTGAACTTTGAACATTAATTTCTCTACAATGACTATAGCTACAGAGGTGAACAAGGTTTTATTTATTTTTTGTTGTTGTTGTTTCTTCTGTAGATAATTTAATGTACGTAGTCTGGGGACATTCATTTTAAAAATTGCTAGTTCAACTGGTTATACATAAAAGCATCAGGATTGGATCACTTTTGGGTGGCCTGGCCCTTTAATTGTGCCATTATGTAGCCTTACTGCAAGCCCAGTGGTTCACCATTGTGAAGGTCTCTTCTTGCCAAAATGTGTCTAAACCCAATATAAAATGTGATGAATTGCAGCTTTACCAGTCCTTAGATGTGGGGACTGAATTTGTTTTTCTTTTTTTCAGGATTATTATTTTCTTTTATTATCTCCTGGTGATCCTACAAATCTTCCTGTCCCTGGGTGGCTACGCTCACTTCTCCACTGTATCTATGGAGGGAGCCATGGTTGCCACCCAGGCTGGACTACAAATCTGTCTGCCTTTTTTTTTTTTCAAGCTAAGTACATTTTCCGCACGCACAGAATGTTGATCCCGCCAGAATGCCAGTGTCTTTGAGTTTGTGCGCTGAATCGATATCTTAAACAATGTTATCAGCTTTACCAGTTATCTTCTGTGAACTATAAAACACCTCCTCCCTATGTGTTTAAGATGAGGGCATGGGGAGGTTTTTGTAGTCCAAATCAGGAATGTAGCCTAGGGTGTCACCCTAGGTTGGGAAGTGTGTTACTGGCAGGATCACCAGGGATAATAAAGAAAAAAGAAAAAGAGAACTTTTTTCCCACTACGTCTAAGGAGTTTTGTTTTTGGATTTAAATACACTATATTACCAAAAGTATTGGGACGCCTGCCTTTACACGCACATGAACTTTAATGTCATCCCAGTCTTAGTCTGTAGGGTTTAATATTGAGTTGGCCCACCCTCTGCAGCTATAACAGCTTCAACTCATCTGTGAAGGCTGTCCACAAGGTTTAGGAGTGTGTCTATGGGAATGTTTGACCATTCTTCCAGAAGCGCATTTGTGAGGTCAGGCACTGATGTTGGATGAGAAGGCCTGGCTCGCAGTCTCCGCTCTGCTGTTCATCCCAAAGGTGTTCTATCGGGTTGAGGTCAGTCAAGTTCCTCCACCCCAAACTCGCTCATCCATGTCTTTATGGACCTTGCTTTGGGGACTGGTCCAATTAATTTGGGGGAGAGGGGATTATGGTGTGGGGTTGTTTTTCAGGGGTTGAGTTTGGCCCCTTAGTTCCAGTGAAGGGAACTCTTAAAGCGTCGGCATACCAAGACATTTTGGACAATTTCATGCTCCCAACTTTGTGGGAACAGTTTGGAGATGGCCCCTTCCTGTTCCAAGATGACTGCGCACCAGTGTACAAAGCAAGGTCTATAAAGACATGGATGAGCGAGTTTGGGGTGGAGAATCTTGACTGGACTGCGCAGAGTCCTGACATCAACCCGATAGAACACCTTTGGAATGAATTAGAGCTGAGGTCTTCTCGTCCAACATGAGTGCCTGACCTCACAAATGCTCTTCTGGAAGAATGGTCAAACATTCCCATAGACACACTCCTAAACCTTGTGGACGGCCTTCCCAGAAGAGTTGAAGCTGTTATAGATGTAAAGGGTGGGACAACTCAATATTGAACCCTACAGACTAAGACTGGGATGCCATTAAAGTTCATGTGCGTGTAAAGGCAGGAATCCCAATACTTTTGGTAATATAGTGTATGCTTAGAATGGTGTCTTAAGAATTGTTTTTTTTTGTTTTTGTTTTTTTCTGTTTTTTTTAATATTGCCCATATAACCCCCTAACCATTGTACCTATCCATTTTTCCAGAGGGATGCCCGGGCCTGTGCAATGGCAATGGAAGATGCACGCTGGACCTTAATGGCTGGAACTGCGTCTGCCAGCCAGGATGGAGAGGAGCGGGGTGCGACACGTCCATGGAGACGTCCTGCGGTGATGGGAAGGACAACGACGCCGGTAAGTAGTGCTTTTTTTTTTTTCTTCCCCTCCTCGTTACGGCAGAATCATTGCCATCACCATAATTATATGAAGTGCTTGTCACTCACGCATTTCCCATGATGGGGTAATTGCAGGATGCATGGGGACAGCGCGGCTATTATTTCGTAAATATCTGTAAATGAGCGATACGCACAGGTAATGTTTGTCATTTGCTTCCTCTGTAATTATCGTCAAAGTCTTTTCGCTCCAATCCCAGGGTCATCTCAGTGTTTTATCAAGCGAAGGAAAATAAGCCGGCGACGGCACAGAAGCCGCCAGAATCCGAGGTTTTTGTTTGTTTATATATATATTAAAAAAAAAAAAAATCTGATCTGTGCTGAGATATGCACACCTCAAATGGAGAAAAACCTTGAAATAACAGAGCCGGGGATTCAAAAGTGTTAAAGGGCCAGTCCACCCACAAAGTGATATTTTGGGTTATATGCAAACTCTGGTGGGGTGGATCTGACAACACTGGCTGCTTTAATCTCTTAGAGGCCCCGTTCACACCTGAGCGTTTCTCTGCTTGAAGCTTGTAGCTCTAAAAACGCTCAACAAGCCAAATCCCAAAACACATGAATTGCAGGTACTGCCTTCCTTGTTTGGATTTTTTTCATTAAAATACATGTAGTGGTATTTAGCAGTATAATGTGTCCTTTTGATTTTGTGACACAAAAATACACACATCCTTTAAAGGATCCTCCATTTCAAATTGAGGGTCTACTTTTGTTTTACAAGGCCTATTTTCACGCTATCCGTGCTTACCCATACCAGACGAAACGCGTCAACCATCTACTCCATCCCTGTGTTTATGTCAGCCTATAACTTTGGTCTTTTATGAGCCAATTAGGTGGATCGTACTGGAGTGCAGCCGTCTAGATTTTCTTTGCGTTGTAGTATTTTTTTATATTGTAAGTTATTATTATTATACAGGATTTATATAGCGCCAACAGTTTACGCAGCGCTTTACAATATAAAATGGAGACAATACAGTTATAATACAATAAAATTCAAGAGGATTAAGAGGGCCCTGCTCAGAAGAGCTTACAATCTAATAGGGTGGGGCAGGTGGTACAAAAGGTTGTAACTGTGGGGAATGAGCTGATGGAAGTGGTAAAAGATTAGTTGGAGACGTGATAGGCTTCCCGGAATGATGAGTCTTCAGGGATCGCCTGAAGGTAGCAAGAGTAGGGGATAGCCGGATAGATGGAGGTAGCGAGTTCCAGAGGATGGGAGAGGCTCTGGAGAAATCCTGGAGACGAGCATGGGAGGAGGAGACGAGAGAGCTTGAGAGTAGGAGGTCTTGAGAAGAGCGGAGAGGACGATTTGGGTGATATTTGGAGACAAGATTGGTGATGTAGCTCGGGGTAGAGTTGTGAATGGCTTTGTATGTTGTGATTAGTATTTTGAATTTAATTTGCTGCGTGTAAATGTGTCTGTATTGCAAAGATGCACTGCAAACTTATTCTCCCCCCCCCCCCCCCCCCATTTTGTCCTGACATACATGTTAGGTTTATGCTGCTGTGGGGTTTAATATGTACCGGTTTGCTTTACATCTTCAGCTTTTAATGGGATTATTTTCTGCAAGGGCAAAGAACATTGACGGTTGATGCTATGTGCAGCTCAAGCTCCCAGTCACCTTTCAGGAATGGATTAACTTCAGTGGCTGGCCAATTTTAATTGACTATTATTGGTTGCTTCAGTTTGAACGTTATGGTTTGGTTATTTTGAAAAATGCCAGGCAGCAAGCACAGATAGTCCATGACCTATCGAACGCCATATCCTCCGTAGCTCATCCCCCTGTCTTACTAGAAACCTTTGGTGCAGTTCATGTAGCTCTAACGTATCACTAATGAATCACCACTTCCTATATACTGTTGTATGTGCTTGAGCTGACAGCGCGTACAAAGCATGCATTAGCACTTCCAAGGTTATAGCTGGGAGAAAGGGCCCAGATTTGGGTAGCCTCAACTATTTAAATCATTCCCACATATAGTTGAGAGTGTCGGAAAAAACTCAGAAGGATCTTCATCAAACATTGCATTCTTGTGTCCTGCAAGCACAGCAGCACATGAAGACAGAAGCTTGTACGTCCAAAAGGCCCACAGCCAAACACAAGCAGATTAACTTGGTATATGCAGTGCAGTGTTGTGAGTAAAATTGAATGACCCAACATCGGAGGGCAAATTCTACAGGTCAAGACTCAACAGTCTTCCTACACTGAAAGAAAAAGGCCAGTGGGATTGAAGGACAGTGAGGTGCACATTTTAAACAAGGAGAACAACTGGTTCATAAGATGCGTGAAAGTGGCCATCTATGCTAAACTGGAGCCCCCTAAGGGTGGAGTTCTTTAACCCGCTCTCTTCCACATATCAAAAATCGCATCCCTGTGTCCTACAAGCCCAACAATACACTAATGCCCCGTACACACGGTCGGACATTGATTGGACATTCCGACAACAAAATCCTAGGATTTTTTTCCGACTGATGTTGGCTCAAACTTGTCTTGCATACACACGGTCACACAAAGTTGTCGGAAAATCCGATTATTCTGAACGCGGTGACGTAAAACACGTACCACGGGACTATAAACGGGGCAGTAGCCAATAGCTTTCATCTCTTTATTTATTCTGAGCATGCGTGGCACTTTGTGCGTCGGATTTGTGTACACACGATCGGAAATTCCGACAACAAAATCCTATTTTATAGCCTGCTCTCCAACTTTGTGTGTGGGAAAATCCGATGGAAAATGTGTGATGGAGCCCACACACGGTCGGAATTTCCAACAACAAGGTCCTATCACACATTTTCCGTCGGAAAATCCGACCGTGTGTACGGGGCATAAGACAGAAGCTTGTACGTCCAAAAGTCCCAACACCCAGACACAAGCAAATTAACTTAGTATGTGCAGTGCAGTGTAGAAAGGAACCCAGACCTGTACTATTAAGAGATTAAGCAACCTTTCATAAAAAAAAAAAAAAATGATGCAATATAGGATGGCAAATTCTAAGGTCAAGACTCATCAGTCTTCCTACACCTCAGGAAAAAGGTCAGTCATTTAAGGGCAGTGAGGTGCACATTTTTAAACAGGGAGTACAACTGGTTCGCAAAAGGTATGAAAGCAGCCGTCTACATCAAGCTGGAACCCTGTGACTAAGGGTGGAAGTCTTTGACCCCATCTGTCTTCCACATATCAAACATCGCATTCCCTGTGTCCTACAAGCCCAGCAATACACTAAAGACAGAAGTTTGTACGTCCAAAAGACCCAACTGCCAAACGCAAGCAAATTAATTTAGTATGTGCAGTGCAGTGTATCAAGGAACCCAGACCTGTACATTGGAGAGTTTAAGCAACCTTTCAAGAAAAAAAAACAAATGACCGAACATAGGAGGGGAACTACTAAACGTCAAGACTCGGCAGTCTTCCGACACCAAAGTCAGTCTTTCAAGGACAACGAGGTGCACCTTTTAAGCAGAGAGGACAACTGAGGCATTAAAGCGGCCATCTACATCGAACTGGAACCCCCTGACTAAAGGTGGAGGCCTTTGACCCCATCTGTCTTTCATATATAATGCTCTATAATCTCTACCCTTGCAATTTGACAACAATTCACAGGTTTAACCACATGACTAGAAAGGTTTAACACCTACACAGACTTTGATACCAAGACTAGGATTATGTAATTAGAACAGGGGGGGGGGTTCCACAATTTTCACACTTCCCATCCCGTTCTTGGACAATCAACATCTGCCTTGACATTCAATGGTGAATAGATGAAGGTGCTGTGTGTGAATATAAATGCTGGGTTATCTTCTTGACACTTATTGGAACTGAGGAAGTGGCTTGGAGAACATGTGAAAGGTCTTCAACCGTACAGACCAAGTCCAGTTGATGAGACTAGCCACTAACAGCTTTAAAGTGGACGATACACACAAACCTCCATATTGCACAACAATGCTTCCACTACGCTGCAAAGGACATGAAGAGTTTTTTTTTTTCTTTTTCTGATAACTGGAGGACAGTCCATGTCATGCTACCCACAGTGACAAAATCAATTTATCAGTCACCTGCCATAGCAAGAGTCAAGCTCTGACAAGCTAAAAGAATTCTACTGAAGCTGTTTTTTCCCCTCTGGAAACGGGATCCATTCTCCAGTGGTCATAATCCAATTATTTTCAATTTTATGCCGTATATTTCAAAAGCTTTTTTTTTTTTGGTGCTACTTTCCATGGAAGGTGTTCTACACAGGATGGAGTGTAAAAATCACATCATTTAATTAGAATATATTTCCTGACACAGATGAGATTTCCTGACCACGGCCCCCCCCCCCCCCCCCCCCCCAAATCACTTTCTAAAAAATGAATTGCATAAATTGCATAATAAAGATTTTCGAAAAAAAACTTTTCATAGCATTTAACTGACTATAAGGACTCATTCACATGTGCGGCCGCTATTGTGGTGGATAGCTTTTTCAGATTGTCGTTTGATATTCTAATATATTGCCTTTTCATCGTCTGTTTTAACCCTCAAAATGGCGACTCACTGCCTTGCACTCCCCATCTATTGCAGACAGTTGCAGGGCGGTTGCTCCGCGGCCCTAAATTTATTTTTTGCCATTGGCTCTATATCAGATTTTCCTGACTCTGTGTGCTGAAGTTTCTTTCCACACTGTATTAGTGGGTTTTTAATACCTGGTGATCCTGCCAGTTTCTTGTACTTTCAGGGCATCACTGTACCAGCTGACGTCCTGTCTTCTGCGCACTCTCTCTGAGCATGCTCCAGGCTTTTCTGGGAAGGAAGCCATGCACTTTCTCCTTCCTCCTCAGTTAGTCGCCCCACATAACACTTTTCAATGGCTTATGGGGGGGCTCCAGCAGCATGATTGACAGGGGCTCCTTCAGAGAACCTCGCTGCCAGGGAGGAGCTGAACTAAGCAGCTTCAATGGACTTTCTTTATTATTTGACAAGAGCACCACTCAGCTTTGTGCCGTTCCAAAGGTTGAGATAAGTGGAAAGATCGCGCTGGACCCGTAGGGTTTTCTTACTGGTATTGTTAATGTAAGGTGTTGATGTTGGTGTAAATGATTTTGGTTTCTGGACAGGTGGCTTCTACACCCCAGAGGATCTCCACAGTTTCCCTTGGCTTGTAATGTAATATAATGAGAATTGAAATTAAAGCGGCGCACCCTTGCTAAGAGTTTCTGATACAACTTTATTCCATTAAAAGTCAGGGGTACAATCCAAAGTTGCCAAAGCATTTCAGGGGCCTAAGTGTCCCCTTCATCAAGACTTGACTGGCAACAATGTGAACAAACCAGAAGTGAACTGGACCTACAATTGTATTTTTTCCCAGTGTGAATTAGAACCACAGACCTTATCAGCAGCTAGTTTAGTGTTTGGATCCCCGAAACGCGTTGGGTACTTTTTTGGATTATACCCCTGACTTTTAATGCCATAACGTAGTATCTGGACCTCTTAGCAGTGGTGTTGGCACTTCAATTTTAGTTCCTGAGAAAATGGAAGGGATTTACTGAGAGGACATCTGCAGGTCACCTCACAAGCTTCCTCTTAGATGCACCCATTGCTCACTCAGTGAAGTCCAAAGTAAGCTGGGGAAAATCACATGACCACAATATAAAAAGTTGACCCGAAAAAGTAAAGAGCACCACTCCAAGCGCAATCCGACAAAACAGTCCAGTGACTCACAGTACTGTTGGGTGCTGACTTCCCCAGGACACAGGAGGGCCAGAGGAGGACACAGGGGGACAATCGGGGGTGATCGGTGCAGCGTTGGAGGCAGTTACAGGCACCGATCTCCCTGTATGGCCATCAATTAAGCAGGTGAAAGCTGTGGGAGAGAGAGGAGAAGCATAGGTCTTGCTCATCCTACTGAAACTGACTGTCAAGGAAGGTAAGGCATTGCACACTGGCTATCAGCCCAATCGTCATGTGTGGTCAGCTGTTTCCTTCCAAGCCACACCCTTCTGGCGCGTTTCACTATCCCATAGGCTTAGTCATTGAGGTCTTGACCTCTGTGACTAAGCCCATGGAAAGAGGAAACGCATATGTAGACCGGAAAGTTATTTTAAGGGTTCTTTCATGTTAAAAAGGTTGAGAATGGCTACTGGGGAGATTCACCCTCTCTATTTGTACCAATGACTATGGTCACTGGAATAGAAAAAAAAAAATTGAGTTTTCACTGGAAAAGGAATAGAGGGGAATTAAGTTGGGATTAAGTTTAGAACCACTTCAATCATCCAATCTTGTGATAAAGAAAATTGGGGCAGAAGGTTTGAAGCATCTATGGACTCTCGTGGTACGGCAAGGACTCACATAAACATTTGTTTAAAAAATTATAAATTTATTTAAGACAACATCATCATTTTTAAAAGGTCCTATGAAGAGAGAATATACAATACACAGTATTAGATCTCTGAAGAGGAACTGGACAGTTGGACGTGTATCCATTCAACCAAAAGGACCATGAATCTCGTCCCATGTCAGTTCAACCTCGACATGTTTCGCAGTGTGACCGCTTCTTCAGGAGTATGCTTCAGAAGATAATATAAGTAGATATCTCTACAAAGAATAGACAGTATATAATCAAACTTCAAGGACAAACAACACACCTATAAATAATAAAGATAGCATGGATTAGAACATAGAACAAAAGGGCCAATCGTGATAGGAAAATTCACCTGCACACTATTAAATTCAACACAGCTGCCATCTATTGAGTGAAAATTCTCAGCTCCTTTATTCAAGCACTTTGCTTTTATGGTCAGATAACAGGATAGTGTGGGTGCTAATTTGCTTTCCAGGGTAGTAAAGGAAGTAGAATCCCCCCACGTTGTTATGGCTAATTCCAGATGAAACCAAGCAGCCACACTTTCTTCCTTCGGTATTGAAAATTACCTACATTATAACTGTATGGCATTTGAAATAAGCCGTTCAGCTAAATGAATTGTCTCCTGACCCTGTGACATCTTCCCCGAACGCTGCACTGCCCCGTTATTGTGCAGCGCCGTAGTTGTTCCTGCGTAACGTGGTGAAGACCAATCATACATGACTCCCCTTCATCCATCCTGTATGCTAAGTGACTTCTTCAGTAATCCGCCCGTGTCTGACACTGAAATTACTTGGCTCACAAAGCAGGATTAGTGTAAGTGGAGCTATAATAAAGCTGGAGATTTCCTTAATTGGCATCATAAAGTCGTTTTTTTTCACTGAACTGTTTTCTGTGCCATGATGATAGATGTACACTATGACCGGGGGGGCACATTTCCCCAGTGTCTGGTGTACAAACTCTTCACTTGGTTCCTATGGTGGCACCTGTGACTGTTGACTACGGGGATGTTCAATAAAAAATTAGCAAAGCTTCAAAGTGGCCTTAAAACAGAATTTAGGGTAAATCTAAAAATGTGCAAGAAGCAACGTCTTCTTTTTTTTTTTTTTTTTTTTTGTAGCAGAAGAGACATACTATGTGTCTTCTGTAGTAAATAATTGGTGAAATGGATGGTGCATCATGGTATGGTAAGCAGCGAACGCAGAGTCCCGCTTTGCAAAGAACAATGTATTGAAACAGAGGGTTGACAGCACAAACATGCCCGGCAGGGAGGTTCGCTTATCCAGTGCCACTTAAAACCGTGCAGCAGAGAGACCACAGTCTAAGGACAAGTGATACTGACAGTGTCTGAGCAAATTGCGGGCTGACCGGTCCGTCCCAAAAGGGAAGCTTCCTGAGAAAGTAGATGTGGTCCCTGCTCTCTCCCTACTTCACCTGAACCTCTTCACTATCGCTGGCACTGTCCCTGACAGACAGAGGACCTGTCCCTACCCTGTCCACTCACATAAAGCGTGCCAAACCCCTGGGTCAGAGTCTTAAATAGACACTGCTTCATCCAAGATGGCCACCAGGATCACACGGGGCATGTGCATCCAACCAGATCACTGCCCCTGGTGACCGAGGAAGTCCTAGAGGAACCCAGCTTCTCTCAACTGTAGTCAACGCCACCTGCAGTGGAGAATACAGAATGTTCCTGACTACGCGCCAGGTGCTGGAATAATTGGTCACTTCTCTTTGACCATCAATGTGAAGGATATTTTTTTTTCAAGTAACAGTATAAGGCAGTCATTCTCAACCAGGGTTCTGTTCTTCAGAGGCTACTAAGGGTTCATTCAGCTGTGACTGTAGTTCCAGAGTTAAAGTCACTCTGCAGAGCAAGAAATGTTGGATTGGTGGAGCCTGTTCTTGACTCTCTGGCAACCACCCACACCAGTGATCTTTTCAGGTATCTGTAATGAGGGGAGTCATCCCACTGACCACCAGTGTAAGGGGTCAGTTCTCTTGGACCATCAGTGTAAAGGGTCACTTTTCTATCTATCAACAATATAAAACAGCCTTTCTCAACCAGGGTTCTGTGGAGCCCTAGGCTACCTTCAGAGGTTACGAAGGGTTCCTTGAGCTGTGGCTGTAGTTCCAGAGTGGAAGTCACTCTGCAGAGCAAGCATTGTTTGATCAGTGGAGCCTGTACTTGACCTTCAAGTAACCAATGACACCAGTAATTATTTCAGGTATCTGTAATGGGAAGAGTAATGAGGAGTCGTGTATATAAGTGGGTGGTGCTGCGCTGATCCTTAGTGTGGAGACTAGTGAATAGACAATAATGCGCTTGGTAAAAAAAGTGAAATAACATAAAGGTGAAAGGAATTGTGTATATCAAAGGTTAAAAGATTATGAATGTTCAATACCTTCAATAATGCATAAAAATGACATAGGTATATTAAAATAGAAATATCACTTCAATCACCTAAAATAAAATCCATATAATTACAATACAAAAACGTGGTGGTGGGGCTGCCAAAGCACCAGTGACTAGTTTTAAGTTTAAAACAGAAGAATAAAGTGCATAATAAACGTACATCTATAGTAAGACCAGCAAGGTGTATGGTGCAGACAAAAGGTGCTGGTGCAATTCAAGGTTGAAGGAGTGGTAACTTATTATTCCTATATACGGTGCATATTGTGCATGCTGACATCAAAAAATGAAAGAAAGTAAACAGTTTTATAAATGTTTTTTTTAAAAAAGAAAAGTATATTATTTTACATAGAAAGCGTAAGAAGAAAGTCCTTGTTGAAAAAGTGACAGCAACGTGCTAGCATGCACACGTTGCAATTAAAGTGCTAGAAAACGCATCCATATGCTGCACAGGAGCAGTCCTTGTGTATGGTTGTGACAGCAACGTCCTGGCATGCACACGTTGCAGTTAGAGTGCTGGGGTGAATCACATCAAGTGTTTTCTTCGTGTGCTAGACCACTTTAGTGGGTAATGGCCCCTTACCTTCAAGTAATAGGGCAAAAGCATGTGACAAGAGAGCTGCTTGAAATATCCGCCTATGGGTTCCAGCGCGTCCCTCTCTATCCTGGATCCTGGGTTGGAGTTCCCTCAGGTGTGGTGCAGGGGGGTTGTATTCATAGGGGGTAATCAGCAGAAGAGAAGCCAATAGTGTAATCCAGTTTTTGATTAAAAGTAACACTCTTTATTATTAGATTACAGGTACTCACATAAAAATTGAGAAGCAGTGGTATCAATCCAACGAGCAGCGAGCTCATGTGCCTCTGTCTGTGTTTGCAGCCTGTCTCGTCCCTACGCGTGACGTCACCCCTAGCCTCTTCCATAACTGATAGCGCGGGAATAACCCCCCTATTCAGTAATGAGGAGTCCTCCCCCTGAAAACCAGTGTAAGGGGCCATTTCTCTTTAACCATCAATGTAAAGGGTCACTCTTCCACTTATCTACAATATAAGTCAGTCTTGGTTAACCAGGGTTCTGTGGAACCCTAAGGGGTCCCTTCAGTGGTTACTAGAGGTTCCTTGAGCTGCGGCTGTAGTTCCAGTGGAGCCTTTTATTGACTTTAAGGTAACCGCTGACACCAGTGATCTTTTCAGGTATGTGTAATGGGGGGCAGTCATCCCACTGACCACCAGTGTAAGGAGTCAATTCTCTTTGACCATCAATGTAAAGCAGGGGTCTCAAACTGGCGGCCCTCCAGCTGTTGAAAAACTACAAGTCCCATGAGGCATTGCAAGGCTGAACTGTTACAAGCATGACTCCCTCAGGCAGAGGCATGATGGGATTTGTAGTTCCGCAACAGCTGGAGGGCCACCAGTTTGAGACCCCTGATGTAAAGGGTCACTTTTCTACTTTTCTACTTATCAACAATATAAGGCAGCCTTTCTCAACCAGGGTTCTGTGGAGCCCTAGGGTTCCTTCAGAGGTTACTTAGAGATTCCTGGAGCTGTGGTTGTATCCATTGGAGCCTGTTCTTGACTCTCTGGTAACCACTTACACCAATGTTTTTTTTTTTTCTTTAGCTGTCTGCAAGGGAGCATTCTTTTCACTGACCTATCCATCTATCATGAAAGGAGACTCTGGTTTCCGCCAGTGACCACCAACGTAAGAGGGCATCCCTCACGCCAATCACACGAATGTACTGGGATTTGTAGATATAACTTAGGCAAGAGTGGCTCGAGGCTCTGAGCTCCAAAATTCCCAACATCCAAAAAACCATTGGTTTGCAATTGTGCCTGTTCACACCTGAGTGTAGTGTCACTTGATCCTTGAAATTCGTAGTGCAAAGGGCTCATGAGCTTCTTTTCAACAAAAAAAACCAAAAACATTTTTAGCCCCAATAACATTGAGGCAGCATCTTAATGGGGAGAAATGAGGGGGGGGGGGGGGGGGTTATAAACATGGCTCCTATGGGATTTTTTTACACCCCCTCTTCCTCCTACACACACACACACAATGGCAGGTGTACACAAGCCCTAGGTCCGAGTTTTCCCTCTTTGTTTTGAGGTCCACTTGGTGTGTTGACATTCACATAGATGTATCTGTGCACCCCGTAGCTTCTGAAGTGGTTATCAGTGGAGCCGATGTATAGCCGAAGAATGATATAACTAATTAATTTATTCACGGGGATCAACCGAGAAAATCGGGCAGGATTGGTTTTAAAGGTCAGCAAATTATGTTCTGCTGAGTAACTTGCATTTCAATTAATTCCTTACATACCAGCAACTTAACATGTTCCCTCGTGTACACACAGTGGGATTTGTGTGTCAGCGGGGTTGCTAACCCCAATATCGGTTTCTTACTGACAGCTGCACAAAAAATAAAGTTTTATCTGACTTTTTTTTTTTTTTCTTAATTTCACGATCTGCACCAATTCTCTTATGTTTAAGGATCTCCCGGTGATAATCCCCTTATCTAGTAAATTGTTGATGTCATTGCTGAGCACTGTGTTTATATTCACTCGTGGACTGATCGTAGGTAGGGTCCCCATGGATGTCTGAAATTTTTAAATTGCAGCTGTGGATGCCCCTGGTTGATACATGTCTGAACGAGAGAAAATCGATCGAATTGCTAATCCACACAGTTAAGCTCCCCTGCCTGCTTATTGTATTGAGGTAGCCACGGTATCGGCAGTTGCCTGAATACCGAGCATTGACTGAATCTGATGGGATACAATCACTGTTTGGCCAATAGTGTTCCACCCAGCTCCTTTTATTTTATTTTTTTTCCATAAAGATTTTTCTTAAAGAAAATGAACGACATTACAGATGTAATAATACAAAGGAAAAGGGCTCCAACTGGAGTGCCAACAAAAGGTACACATCAACATAGCTAACAAGGCACTTCACGCCTAAGGTATAGTCAACACTCTCGGCAAGACTAGACATAGCGATCACGTTAAGACATTCCTAAATTGTGAAGTTTGTGTAGGGTAACGTTTGTGCCTATCGACCTGTCTAGATCTCACAAACGTTGGGGTCTCTAGTCTGATTCACGACCCGTATTCTGCGTGTCCGTTTTCCTCAGAAGAGTGGACTGGGGAGGCCAACTATTAAGTCTGCCCCTCACTCAGCTCCTATTTTTTTCTTTCCATAAAAATTTTTCTTAAAGGAAATGAATGACATTACAGATGTAATAACACAAAGGAAAAGGGCTCCAACTGGAGTGCCAACAAAAGGTACACATCAACATAGCTAACAAGGTACTCCACGCCTAAGGTATAGTCAACACTCTCGGCAAGACTAGACATAGCGATCACGTTAAGACATTCCTAAATTGTGAAGTTTGTGTAGGGTAACGTTTGTGCCTTTCGACCTGTCTAGATCTCACGAAAGTTGGGGCCTCTAGTCTGATTCACGACCCGTATTCTGCGTGTCTGTTTTCCTGAGAAGAGTGGACCGGGGAGGCCAACTATTAAGTCGGTCCCTCACTCAGCTCCTATTTTTTTCTTTCCATAAAAATTTTTCTTAAAGGAAATGAATGACATTACAGATGTAGTAATACAAAGGAAAAGGGCTCCAACTGGAGTGCCAACAAAAGGTACACATCAACATAGCTAACAAGGTACTCCATGCCTAAGGTATAGTCAACACTCTCAGCAAGACTAGACATAGCGATCACGTTAAGACATTCCTAAATTGTGAAGTTTGTGTAGGGTAACGTTTGTGCCTGTTGACCCGTCTAGATCTCACGAAAGTTGGGGCCTCTAGTCTGATTCACGACCCGTATTCTGCGTGTCTGTTTTCCTGAGAAGAGTGGACCGGGGGGCCCAACTATTAAGTCGGTCCCTCACTCAGCTCCTTCTATTTTTTTTTTTCCATAAAAATTTTTCTTAAAGGAAATGAATGACATTACAGATATAGTAATACAAAGGAAAAGGGCTCCAACTGGAGTGCCAACAAAAGGTACACATCAACATAGCTAACAAGGTACTCCATGCCTAAGGTATAGTCAACACTCTCAGCAAGACTAGACATAGCGATCACGTTAAGACATTCTTAAATTGTGAAGTTTGTGTAGGGTAACGTTTGTGCCTGTTGACCCGTCTAGATCTCACGAAAGTTGGGGCCTCTAGTCTGATTCACAACCCGTTTTCTGCATGTCTGTTTTCCTGAGAAGAGTGGACTGGGGGGGGGGGGCGCAACTATTAAGTCGGCCCCTCACTCAGCTCCTTCTATTTTTAATTAACCTTTGTCACATAACCCTTAATGACCAACTGCTGAGATTAAACGATAAACCACAGAGATTGCAGTCAGGTCAGGCACACATCGAAGGGGGAATTGAGAACTTCTAATGTTGGAAACTCTACATTTTTTTTTTGCATAAAGATTCCTTGGAAATTTTTTAGGAAAACACATGCTGATTCTTTCCGCTACTTTTGTCACATATGAGATTCTTTTTTCTTCTCGTGTATGGGATTATTTCCTCTTCTCACATACAGTGCCTTGAAAAAGTATTCATACCCCTTGAAATTTTCCACATTTTGTCATGTTACAACCAAAAACGTTAATGTATTTTATTGGGATTTTATGTGGTAGACCAACACAAAGTGCCACGTAATTGTGAAGTGGAAGGAAAATGATAAATGGTTTTCCAAATTTTTTACGAGTAAATATGTGAAAAGTGTGGCGTGCATTTGGTTTTTATCCCCCTTCACTCCGAAACCCCCAACTAAAATCCAGTGGAACCAATTGTCTTCAGAAGTCACCTAATTATTAAATAGAGTCCACCTGTGTGTAATTTAATCTCAGTATAAATGCAGCTGCTCTGTGAAGCCCTCAGAGGTTTGTTAGAGAACCTCATTGAACAAACAGCATCATGAAGGCCAAGGAACACACCAGACAGGTCAGAGATAAAGTTGTGGAGAAGTTTAAAGCAGGGTTAGATTATAAAAAAAACTTCCCAAGCTTTGAACATCTCACGGAGCTCTGTTCAATCCATTATCCGAAAATGGAAAGAGTATGGCATAACTGCAAACCTACCAAGACATGTCCGTCCACCTAAACTGACAGGCCGGGCAAGGAGAGTATTAATCAGAGAAGCAGCCAAGAGGTCCATGGTAACTCTGGAGGAGCTGCAGAGATCCACAGCTCAGGTGGGAGAATCTGTCCACAGGACAACTATTAGTCGTGTTCTCCACAAATCTGACCTTTATGGAAGAGTGACAAGAAGAAAGACATTGTTGGAAGAAAGTCATAAGAAGTTCAGTTTTCAGTTTGTGAGAAGCCATGTGGGGGACACAGCAAACATGTGGGAGAAGGTGCTCTGCTCAGAGGAGACCAAAATTGAAATTTTTGGCCTAAAAGCAAAATGCTATGTGTGGCGGAAAACTAACACTGCACATCACCCTGAACACACCATCCCCACTGTGAAACATGGTGGCGGCGGCATCATGTGGTGGGAATGCTTTTCTTCAGCAGGGGCAGGGAAGCTGGTCAGAGTTGATGGGAAGATGGATGGAGTCAAATACAGGGCAATCTTAGAAGAGAACCTGTTAGAGTCTGCAAAAGACTTGAGACTGGGGCGGAGGTTCACCTTCCAGCAGGGCAACGACCCTAAACATACAGCCAGAGCTACAATGGAATGGTTTAGATCAAAGCATATTCATGTGTTAGAATGGCCCAGTCAAAGTCCAGACCTAAATCCTATTGAGAATCTGTGGCAAGACTGGAAAATTGCTGTTCACAGACACTCTCCATCCAATCAGACAGAGCTTGAGATATTTTACAAAGAAGAATGGGCAAAAATGTCACTTTATACATGTGCAAAGCTGGTAGAGACATCCCCAAAAAGACTTGCAGCTGTGGCTTACCCTGAGCTTCTCACAATGTGCATTAGAAGCTGCAACAAGAGCCTGCCTTACTTTCTAGCTAGAGGACATCCAGCATCACCTAGCGCTTTCCTTTTCAAACCTCACTGTCCTTTTTCATTCATTGGACTTCATTTCTCTTAATCATGGAGACTCCGCATCACATGCGGGTGGTTTGCATGCAAATACAGCTTGCCTG
Source organism: Lithobates septentrionalis (assembly GCA_037952835.1). Classification (NCBI taxonomy): domain Eukaryota; kingdom Metazoa; phylum Chordata; class Amphibia; order Anura; family Ranidae; genus Lithobates; species Lithobates septentrionalis. The sequence goes on from JBBDGP010003058.1 coordinate 348,049, forward strand.
AGAACGCCCACTATTCCAGACTGTCATCCACCCATCAATTTTGATATTTGCATAACCACTCCTAGGAGCCAGCCCACTGCTTGCATCAGAGCTTTCTAGGGAACTACTGCGGCAGGGTGCTATATACAGCACCCTGCTGGCTCCTGCCACCAGCCATCATCTGCCTGCATTGCATAGAGAAGCACATAGACCTAGTGATGTCACTGGGCCTTAAATAAGGTATATAATGAAAATGGAAAGTTTTTCATGAAAAATGACACTAGCATGATTTTTTTTTGGGGGGGGGGGGGGGCTGAGTACCAGAGAGGGTGAAATAAAGTCAGATTAAACTTCAGATTTAAATTTCTGCCCATATACCTATCAGGAGACACAGAGCACCCTAAACAGAGAATGGATTTTAGTTTTCTTAAAATGATGAGTCTTCTGTTCTGTAGCTATTTCCGATCCTCTTCAAATAGTGCCTAGCTGAGTGTTTTCCTGCATCAGATATGTTTGATTGGTTAGCTGTATTTGCATCCAGCGGCGAGTCGGCCTTCTTTAATGGAGGTTTATCCGGTTTACATTATCGGAGGATAAGACTTTCTTTTTATCCTTCTCCCAAACGCCCTTGAAAGCAATTTCATCCCGCCTGTAGCATCATATGCCGGTGAATCTGAGCGCTTGGCCTCCGTGTGATACGCTGTGATGATCCCCCCCCCCCCCCCCCCCAATACACATACATTCCATCTGCCAGTGAAAGGAAGCCATGTGGTCGGGGTTTTTTCTATTTGCGGTTACAGATGACTGCATGTTCAGACCATCTCTGAGTTCACTGTGGACACCAAGTCAGCCCCAATGTTTATGGCCAAATTAAAGTGAATCGAAACCCAAGAGTGAAAACGTAATATATTGCAGATTACCAGTCCTTAGATGTGGCCGCTGCTTGGTTTTATTTTTATTTTCCTTTTTTTATTTGATGAATCTGCCAGTATATTTTATGTCCTAGGGCAAAGGTCTCCAAACTTCTCAGTACGAGGGCCACACCATCAATTTTACAAATATTTGTGGGCTGAAAAACACATCAGTTTTATAAATGACTGAATCCCCCCTCCTTACATCAGGGTCCCCCATCAAAGTTTCCCCTTACATCAGGGTCCCCCATCAAAGTTTCCCCTTACATCAGGGTCCCCCATCAAAGTTTCCCCTTACATCAGGGTCCCCCATCAAAGTTTCCCCTTACATCAGGGTCCCCCATCAAAGTTTCCCCTTACATCAGGGTCCCCCCATCAGATTCAATCCTTACATCGGGGTCCCCCATCAGATTCAATCCTTACATCAGGGTCCCCATCAAAGTTTCCCCTTACATCAGGGTCCCCCCATCAGATTCAATCCTTACATCAGGGTCCCCCATCAGATTCAATCCTTACATCAGGGTCCCCCATCAAAGTTTCCCCTTACATCAGGGTCCCCCATCAGATTCACTCCTTACATCAGGGTCCCCCATCAGATTCAATCCTTACATCAGGGTCCGCCATCAAAGTCCCCCCTTACATCAGGGTCCCCCATCAGATTCAATCCTTACATCAGGGTCTCCCATCAGATTCAATCCTTACATCAGGGTCCCCCATCAGATTCAGTCCTTTACATCAGGGTCCCCCATCAGATTCAGTCCTTACATCAGGGTCCCCATCAGATTCAATCCTTACATCAGGGTCCCCCATCAGATTCAGTCCTTACATCAGGGTCCCCATCAGATTCAATCCTTACATCAGGGTCCCCATCAGATTCAATCCTTACATCAGGGTCCCCCATCAGATTCAATCCTTACATCAGGGTCCCCATCAGATTCAATCCTTACATCAGGGTCCCCCATCAGATTCAATCCTTACATCAGGGTCCCCTATCAGATTCAATCCTTACATCGGGGTCCCCCATCAGATTCAATCCTTACATCGGGGTCCCCCATCAGATTCAATCCTTACATCAGGGTCCCCATCAGATTCGATCCTTACATCAGGGTCCCCCATCAGATTCAATCCTTACATCAGGGTCCCCTATCAGATTCAATCCTTACATCGGGGTCCCCATCAGATTCAATCCTTACATCGGGGTCCCCCAACAGATTCAATCCTTACATCAGGGTCCCCATCAGATTCAATCCTTACATTAGGATCCCCCATCAATGTCTCCTCTTACATCAGGGTCCCCCATCAATGTCCCTCTTACATCAGGGTCCTTATCAACACCCCCCCCCCCACGTCAGAGTAATCAAGGTCTCTTCAGAGTCACACCTTACATCAAGGTCCCCACCAGAGTCCTATTTACAGTATATCAGAGTTCCCATCAAAGTCTCCCCTTACATCAGGGTTACCTTCAGAGTTCTACTTTACATTGGAGTCCCCATCGGAGACTTCCCTTGCAAGAGTAATCAGGGTCTCCATCAGAGTCGCACCTTATATCAAGGCATCTGTCATAGTCCCCTTTACATTAGGTGTCCCCAACAAGGTCCCTATTACATCAAGGTTCTCATCAAAATACTCCCCTTGCATCAGGGTCCCCATTAAAGTCCCAGCTTTAATTTGACTCCCCATTAATGTCCCCCTTACATCACAGTGATCAGGGTCTCCAAAGTTGAACCTTACAGTCAAAGTCCCCATCGGAGCCCCTCTTACATCAGAATTACCATCAATGTCATCCTTACATCAGGGTCCTCATCAACATCCCCCCTACATTATAATAATCATGGTCTCCCTCACAGTCACACCTTATATCAAGGTCCCCATCATAGTCCCCCATATCAGGATTCCCATCAACGGCCCCCCCCCTCACATCAGGGTCCCCACCAGTTGTACCTTACATTGGAGACCTCATTAGAGTCTCCCCTTACAATCAGAGTAATCTCCTTACATCAGAGCAATCGGGATCCACATCAGTGTCCCACCTTGCATCAAGGTCCACATCAGAGTCCCCTTTACATCAGGTGTCTCCATCAGGGTTACCATCAGAGTCGCCCCCCCCCCCCCCCCCCCAATCTTCATAACATTCAGGGGTGAATTGTTTTACAATTCACAAAGGTTAACCGAGCAGTGCTGATAACACTCTTTGTAAATTCAGTGCAGCAGAGGCAGAGTGCACAGAAAGTTAGGAGTCAGTGGGCTGGCTCTTGGGAGGAGTTATGCAAATATCAGAACACCTTGATGGGGTAACTATTTGACATAAAAATATTAATGAATATTTCAATCATATCATAAATGTAATCACCTCTTGGTGTGTCCATCTGCTGCAAGGAAATTTGTTTATGTAAGGAAAAGGAGAATGGCCGCACACCGCAACTAGATGAAACACTGTATGAATATTCTTTATTGTCACCATGCCAGATGGAGGTCACAGGAGCATTTGTTGATGTGTTTCACATGAGCAGCTTGTGCTTGTTCACAACACTTTTTACATTTTAATTTGTTTAGTGGAGCAAGATTTTCATGGGGCGGACATGTCCAAGATATGTCTTGCTCCAGCAGATGTAGGCCAGATCACCTTTTTTAGCTACGTCCACCATTGGTCTGTAGACAAGAAGTCACCATCACTCCAATTAAATGCGTATCACATATTTTATCGTGAAGACAACATCATGGAAGCCCAGGAATACCATACAGGGTCCCTTCCTCAAGGCAACGTGGTGACGTCACAGTAAAAACCACGAAACCCATTTGGTTGGAGTGCTGGTGATTTCACGTCTTGTCTCCTCATCTGGCATGGCACCACTTTTGCATCGACCTCAAGCACCCATTATTGGTGGAGTGCTGTTAGTGCAGTTCCAAACTCAGGTCCCACCATAGGTCAGTCTTCTGGTCCACTAGGTTAATGTTTGTTTCACTGCTGGTGAATACGTTCTTTTATCTCAAAGGCAACAGTTGTATCCATTTCCTTGGTTGGACGGTGGCACTGGTCAAAGCCCACAGGTGACCCCCAGTGGTGGGGGACTGTAGCTGCATTTAGGGCTCATTCTATAAATTCCCCTCCAGTTACATAGCTGATGAGGTTGAAAAAAGACACAAGTCCATCAAGTCAAACCTGTGTGTGTGTGCTTATGTTAGTAGTACATTGTATATCCCTGTATGTTGTGGTCGTTAAGGTGCCCATCTAATAGTTTTTTGAAATTATCGATGCTCCCTGCTGAACTTAGGACCTTGATGTAAGGTGGACTCTGATGTGGAACTTGATGTAAGGTGGGACTCTATTGGAGACCCTGATTGCTCTGATGTAAGGAGATTACTCTGCTTGTGGAAGAGAATTCCACATCCTTACTGCTCTTACAGAAAAGAACCCTATACGCAGTTTAAGGTTAAACCTCTTCTCTTCTACTTTTACTGAATGGCCGCGTGTCTTTTTAAATTCCCTTGCGCAGAAAAGTTTCTTCCCTATTCTTTCCTCCTGTTGATGCCAATTCCTGAGGTTCTGTAAATGACTTGTTCTTTATATTTTTATGTTGCAGATGGCTTAGTAGACTGCATGGATCCAGACTGCTGCTTGCAACAGATCTGTCACACCAACGCCCTGTGCCTGGGCTCCCCGGACCCTCTGGACATCATCCAAGAGACGCAAGCACCCGTGTCCCAGCAGAACCTGCAGTCCTTCTATCACCGCATCAAGTTCTTGGTTGGCCGAGACAGCACTCACTTCATTCCCGGGGAGAATCCTTTTGAAGGAGGGTGAGTTTTATGCCTGGCTGCCTATAATAATTCTGTGTGTTTTCAGAGCCAATTCTGCAAGAGAATCTCAAATCAGATGTTGCCCCCTGGTGGCTGGGTTTATGCATTTCTTAGCTTGCCTCCTGCTCCTGTGCACATATTAAGTCTTGTACATGGTATAGTAAGAATCTTTAGTCAGGTGATGCCCCCTGGTGGCTGGGTTTATGCAGTTCTCAGCTTGTCTCCTGCTCATCTGGGCATGGCAAGTCTTGGACACGGCATAGTAAGAATCTTTAGTCAGGTGATGCCCCCTGGTGGCTGGGTTTATGCAATTCTCAGCTTGCCTCCTGCTCATCTGGGCATGGCAAATCTTGTACATGGCACAGTGAGAATCTTGAGTCAGATGATGCCCCCTGGTGACTGGGTAATGCAGTTCTTAACTTGACCCCTCCTCCTGTGGACATGGCAACTCTTGTGCATGGCGCAGTGAGAATCTTGAGTCAGATGGTGCCCCCTGGTGGCCAGGTTCTACAGTTCTCAGCTTGCCTGTTGCTTCTGTGGACACAATAATTCTGTTACATGGCATAGTAAGAATCTTTGGTCAGGTGGTGCCCCCTGGTGGCTGGTTTTATGCACCTCTCCGCCTGCCTGCCACTTCTTTGAACTTCGCAAGTCTCATACATGGTACAGTGTAAATCTTGAGTCAGATGTTCCCCTCTGGTGGCGGGGTTTATGCAGTCCTTTGCTTGTCTGTGGACATGGCAAGTCTTGTACATGAATCTTTTTAATATCCTTTGGCCAGACAAGTGTCCTGCATGCACATGGGCTGACAAGGAACATGCTGGGAGGAGGAGAGTGTTGAGAAATCAGTTTGTTTTCTTTGCTGTCAAGTCACATGCTGGGGACAGGGAAGTGACCAAGACTGCGTGGCGTAATTCACATGCTTTTTAGTTATATTTTCTCCATGTGCAAATGCAGACCAAGCTGTCCGGGGAAAAAATGGCAGTTGGAGAGGGTGGGGGAAAATCACATGACACTGCAGGGGTGTTAGCCTTGGTCACTTCCCTGTTGTCAACACCCCTGCAGTGTCATGTGATTTTCCCCCACCCCTCCAACTGCCATTTTTTCCCGGACAGCTTGGTCTGCATTTGCACGTGGAGAAAATATAAATAAAAAGTATGTGAATTAAGCCACTCCGCCTTGGTCACTTCCCTGTTGGGTGGCTTAATTCACATACTTTTTTATTTATATTTTCTCCATGTGCAAATGCAGATCAAGCTGTCCGGGAAAAAAATGGCAGTTAGATGGGGAGGGGGGAAATCATATAACACTGCAGGGGTGTTAACAGCAATAAGCTTGTTATCCAAAAGGATTGAGGCTCCATTCACACCTAGGCAATTTGACTCGCGGGGTGGGATCGGCGTGATTCAGCCTGCGAGTCCGATTTGCGACAAAACGCGGGACGCGTTTGCCGATCCTATTATTTCTTATTGGCTCCCTAAATGCGATAAATCGCAGCGCGTGAAGCTCGTAGCTCAAAAAAAGGAGCAGGAGTTTATCTTGGGGAGACGGCATTGTGATTTGCCGCGATTGCCGTTCGATTTATCGTGTGGCAAAAAATCACACCGCGGTTGGGGGGGGCTTAAGAAGGAATGGCATCGCAAACGCGTTTTGCTGCGGTTTGGAATCGCAGTCCAGAATCGCGGTGATTCAAATCACCAAGGTGTGAACGGGGCCTAAAAAGTCTATTTCAAAACGACATGTCCACAAGGGTGACAACGCTCCCAGTATTTTCACAACAGAACAAGCGGCGTTGTCACCCTGTTGAAGGAAGTGGAAAAATATCTTAGCTACTGGCAGGATCAATAGTTAATAAACCTGTTGCTGTACATGTATTTTTTTTGTTTGTTTTCTTGCTCATTGTTCTGTATTAGGAACAGTTTTCTTCTTTTTTTTTTTTGTTATCTTACTTCTTCATGCCGAGTGAATTGCCGTCATGTAAACGGGCCATTAATGTGTACTATTGGAGTTGCCATGTATGGTCACCCTGCTGTCATTGCTGCTGTGCAAACGCCGGCTGTCAATCTCCTTATACATTACACAGTGCTGACATTTAAGGCACATTTAACCCCTTCGCTGATCGACGAGTGGGGAAAGGCAGCATTTATTCGCTGCGTTAATCGCTCCCCCAGGGATCGGGTTTCCCGGCGGGCTGTATCAGGTCAGGAGATTTATAATGCGGCTATGAAATAAATCCTGGCGGTTTTATCAGCCATCCGTGATCTCCGACAACCCGAGACTGAAATATTAAACCCACCGCGAGGTGCACACAGATACATCTCCAGCTCTTATCTCCCAGATGTCCTTATGATGTCCGCTTACCTTCTGCTCTGACCTGTTTTCATTCCATGATTTTTTTGTAATTTTTTTTTTTTTTTATTATTTTTTTTTTTTACTTTTTTTTTATCTTTTTAAGGGGCACTTTATATAATTTATAAAATGTATAATTTATATAATTCACATCCTTGTCCTAAACAGATTTATTTTAAAGCTACAAATATTGTCCCAAGTGGCTTGTAAATTCTTACTTAAAGTATATTTCCACCTTTGCGGCCAAAAATGGGAAAATGCCTATTTTATATTTATTACTTGTCCCCTCACAAAAAAAATAAAAATAAATGCTGCTTGCCTTTTTACTTGCTGAAAAATATTACTTGTTTTTTTTCCTATATAATGTTAAGGAGTGGGCTGGGAAGGCAATGTTTAACTACCTAATTAATAGGCCAATTCTGACACTTGTAAAACAATCTGTGCTTTTTTTGCTAGAAAATTACTTACAACCCCCAAACATGATTTTTTTTTTTTTTAAGCAGAGGCCATAGAGAATAAAATGGCGGTCGTTGCAGTCAGCTTTTTTTACTTTACACAGTGTTTGCGCAGCAATTTTTTTCGGGAAAAGATACCCTTTAATGATTTTTTTTTTTTTTTTTTTAGCAGAGGCCATAGAGAATAAAATGGCGGTCGTTGCCGTTTTTTTATTTTACAAAGTGTTTGCGCAGCAATTTTTCAAATGCAATTTTTTGGGGAAAAAATACACTTTATTATTATTATTATTATTATTTATTATTATTATCATTTTTATCAGAGGCCATAGAGAATAAAATGGGGGTCGTTGCAATTTTTATTTTATTTTACACACTGTTTGCGCAGCTATTTTTCAAATGCAATTTTTTTCTGGAAAAAAATACACTTTAATGATTTGAGGCCATAGAGAATAAAATGGCAGTCGTTGCAATGTTTATTATTTCACACAGTGTTTGCGCAGCAATTTTTCACATGCAATTTTTTGGGGAAAAAATACACTTATTATTATTATTATTTTTTTTTTTTTTTTTTAGCAGAGGCCATAGAGAATAAAATGGGGGTCGTTGCAATTTTTATTATTTTACACAGTGTGTGCGCAGCAATTTTTCAAATGCAATTTTTTTGGGAAAAAAATACACTTTAATGATCTGAGGCCATAGAGAATAAAATGGCAGTCGTTGCAATGTTTATTATTTCACACAGTGTTTGCGCAGCAATTTTTTAAATGCAATTTTTTGGGGAAAAAATACACTTATTATTATTATTATTATTTTTTTTTTTTTTTTTTAGCGGAGGCCATAGAGAATAAAATGGGGGTCGTTGCAATTTTTATTATTTTACACAGTGTTTGCGCAGCAATTTTTCAAATGCAATTTTTTGGGGAAAAAAAACACTTTATTATTATTATTTATTATTATTATTATTATTATTATTATTATTATTATTTTTAGCAGAGGCCATAGAGAATAAAATGGGGGTCGTTGCAATTTTTATTTTATTTTACACACTGTTTGCGCAGCTATTTTTCAAATGCAATTTTTTTCTGGAAAAAAATACACTTTAATGATTTGAGGCCATAGAGCATAAAATGGCAGTCGTTGCAATGTTTATTATTTCACACAGTGTTTGCGCAGCAATTTTTCAAATGCAATTTTTTGGGGAAAAAATACACTTATTATTATTATTATTATTATTATTATTATTTTTTTTTTTAGCGGAGGCCATAGAGAATAAAATGGCAGTCGTTGCAATTTTTATTTTATTTTACACACTGTTTGCGCAGCAATTTTTCAAATGCAATTTTTTTGGGAAAAAAAACACTCTAACGATTTTTTTTTTTTTAAGCAGAGGCCATAGAGAATAAAATGGCGGTCGTTGCAGTTTTTTTTATTTTACACAGCGTTTGTGCAGCAGTGTTTCAAATGCAATTTTTTGGGGAAAAAGTACACTTTAATGAATGTTTGTTTTTTTGTTTTGTTTTGTTTTTTTTTTTAGCAGAGGCCATAGAGACTAAAATGGCGGTCGTTGCAGTTTTTTTTATTTTAAACAGCGTTTGCGCAGCAACTTTTCAAATGTAAATTTTTTCAGGAAAAAATACACTTTAATTTTTTTTTTTTTTTTTTAGCAGAGGCCATAAAGAATAAAATGGCAGTTTTTTTTTATTTATAAAATGGCGGTCGTTGCAATTTTTTTTATTTTACACAGTGTTTGCGCAGCAATTTTTTGGGGAATAAAATACACTTTGATTAATTTTTTTTTTTTTTTTTTTTGTAGCAGAGGCCATAGAGAATAAAATGGTCCTGTTTAATGATGTTAGGTGGTACGTTCTGCTCTCGCCCTCCCTGTACACATGTTGTGGGTGTTTAAAGTCTTGTATGGAATAAAGTAAATTGCTTTGGTGGGAAGTTGGTCGCTCGGGCCTCGTAAACCGCCGCGCTTATTGGTGCTTCATCATCGCAGCTAATATTTATTCGCAAACACCGAGGATTGTAATGGGATTGCGTCCGTGTTTACCGCGACTCGCCGTTTTGCCGTGCGAAGTCCGCTCCGGCGTGTTATTGTTTTGTAATTAGGCTGGCTTGAATATTTATGAACTATTTTTGGGGCAGTTGCCAAACATTAATTGATTCAAATGAGTTCCGCCTCCTCGCTCCGGGTTTTCAAGTGGGCAGACCTGCAGCACCAGACACAGAAAGTAGATGGGGGGGGGGGGGGGTGAGGGTTGTCTGTCCATATGTAATCCCATGTCTGGGAACGGTCGGTGGCATTGACAAGCACACTTCTAGTGACACAGCTGACCCTTCAGGAGCAATTCTCAGCAAGCACGAGCAGTCACTGTGGTATTAATGCTATCCAGCAAATGCAGCAGCTATGCTAAAATCAGGAAAATGTACTCCGTTTACCCTTCTCTAAATCAGTGGTGTCATTAAAATAATACAGGGCATCAAGTGTGAGCCTGTGAAGTGGGTCGCACAATAGCAGCAAATTTTCATACATTGAGGTGCGTTCAAAATGAAAGCTCTTTAACACACTTCAACACCCAAAAAATGTTTGTCTGGCTTCATTTTCTTTTCAATTTACCAGAATACACGCTGAAGAGAATCATGAGAGAGTCATCAGTGGTGTCAGTGGATGCAATGATGGCCTCCAACATTAGTGTTAGTGACCGAAGGTGTCAGTGATCCCAATAATACCCCCCAGCATAGGTGTCAGTCACCACAATAATAACTCCCAGTATTGGTGTCAGTGACTACAGTAATAGTCCTCTGTATTGTCAGTGACTGTAATAATAACCCCCAGCATTGGCGTCATTGGCCACAGTCATAACCCCCAGCACTGGTGTCCGTGAACGCAATAATAACCCCCAGCTTTGGTGTCAGTGAATGAAATAACAACCCCCAACATTGGTGTATTTACTGCAAAAATAACCCCCAGCAATGATGTCAGTGAATGCAATAATAGCCCCCAGAATTAGTGTCAGTGACCTCAATAATAATTCCCAGCATTGGTGTCAGTGACTGTAATATTAACCCCCAACTATGGTGTCAGTTACTGCAATAATACCCCCAGCACTGGTGTCCACGAATGCAATAATAACCCCAAGCATTGGTGTCAGTGAATGAAATAACAACCCTGAACATTGATGTATTGACTGCAATAATAGCCCCCAGCAATGGTGTCAGTGACCGCAATCCTCACCCCCAGCATTGGTGTCAGTGAATCCAATAATAACCCCCAGAATTGGTGTCAGTGAATGAAATAACAACCCCCAACATTGGTGTATTGACTGCAATAATAACCCCCAGTATTGGTGTCAGTGACTATAGTAATAGTCCTCTGTATTGTCAGTGACTGCATTAATAACCCCCTGTTAGGCGCCCGTCTTCTACCTGTGGCCTAGGCTCTTGGAGATGGCTCAGTGGAGGTCCTCGCCGACGGTTAATCAATGACACATACACACATAGGTATGCTGAAAATGATTACAATTCTTTATTTCAGGATTCGCTGTTTTATGCTGTCTTTACAAGACTCTGCCCACAATTTTGGGGCCAATCAAAATGATAATACATATTAGCATATTCGGTAATTTCCAAACATTAATACATCTTGTGATATCAAAACTGGTGACCCCTGTTTTTCAAGTTAATAGGTCAAAACATTCCTTAGCCTCTGTCATTGTCCACTGGGTGACCACAGCTTCCCTAAAAAAGCCTAATGTTAGCTGTTATGCCAGACAAAAAAGTACAGAGATAAAACCACAAGCAGATGCTTCCTCTGATAGGCATGGAAATAGAGGAAAAACAGACAGTATGATATATTTTAGTAAAATCATAAGACAGTCTGACCTTCATTAAAAATATACTCAGATATTTTTCTGATTATTAAAGCAAATAAGCAAAACCCTGAACATATCATGAACAGAGTGAAATCAACAATTAATCAATAATGAAATGTAATATGGAATCTCCTTACAATCCTCCCTTTGACCATTCGATATCATCGAAATGGTCATTCTACCTATTCGTCACACCTCAAGGAGTCATATTCCTCGGCTTCATTTTAATACTATCAGAATCAGACATGTCCAGAAGCATAATGTTTTTCCTGACACAAAGGTAGAAATCATTTTGTCAGGTACTGTGTGCAAAGTTCTGTTTACACGTTTCTTCCTGTTGGTGGGGGATTCGTCTCGTCGTCCAGAAAGATTTGTTTTATGCCTTCTTGAATGTCCTTCAAATCCGGTCGTTGTTCCTGAAGAGAGAAGTCATGGGATGCTGGTGGAGGGTCAGGGGTCTGGGGTTGCTGTGGACACTTCTTTAACCGGCTGGCGTGGATCCAGGTGTTTCCTAGATCGGTCAGTACAGCAGTTCTGGAAACCTTCTCTATCTTCCAAGGTCCAGAGAAAATGGGTCCAACCTTCTTTTTGTGTGCCAGTTGTTTCACCAGTACTTTGTCTCCTGGGATGAAGGGATGAGTAGGTTCTGTTGAAAGAGGAGAAAAGGTGACAGAGACTTGTTCGTTCATATCTTGTAGCATACTTACCAGATTTTTCACGTACATTTCCTGTTGAGAATAGATGTTAATGTCAGTGTTTTGATCTAAGAGGGGCAGCTCTATGTTTGCAGGAACTCCCATCAAAATCTCAAAGGGCGAGAGTTTTGTTCTAGCATGTGGTGTTGTTCTGATCTGAAATAGGACAGAAGGAAGGTAATCCAACCATCCTTTCATGGTGCCCCCCGTGGCCTTTTTTAACTTGTCCTTAATGTTCCTATTCATTCTTTCCACTACTCCTGCACTTTGTGGGTGGTAAGGGATGTGCAGTTTCCACTGTAAGCCTAGTAGCTTAGCTAAAGTCTGTGTAACAGAGGAGCTGAAGGCAGGCCCTCTGTCTGACCATATGGCCGTTGGTATTCCGAACCTACAAACCCAATGGTTCAGTATGCATTTGGCAGCAATTTTAGCAGTCTCACCTGTACACGGAATTCCTTCAACCCAACCTGACCATTTGCATACGATTACGCAAAGGCATTTCAAATTACCTCTTTGTTTGGGCATGTGTGTGAAGTCTATTTGCAAATCTGTTAGGGGACCCAGGGGTGAGGGCAGGTGGCCATGTAATCCATGATTTTTCCCTTGGACATTGTTTTGTGCACAGGTCAGACAGCTGCTGGTGAGGAGTTTTGCCTGTTTACGTAAGTTGTTTGTGCAGAAAGACTTTGTGTATATGTTTGTTAGGGCGGTGGTACCTATATGTCCTGGACCATGGAGATAGGAAAGTATGAGAACACTGCTTGATTCTGGTATTCCCAATATCTTCCCCTCTTTTGACCAAAGACCTTCTTGGTCCTTGGTCAAGCCATCCTCGACCCAAAAAGAAACATCCTCTTCTGTAGCTAATCCCTGTATTTGTGCCACAACGGTTTTAAAGTTGGGTGATGTAAAATGTTCTTTGAAAAACATTGTTGTGGGGGCTGGCTGACCAATGTATAGGGCAGCGGCTTTTTTTGCTTCTCTGTCTGCCAGAGCGTTTCCTTTGGAAACTCTGCTGTTATCTGATGAATGTGCCTTTGCTTTGATGACCGCTATCCTCTTTGGGAGAAGAATCGCTTGCAGGAGTGCTTTAATTTGTGTAGAGTTAGCGATTGGCTTGTTGTCAGCGGTTTTAAATCCTCTATTCGCCCATATTACGCCATAGTCGTGCGTTACGCCAAAAGCGTACCTACTATCTGTGTAGATGTTTACCTCCTCATCAGAGAAAAGTATGCAAGCTCTTGTGAGTGCCTCCAATTCTGCTACCTGTGCTGAGGAGGGTGGTAAGGCTTTTGCTTCCAACACCACATCAGGTAGTTGGACAATGGCATACCCTGTCAGGAATGTTGTATCAGAGGGGCGAGAACAACTGCCATCTATGAAGACGTCCTGTACTCCTGGTAGGGGAATGTCAGTGAGATCTGGGCGAGGGCTGGTTATTGCTGCAACCTGTTCAACACAATTGTGCTTCTGATCAGGGTCTCGTGGCAGCTTGAGCAAAGAATGTAAAAGACGGACAGTGGGATTACTTGGTGGTGCGTGTTTGAGGGTGAGGTTGTCAGTATTCAGAAGTGTGATCTCATACCCACTAAGCCTTTGTGCTGTCATATGCTGTGTGTTCATGTTTTGCAGAAGGTGAGTTACTGAATGAGTAGTGTAGAGAGTCAGTTCATGGCCTAATACTGATTTGCTAGCCTCCTGAACTGCCATAGCACAAGCAGCAAGGTTTTGTAGACAAGATGGCATCCCTTGTACTTGGGTAGGCAACTTTTTTGAGAGATAGGAGACTGGTCGGTACCCGGTTCCATGTTGCTGTGTCAATACTGCAGCAAAAGAATTTCCCGATACCACACAGTATAATTGAAAGGGTTTGCCATATTCTATCAATCCCAGGGCGGGGGCCTGAGTCAGACTTTTTAACAAGGCCTGAAAAGCACAGAGCCTTTCTGTTGTCCAATCTACTGTCTTTGGGGCGGTGGACAAGGTAGCCTCCCTCAGAATGCCATCATAATATGAACAATCTGGGATCCATTGGCGGCAATATACGATTGCGCCCAAGAATGAGAGCAAAGTTGCTTTGTCTCTTGGAGGACTGAGAGCCTGCAGGGCTGCGGCACGTTTGGGGGATACCAGCCTGGTTCCCTCCTTCAAAATGCATCCCAGGTATTCTACCTGACTTTGACACCATTGAATCTTCTTCTTCGATGCTAGGTGGCCAGACCTGGCCAGGTGATGTAACAGAGATGTGGAATCGACCGCACAATCTTCAGCAGATCGACTGCACAGGAGCAAGTCGTCCACATACTGTATTAGTACCGACCCGCGCTCAGCAGTCCATGACTTAATTGTCTCATTAAGGACCATGGAGAAGGCTGCGGGACTGTCCACATACCCCTGTGGTAATCTTGACCAGGTCAACTGTTTTTTTTTCTCCCCCATGAGAATGAAAACATGGGCAATACCCCATCATCGATCGGGATGCTAAAGTACGCGTTCGCCAGGTCTACTACTGTGTAGCAAAGGGAATCAGCAGGTATTTTCAAAAAGATGAAAGAAATATCTGCTACCAAAGGTGGCAGAGGTATAACCTGCTTGTTCACGGCCCTTAGGTCCTGTACAAGCCTCCATTCCCCATTTGCCTTTTTCACAGGGTAGATTGGTGTATTCCAGGGGCTTATGATGTGTTTCAGAATCCCTTTGGCTATGTAATCGTTGATTAATGGTGTGATGCCTTCAATTTTTTCAAGTGGCAGGGGGTATTGCTTGTGATATTGTACTACAGCGTCTGGACTCATTTGTGGTGTGTAAGGTGTACAGTTAATAAAACCCACACTCCCTTTGTTGTCTGCCCATATAGCATGTGTTTCTAGAGTGGGTGGCAATGATGCAAAGAGTCCCCTGAAAGTGTGTCTCTTTGGAGCATGTAAATCACAGAACGGTGAGCTGGCAGTGAGGGAGCCCCCTCTGTCAAATTTAATGGTGATATTCAGTTTTGAGAGTAGGTCCCTCCCCATTAAAGATACTGGGCAATCCACAAGGACAGCAAAACTCTGAGTGCACAGTTCCTGCCCTTCTGGAGTAGCCACGGGCAATGGTGGAGTGATGGGGTGGGTAACTGATGTCCCATTTATGCCAATAGAGTTTCCCTCAGTGCAGTGCGGTGTGTCATATATGGCATCATTCAAACTACTGAATGTAGCCCCTGAATCCAAAAGTAGACATATCAGGTGATTGTCTACCCGCAATAGTACCTGCGGAAGACTTTTCCATGATGGATTGTAACACACAAGGCTGAGGGACGGGACATACTCTTGGCATCCCTATTGTGGTGTCCGCCGAGCGGATGGCCACTGCATCGGAATGCGTGGGGGTGGTCTGTTAGGTTGAGGCTGGTATTGGGGTTGTGGTGGGGGTGGTTGGGGTTGTGGTGGGTGAGGATACCTGATATCCTGAAGGCGACGGGGGGTGGTGTTAAGATTCCTACCTCTCCCTCTCTGGGCGTTTGTTCTAATTCTGTAGGGACATTGGGACTTCCAGTGCCCCAGTTCCCCACAGTTAAAGCACCCCTGGTCTGGTGGGTAGGCCTGGTCTGGGGGATAAGATTGCATTGGTGGATAAGGTTGCATTGTCATTATGTGGGTGGGCGGAGTCCCACCAGTTGGCAGAGTCTGGGTTGGTGTCAGGGAGGGAAAAATGCCACCCTTTTGCTCAAATACCCCTGATGTTTCTCGTGACCTAGCATCTTTCATAAATTCATCTGGGGGTTGTTCTGCCCACTTTGGATTAGTGAATTTAAGCAACTGTGTCACCTTCGTATCGCCACCAGCCATAATGGTGGTGGTGAACAATTGGGGGTTGGCGTTATCTACTGCTTTCCACAGACCATATACCCGGGTACAAAATTCATAGAACTTTTCCTTCGGTCCCTGTTTTGCTAGGACAAGTTCCTGAAGTGCAGATGAACCCTTGTATATAGCAGACCAATGATTCCCCATACCTTTCCAAAAAGACACCCAATCTTTATTTTCTTCTATGTGGGCTGTCCATAAGGCATCTACGGGATGCCCTTCTGGGCTGTCAGGGTCAACTATACTAAGAATCCCTGCTATATCTTCCTTATCCAGGCTCGTCCCTGCACTGTATTTTGCAAGGAAAGCACCAGCCTCCCTAGGGCTTTTCTTTGGGCTGGGGCATAACTCCTTTATTTTTGACAGTGTGCCTAGGGGTAGGGGAATATGGACTGCCGTCTCCCCTATATGCATAAGTGGTGCTTTAAAGGTGGCACCTAAAGTTTCCTGGTCCACTTCCATTTCTCTTTCCTCAGTAGAGGATTCACCCTGCTCCCTTTCCTCCTGTGGGGGTTTCTGGCTTATGGCCGGTTTAGTTTGGCTTCTGAGTGTAGTGGATGGCTGTGAAATTATTTTTTCCTCAGCTTCCTTAATACTTCTTGCCTTTTTCTCTAGTTTCTTCTCGTACGCCTCTAAATCTTCCCTTTTCCTTTGTATCCTTTCTTCCTCTTCCTGCTGTCTCTTATTAAACTCTTTCTGTTTCTCCTTCCACTCCTTTTCCCTGGGGCTTAACTTCCTGACTCCTTCCTCTTCTCCCTTTTCTAGGGACATTCCATCCCTTTCTTCCTTTTCCAACTTCCTAATCCTCTCTTCTGCCCGGACTTCCTCTTCCCTTCTTCTACTTTCGTTTTCCCATCGTGTAACCTGTACCTGATCAGCTGCACCATATACCATGGTAGCTAATACTGCTGGATCCAGAGATGGGTACAGCTGAAGACATGGACCCAATGTTCCATCCTCCTGTTTAACCATCACATAAGGGGGGGGTGCTTCGGGTTGCTGTGAAAGGGCGGGTGAATTTACAGGTTTTGGTGTGGGGGCTTTAGTTACATACTTTGTTTTATATTTGGCTAAGCATTTATTCCATATTTTGTAACAATCTTTCATATACTGGGTGTCTTCCCATTTCCCAGGTGGGTAGGAGTGCTTGTGTACCTGACACACCTTGCTCACTTCCTTCCAATCGTCCTCAGAACAGGGTCCCACTGGCCCTGGGTCATGTATCCCCAGCTGTTGGCACCTGTCTCTGACCTGTGTCCAAAATGGTTCTACCTGTGACCCCGGTAGTGTGTTTTTAACATACTCATAGGGAGATGGATTGGCCATGGTCTGGGTTGCCGCAGAATTCCCCATCCAATAACCTTGGAAGTGTATGACTAGTACAGGGACAGAGATGAAAGCAACCTGTTTGTGCTATAATCTGTTCCCTGACTTGGGAGTAAGTCCCTTGGTCTCTTATGGCAGTGGGGCTGAAATAGCTATGAAGGTTAACTCTTAGTACCCGGTGTAAAGTACCCCTTCTTGTGGCAGGAAAGACCCCCCTTGCACCAAGTCGGTATGAAAATCCAGTTGGTCTAGTGGCAAGCAGGATCCACGTCCTGTCAACACTAAGGAACAGTAAACCAAAGGTGCAATGTGGGCAGGCGGGCGCTATCTCACTACAGTCAGGCTCCTGTCTTAGGTCGTTCATTTAATACATATATGTGTAATACAATATCTTAACAAAGAAATCCTCTAAATCAATACAGTACTTTACATTCAGTTGTCATACACATATATATCATACACTTATCTCTAATTCTCTAATACTCTATACACTCTAAATACTTACGGTGGTACCTAAGAGAAAAACAAGCAAAATCTTATATATACAGTGGCCAAATAAAGTTACTTTATATGAACATGTTATAATAAGTGCACTTTTCAATATTTTCCCCAAAAATTGGGCGTCCACTTAGCCATTCCTTCTACTACGGGCGTATTCTATACTTCCCGAGTTTTAAACACACATATATCTACCTAACACAGTCAGACCAACCTAGTCAGACTACTTAAACAAAAACCAAAAAACCCTGCGAGCCCTTTAACCCTCCAAGGGGCCAGCCCTAGCCCGTTGCGAAGGCACAGTTATGTAAGTGGGTGGACATACAAGGTTATTTGAACAAGGCAAGCATCAATACCAGTTACCAAAAAATAGGCAAAAAGGTATAAAAATGTCTTACCTGTTCAAAACACCCCACTTCTGGTACCAAAACTGTTAGGCGCCCGTCTTCTACCTGTGGCCTAGGCTCTTGGAGATGGCTCAGTGGAGGTCCTCGCCGGCGGTTAATCAATGACACATACACACATAGGTATGCTGAAAATGATTACAATTCTTTATTTCAGGATTCGCTGTTTTATGCTGTCTTTACAAGACTCTGCCCACAATTTTGGGGCCAATCAAAATGATAATACATATTAGCATATTCGGTAATTTCCAAACATTAATACATCTTGTGATATCAAAACTGGTGACCCCTGTTTTTCAAGTTAATAGGTCAAAACATTCTTTAGCCTCTGTCATTGTCCACTGGGTGACCACAGCTTCCCTAAAAAAGCCTAATGTTAGCTGTTATGCCAGACAAAAAAGTACAGAGATAAAACCACAAGCAGATGCTTCCTCTGATAGGCATGGAAATAGAGGAAAAACAGACAGTATGATATATTTTAGTAAAATCATAAGACAGTCTGACCTTCATTAAAAATATACTCAGATATTTTTCTGATTATTAAAGCAAATAAGCAAAACCCTGAACATATCATGAACAGAGTGAAATCAACAATTAATCAATAATGAAATGTAATATGGAATCTCCTTGCACCCCCAGCATTGGTGTCAGTGACTGTAATAATAAGCCCCAAATATCGTGTCAGTGACTGCAATAATAACCCCCAGCACTGGTGTCATTGGCCACAGTCATAACCCCCAGCATTGGTGTCAGTGAATGTAATAACAACCTCCAACATTGGTGTATTAACTGCAATAATAACCCCCAGCAATAGTGTCAGGGACCACAATCCTCACCCCCAGCATTGGTGTCAGTGAATGCAATAATAATTTCCAGCGTTGGTGTCAGTGAATACAATAATAACCCCCAGCATTGGTGTCTGTGACCTCAATAATAACCCCCAGCATTGGTGTCTGTGACCTCAATAATAACCCCAAGCATTGGTGTCAGTGAATGAAATAACAACCCTGAACATTGGTGTATTGACTGCAATAATAGCCCCCAGCAATGGTGTCAGTGACCGCAATCCTCACCCCCAGCATTGGTGTCAGTGAATGCAATAATAACCCCCAGAATTGGTGTCAGTGAATGAAATAACAACCCCCAACATTGGTGTATTGACTGCAATAATACCCCCCAGCATAGGTGTCAGTCACCACAATAATAACTCCCAGTATTGGTGTCAGTGACTACAGTAATACTCCTCTATATTGTCAGTGACTGCATTAATAACCCCCAGCATTGGTGTCAGTGACTGTAATAATAACCCCCAGCATTGGTGTCAGTAACTGTAATAATAACCCCCAAATATAGTGTCAGTGACTGCAATAATAACCTCCAGCACTGGTGTTCATGAATGCAGTAATAACCCTCAGCATTGGTGTCATTGGCCACAGTCATAACCCTCAGCATTGGTGTCATTGGCCACAGTCATAACCCCCAGCATTGGTGTCAGCGAATGCAATAATAACCCCCAGCTTTGGTGTCATTGGCCACAGTCATAACCCCCAGCATTGGTGTCAGTGAATGTAATAACAACTTCCAACATTGGTGTATTAACTGCAATAATAACCCCCAGCAATAGTGTCAGTGACCGCAATCCTCACCCCCAGCATTGGTGTCAGCGAATGCAATAATAATTTCCAGCGCTGGTGTCAGTGACTGCAATGACAACCCCCAGCATTGGTGTCAGTGACTGCAATGACAACCCCCAGCATTAGTGTCAGTGACTGCAATGACAACCCCCAGCATTGGTGTCAGTGACTGCAATCACAACCCCCAGCATTGGTGTCAGTGACTGCAATCACAACCCCCAGCATTGGTGTCAGTGACTGCAATAATAGCCCCCAGCATTGGTGTCAGTGACCCCAATAATTATGCCCAGCATTGGTGTCAGTGACCCCAATAATTATGCCCAGCATTGGTGTCAGTGACCCCAATAATTATGCCCAGCATTGGTGTCAGTGAATGCAATAATAGCCCCCAGCATTGGGGTGCAGTAAATGCAATAGTAACCCCCGGCATTGGTGTCAGTGACTGCAATCGTCACTCCCAGAATTGGTTTAAGTGAATGCAATAATAACCCCCAACGTTGGTGTCAGTGAATGCAATAGTAACCCCCAGCATTGGTGTCAGTGACCACAATAATAACCCCCTGCAATGGTGTCAGTGACCACAAAAATAACCCCCTGCAATGGTGTCAGTGACCACAATAATAACCCCCTGCAATGGTGTCAGTGACAACAATAATAACCCCCTGCAATGGTGTCAGTGACCACAATAATACCCCCAGCATTGGTGTCAGTGACCACAATAATAACCCCCAGCATTGGTGTCAGTGACCGCAATAATAACCCCCAGCATTGGTGTCAGTGACCGCAATAATAACCCCCAGCATTGGTGTCAGTGACCACAATAATAACCCCCAGCATTGGTGTCAGTGACCACAATAATAACCCCCAGCATTGGTGTCAGTGACCGCAATAATAACCCCCAGCATTGGTGTCAGTGACCGCAATAATAACCCCCAGCATTGGTGTCAGTGACCACAATAATAACCCCCAGCATTGGTGTCAGTGACCACAATAATAACCCCCAGCATTGGTGTCAGTGACCACAATAATAACGTACCTCGGCATTTCTAATAACTCAGGTAGCACTGACACCTTAATCCAAACACCATAGAGGGTGTGTATGTGGATTGTATAATTGGAGGTATGAAGGTTGTGTAACGTAGTTGCACAACTTTACACTGTAAGTTTTATAACGATTTATAATTGGAGGTGTGAACGTTGTGGAATCCCCGTGTTCTAGCTACATAATCCATTGCTTGGTATTTTCCTGACACTCATCAAAGCTTGGCAAAGCTATGAAACCTCTTCTACAACATTCCAGAACAAGTCCAGGTGAACGTGGCCAATTCCATCTAGATATACCACGACCCGGATAAATCAGAACCTTCACAGACAATGTAGGCTTTTCATTTGGCATGCTTCAATCCAGCAAGATTCTGCATAAATAAGCATATGGTCGTGTGCATGAAGACTTCCTAGGACACAGCTGGCTCCACACTGCTGACTGCATTTTATGAATGGGCTGTAAAATACATGACCATTGTATTGGGTAACCTTGCAGACATAGTGATATCACCCCTCCGTTATAGATGGTTTCTATTGTCTAACAAGATCTTTGCAGTATCTACAAAAGGATAGCTTCAACAAAAATGGAGTTTCACTTGAAACGACTAGCTGAAAGTTAGTTTAAATGCTATAAAAAAAAAAGTAAAAAAACCCTGTGTAGTAATTTGAGTTAATTACCCCCTCTTGTCAAACTTTTCCATCTGGGAATGGAGTTGACGACTTGGTAGTCGTACTCAATGCTGATGCGAACTGGTATTAGGCAGCCATGTCTCTCCGGCGGCGATGGCTTTTGAAAACCTGTGTAAATGCATTCAGTGAAAGAACAGCTTGAATTAAATCTGTTTTCAAACCGAGTAAATGGATCTGGCCCTGCAAGCTTTCAGCGTTCGTATCCCAAACGAGGCCAAGCCACGCCGAGAATATGCCACTTCTCTCTCCATGCCAACCCCATTATTGCACAATTTTTACCATGGCGCTGCGCTGCGTTAAGTGTGTTTAGGGATAATCTCTCCCTCGCCTTTCTAGATTTAGAATTTTTTTTTTTTTTTTTTTTCCCCTTATCCTTGAAAACATTTCTAAGAAAACAGCAATTACTTTTCGATTGGCTTTTTTAACAGAGCTGTGCCATTGAGTAAAAAATAGTCTTTTGAAAGTTTGAGCTCCAAAATAACTTTTCATCCTTCTCGCTTGCGGAAACATTTTGATCTGGAAATAAAACCCAAATGGAACGCTGCAAACCAGTGATGGCTGATGTGTTTACAGGTCACTTGTGTTCCCTGTGCGGACAGTAGTTGGCGCTGTCATTGGCGTTTGGCCTTTGACTTCCTCCCGTATATTTCCTTTATGTGGTCATGGCTACTCCATACATATATTGGATACAAACCTTACACTGCTCAAAAGGTGTCCATTTTGTTTTTGAGTCTAATTTTACACTAGTTCTTCTCCCTCAAACATGCCCCCCATGTCTTCTTTTTAATGTATTGACTATCTTAATGGCTGCCAGTTAGGTTTCCTCCTTTGTGTAGTTTGCAGAAGGTGAGAGATGGTGATTCGGAAGGTGCGTGTATCCGGTTGAAAACAAACCAACAGCCATTTATTGTCAGCGATGCTAATAACGGCTCTCATTTACACAGCACTGTCCCTCAGAGCCCTACTGAGCACAGCCTGCGTGCATGCCCTCCGTGAGATGGCATTCCCATGGAATCATAGGAAATGTATTTCTGATTTTCTCCCTAGGAAACACATCGAATGTAACATGCACAGCTTCCCAGGGACACCTCCCTCGTCTGGCTAGCAACACCTTCCTCATCTGGCTAACAACACCTTCCTCATCAGTCAGCAACACCCTTTTCATCCAGCTGGTGATACCTCCTTCACCTGGCCAGCAGTACCTTCCTTGTCTGACCAGCGACACCATCCTTGTCCAGCTAGTGACACCTTTTTCATCTGCTGGCAACACCTTCCTCACCTGGCCAGCAACACCTTCCTCACCTGGCCAGCAACACCTTGGTCACCTGGCCAGCAACACCTTGGTCACCTGGCCAGCAACACCTTGGTCACCTGGCCAGCAACACCTTGGTCACCTGGCCAGCAACACCTTGGTCACCTGGCCAGCAACACCTTGGTCACCTGGCCAGCAACACCTTGGTCACCTGGCCAGCAACACCTTGGTCACCTGGCCAGCAACACCTTGGTCACCTGGCCAGCAACACCTTGGTCACCTGGCCAGCAACACCTTGGTCACCTGGCCAGCAACACCTTGGTCACCTGGCCAGCAACACCTTGGTCACCTGGCCAGCAACACCTTGGTCACCTGGCCAGTAGCACCTTGGTCACCTGGGCAGTAGCACCTTCTTTGTCCAGCCAGTGTCGCCTTCCTTGCCCAGCCAGTGGCACCTTCCTTGCCCAGCCAGTGGCACCTTCCTTGTCCAGCCGGTGGCACCTTCTTTGTCTAGCCAGTGTCACCTTCTTTGTCTAGCCAGTGTCACCTTCTTTGTCCAGCCAGTGTCACCTTCCTTGCCCGGCCAGTGTCACCTTCCTTGTCCGGCCAGAGGCACCTTCCTTGCCCGGCCAGAGGCACCTTCCTTGCCCGGCCAGAGGCACCTTCCTTGCCCGGCCAGAGGCACCTTCCTTGTCCGGCCAGAGGCACCTTCCTTGTCCGGCCAGAGGCACCTTCCTTGTCCGGCCAGAGGCACCTTCCTTGCCCGGCCAGTGTCACCTTCCTTGCCCGGCCAGAGGCACCTTCCTTGTCCGGCCAGTGTCACCTTCCTTGTCCGGCCAGAGGCACCTTCCTTGCCCGGCCAGAGGCACCTTCCTTGTCCGGCCAGAGGCACCTTCCTTGCCCGGCCAGTGTCACCTTCCTTGTCCGGCCAGAGGCACCTTCCTTGTCCGGCCAGTGTCACCTTCCTTGCCCGGCCAGTGTCACCTTCCTTGTCCGGCCAGAGGCACCTTCCTTGTCCGGCCAGTGTCACCTTCCTTGTCCGGCCAGTGTCACCTTCCTTGTCCGGCCAGTGTCACCTTCCTTGTCCGGCCAGTGGCACCTTCCTTGTCCGGCCAGTGTCACCTTCCTTTTCCGGCCAGTGGCACCTTCCTTGTCCGGACAGTGTCACCTTCTTTGTCCAGCCATTGTCACCTTCCTTGTCCAGCCGGTGGCACCTTCCTTGTCCGGCCAGAGGCACCTTCCTTGTCCGGCCAGTGTCACCTTCCTTGTCCGGACAGTGTCGCCTTCTTTGTCCAGCCAGTGTCACCTTCTTTGTCCAGCCATTGTCACCTTCCTTGTCCAGCCGGTGGCACCTTCCTTGTCCGGCCAGTGTCACCTTCCTTGTCCGGCCAGTGTCACCTTCCTTGTCCGGCCAGAGGCACCTTCCTTGTCCGGCCAGAGGCACCTTCCTTGTCCGGCCAGAGGCACCTTCCTTGCCCGGCCAGTGTCACCTTCCTTGTCCGGCCAGAGGCACCTTCCTTGTCCGGCCAGTGTCACCTTCCTTGTCCGGCCAGTGTCACCTTCCTTGTCCGGCCAGAGGCACCTTCCTTGCCCGGCCAGAGGCACCTTCCTTGCCCGGCCAGAGGCACCTTCCTTGTCCGGCCAGAGGCACCTTCCTTGCCCGGCCAGTGTCACCTTCCTTGTCCGGCCAGAGGCACCTTCCTTGTCCGGCCAGTGTCACCTTCCTTGTCCGGCCAGAGGCACCTTCCTTGCCCGGCCAGAGGCACCTTCCTTGCCCGGCCAGAGGCACCTTCCTTGCCCGGCCAGAGGCACCTTCCTTGCCTGGCCAGAGGCACCTTCCTTGCCCGGCCAGTGTCACCTTCCTTGCCCGGCCAGAGGCACCTTCCTTGTCCGGCCAGAGGCACCTTCCTTGTCCGGCCAGAGGCACCTTCCTTGTCCGGCCAGAGGCACCTTCCTTGCCCGGCCAGAGGCACCTTCCTTGCCCGGCCAGAGGCACCTTCCTTGCCCGGCCAGAGGCACCTTCCTTGCCCGGCCAGAGGCACCTTCCTTGCCCGGCCAGAGGCACCTTCCTTGCCCGGCCAGAGGCACCTTCCTTGCCCGGCCAGAGGCACCTTCCTTGCCCGGCCAGAGGCACCTTCCTTGCCCGGCCAGAGGCACCTTCCTTGCCCGGCCAGAGGCACCTTCCTTGCCCGGCCAGAGGCACCTTCCTTGCCCGGCCAGAGGCACCTTCCTTGCCCGGCCAGAGGCACCTTCCTTGCCCGGCCAGAGGCACCTTCCTTGCCCGGCCAGAGGCACCTTCCTTGCCCGGCCAGAGGCACCTTCCTTGCGCGGCCAGAGGCACCTTCCTTGCGCGGCCAGAGGCACCTTCCTTGCGCGGCCAGAGGCACCTTCCTTGCGCGGCCAGAGGCACCTTCCTTGCCCGGCCAGAGGCACCTTCCTTGCCCGGCCAGAGGCACCTTCCTTGCCCGGCCAGAGGCACCTTCCTTGTCCGGCCAGAGGCACCTTCCTTGTCCGGCCAGAGGCACCTTCCTTGTCCGGCCAGAGGCACCTTCCTTGCCCGGCCAGTGTCACCTTCCTTGCCCGGCCAGAGGCACCTTCCTTGTCCGGCCAGTGTCACCTTCCTTGTCCGGCCAGAGGCACCTTCCTTGCCCGGCCAGAGGCACCTTCCTTGTCCGGCCAGAGGCACCTTCCTTGCCCGGCCAGTGTCACCTTCCTTGTCCGGCCAGAGGCACCTTCCTTGTCCGGCCAGTGTCACCTTCCTTGTCCGGCCAGAGGCACCTTCCTTGCCCGGCCAGAGGCACCTTCCTTGCCCGGCCAGAGGCACCTTCCTTGCCCGGCCAGAGGCACCTTCCTTGCCCGGCCAGAGGCACCTTCCTTGCCCGGCCAGAGGCACCTTCCTTGCCCGGCCAGAGGCACCTTCCTTGCCCGGCCAGAGGCACCTTCCTTGCCCGGCCAGAGGCACCTTCCTTGCCCGGCCAGAGGCACCTTCCTTGCCCGGCCAGAGGCACCTTCCTTGCCCGGCCAGAGGCACCTTCCTTGCCCGGCCAGAGGCACCTTCCTTGCCCGGCCAGAGGCACCTTCCTTGCCCGGCCAGAGGCACCTTCCTTGCCCGGCCAGAGGCACCTTCCTTGCCCGGCCAGAGGCACCTTCCTTGCGCGGCCAGAGGCACCTTCCTTGCGCGGCCAGAGGCACCTTCCTTGCGCGGCCAGAGGCACCTTCCTTGCGCGGCCAGAGGCACCTTCCTTGCGCGGCCAGAGGCACCTTCCTTGCGCGGCCAGAGGCACCTTCCTTGCCCGGCCAGAGGCACCTTCCTTGCCCGGCCAGAGGCACCTTCCTTGCCCGGCCAGAGGCACCTTCCTTGCCCGGCCAGAGGCACCTTCCTTGCCCGGCCAGAGGCACCTTCCTTGCCCGGCCAGAGGCACCTTCCTTGCCCGGCCAGAGGCACCTTCCTTGCCCGGCCAGAGGCACCTTCCTTGCCCGGCCAGAGGCACCTTCCTTGCCCGGCCAGAGGCACCTTCCTTGCCCGGCCAGAGGCACCTTCCTTGCCCGGCCAGAGGCACCTTCCTTGCCCGGCCAGAGGCACCTTCCTTGCCCGGCCAGAGGCACCTTCCTTGCCCGGCCAGAGGCACCTTCCTTGCCCGGCCAGAGGCACCTTCCTTGCCCGGCCAGAGGCACCTTCCTTGCCCGGCCAGAGGCACCTTCTCTGTCTGGCCAGAGACTTTTTTTGCCCGGCCAGCGACCCCTTTTTCGCCCGGCCAGCGACCCCTTTTTCGCCCGACCAGCGACCCCTTTTTCACCCGACCAGCGACCCCTTCCTTGTCCAACCAACGAGTGAGCGTCACTGTAAGAGCAGATGAGAGTTTAGCGAGTGTGGCACTGGCCTTGGATTTTAAGCTCCTTCAGGATCTGGAATTGATGTGAATAGTTCAGGGTACTCTGCCGTTATCAAAAGAAGTCGGATACATCTACAGATGAACAAGAGAAGCCCTTTAATGTAGCACACACACCTCTGAGCTAAAGAAATGTATGCCCTTGGTGGTTATTTTTCTTCCAAGTGAACAAACAAGTTTCCCTTAAGCTGTTAAACAAAGTAAGAAAAGAAGGGGAGTTTTCTTTTTTTTTTTCATTATTTTATTTTACAACCGGTGTCCTACTTATGACCGCCTCCCACTCGGCAAGATTTCCAGCGTATTTAATCGGAATCGGCCCCTGATGTGAAAATGGAATAATTGGGATTATCCGCTGGTCAGGGAGCAGCTAAAAAATAAATAAAACATATTGGTTTTGTGCATGTATAAAAATATCGCCATTTGTCGAGGGGGTGCAGCTTTTCTCATACTTTTGTTTTGCTAAATCCGCCGCACGACGCGAGCGGCAGAAAACAGTGGCAGGAGGTAAATGGCTCCACTACAATAATATATTCTATTTTAACCTGAGGGCGAAATGTACTTTTCTTTTTATAAATAAAATGAGAGCATAACAAGTGCAGCAATAAAACTCAGTTTTCCATGTCCTCACCCTTCCGAATATGAAGTCGGAAGGCAGTTTTATGTTGTAGGCTGTTTAATTTTTTTTATTTTTTTTTTCGTTTCCAGCTAGGAAAGTCTGCGCATTGGACAAAATGAATCTAGTTTATGCTCCTTGGTTTGCGGATGTAGTATATGACGAGAGACCTTTATGTACTTAAGCAGTGTTATATCTGACAGTATATCAGCTGAACCAAGAGGAATGTCTACTGAGTGCAAAACACAGTTTTCAGCTCCCTAAATAAATCCAGCAGCAGAATTTTGTTCAAATTGGACTCCGGCCTTTCCTTCAGTCTTGCACATTTTGTACCGCTTCCTCTCCCGTATTGAAATTACTTGCTCTGATTTCACTGCACACTGTGAGCTACTTCGCTTCAAAGTGCAGTCTAATTGTCTCTAGTAAATCAAGATTAAAGACTTGTATGGTAAGCCTCAGATCAGGCATGTCCAAAGTCCGGCCCGCGGGCCAATTGCGGCCCCTGTTCCAGTTTAATACGGCTCACTGGTAATTTTGTGTGTGTATGTATGTATGTATGTATGTATATGTGTATATATATATATATATATATATATATGTCTATCTTTTGTGACCACCCAATCAATCCCTGATACCGTATTTATCGTTCCTCGGAGGGGACAGGGAGAGGATGGGATGAGCGCCATCAGATTACATACAGGAGAATCTCCTGTGTACTCGGCGGCGTCTGTAATGGGAAATCCCGTCTCCTGGGCTGACATTAGACGACTGTTCTGTCTATCATAGGAGGCGGGACTTTGTATTAAAGAGGCCACAGAGTAAACAGGAGATTCTCCTGTATGTAATCTGATGGCACTCATCCCGCCCCCCCTCCCTGTCCCCTCTGAGGCTGCAGATGAGCATGGATCAGGCTGCACTGATGGCAATGGTGAGGCTGCATTCATGGCAATGGTGAGGCTGAATTTATGGCAGTGGTGAGGCTGCAATTATGTCAGTGGTGAGGCTGCATTCATGACAATGGTGAGGCTGCATTCATGGCATTGGGGAGGCTGAATTCAAGGCAATGGTGAGGCTGCATTCAAGGCAATGGTGAGGCTGCATTCAAGGCAATGGTGAGGCTGCATTCAAGGCAATGGTGAGGCTGCATTCAAGGCAATGGTGAGGCTGCATTCAAGGCAATGGTGAGGCTGCATTCAAGGGAATAGTGAGGCTGCATCAAGGCAATGGTGAGGCTGCATTCATAGCAATGGTGAGGCTGCATTCATAGCAATGGTGAGGCTGCATTCATAGCAATGGTGAGGCTGCATTCATAGCAATGGTGAGGCTGCATTCATGGCATTGGGGAGGCTGAATTCAGAAGCTGCATTCATGGCAATGGTGAGGCTGCTTTCATGGCAATGGTGAGGCTGCATTCATGGCAATGGTGAGGTTGCATTCATGGCAATGGTGAGGCTGCATTCATGACAATGGTGGGGCTGCATTCATGGCAATGGTGAGGCTGCATTCATGACAATGGTGGGGCTGCATTTATGGCAATGGTGAGGCTGCATTTATGGCAATGGTGAGGCTGCATTTATGGCAATGGTGAGGCTGCATTTATGGCAATGGTGAGGCTGCATTTATGGCAATGGTGAGGCTGCATTTATGGCAATGGTGAGGCTGCATTTATGGCAATGGTGAGGCTGCATTTATGGCAATGGTGAGGCTGCATTTATGGCAATGGTGAGGCTGCATTCATGGCAATGGTGAGGCTGCAGATGGGCACTGATTGAGCTGCATTGATGGGCACTGACCCTTATTTTGCTAATAATAATTTCAAATTTAAGTTTTTTCCTGAGACCTCCCTCTTAAAGTGAAGGTGCGTTTTTTACGCCGATAAATACGATATATCCAAATAACACGCCCGAGCTTATCCTTAGACTCTTCACCACACACAGCCACAAAGGCAAGAGAATTCTTGTTGGGCAGTGTATTAGTCAAATTGCATTTAATTTTAATGGTTCAAAGAATGTCAGGCCAAATGGTCGGCCCTCACGCATGTTCACTTCATCAAATCTGGCCCTATTTGAAAAAGGTTTGGACACCCCTGCCTTGGATTTATCAATTCACAGTGAGCCTTTCCATCTGGCAGAATACATTGATTACTTCTATCGGCTAAGGCTGCGGGCAGTAATCAAAATACCACAGGCTGGTTGTACCAAAGTCGATCTTTAGGCAGGTGCAGTCTGTACTCCCCTCTGTAGGTGGCGCCTGACTTGAAAGGCAACGCAGAAGGGAAGGAGATTGAGAGGAACTCGATTCCTCTATATGACATCCTGGGTCATCAGCAGATCAGCTGTCCAATTGGATGCTGGTGCCCTGCATGACACCTATAGCCATCTTGGCTGAGGACGTTGCTTATTTAAGGCATGTCCCTAGGGTTGCCACCTCATCCCTTTAAACCCCAACACGTATGAATTACACAGGTTCTGGCAACCCTATGTAATCCCCCCCTGACTTGGTGCACATTCTGCGAGTGGTTAGCATAGGGGCGGGTTCCCCATCTCTCAGGGACAGTATCTAGTGTTAGGGAGAGGTTTCCGAAGGAGTAGGGACAGCACAGGGACATGTTCTACTCTCTGCTTAGGAGGCCTCCCAGTTGGGTCAGACCGGCCAGGCCCCATTCCCACTCCTTGTTGCTGAAGCTGTCAGCATCAAGTCAAGATAAAGTATTGTTGCTACAGACTTCGTCAGTGGCTCCGGACGGTTGTGCCCGGCCTAGTTGTACCTTGTTGGATTTTTCGGCAAAACATAGTTTGAGTCACTCGGACTCTGTGTGGTTTTAGCGCAGCCCCAGCCCACTGCACCGCTTACAGATCGATGGATCGACTTGGGTACAATCAGCCTGCTCACAGTTGGATCGAAAAGGGAACACACAGGGGCACCAGACTAAGTGGAGCATTAGAATCCAAAAAGCTTACAAATATAAAAAGCAAGTAGGCTTATCTGATAATCTGGGGCAAGATGTTAGAGGTTTTTCCTGAGGTCATCTCCATGAAGCCACTAATACTACTACTACTTCGCTCTATGGTGTGCTGCCACTGATGTTGCATAGATATCTTTATATGAACTTTATGGATTAATTGTTTATAGACCTTTTACCAATGGACCATCAAGAATTGTTATAATAGTCCTAGGTAAAGGTACATGTTTGTCCATGACAACTATGATGCAGATAAAAGTTCAGGTGCCAGCTATCCCCAGAGCATATCCTGAAACTCTGTGAGAAATTGGAAGAAGTAGAAAAGGAGGGAGGCGCACCTAAGCCTAGTTTCAGTCCTCCTTTTGCTTTCAAGGCCCGCCCACTGGGTGGCGCCATTTCCTCCTGTACCGGTCCATGCCAGGCAGCTTGGATCCCCTAATACTTCCTGTTTGGTTTCAGCGTTCCAACTCAGCCTTCTTACACCATCTGGATGCCGGAGAAATACCGGATAGCAGGCATCCCTCGTGACACAGATAATCTTTATGTTATCTTCTATCTTGTGCATTCAACCATGTTTTAATACTACACTTAGGTGCGCCTCCCTCCTTTCCTCCTTCCAGGGTATATCCTACCCTCTCCAGTGCCATCTGCCCTATTTTGATTGAGATTCAAAAAATGGACTAATGTTAGCAACCATCATTATTTCATGCAACCATCATTAAAGTGCATATTGGAAGGAATTGGCTGTATAGAGGCTGTAGGGGATCAGCAGCACTGAAGTACAACAAGGGATGAAAGCAAAATGAAAACAAGTACTGTATTTATTGGCGTATAACACTCACTTTTTCACCATGAAAATTGGGTGAAAATAGCGTGTGTGTGTTATACGCCAATACTTCAATTTTAGCTGCCTCAGAGGGGACAGGGAGGGGGGCAGGACGAGCGCCATCAGATTACATACAGGAGAATCTCCTGGTTACTTGGCGGCCTCTGTAATAGGAAGTTCCGTCTCCTGGGCCGCCATTAGACCACTGTTCTGTCTATCATAGGAGATTCTCGCTGTATGTAATCTGTCGGTGCTCATCCCGCCCCCCTTCCTGTCCCCCCTAGGCTGCAGATGGGCATCGATCAGGCTGCATTGATGGCAATGGTGAGGCTGCTGCATTGAAGGCAATGGTGAGGCTGCTGCATTGAAGGCAATGGTGAGGCTGCTGCATTGAAGGCAATGGTGAGGCTGCTGCATTGATGGCAATGGTGAGGCTGCTGCATTGATGGCAATGGTGCGGATGCTGCATTGATGGCAATGGTGAGGCTGCTGCATTGAAAGCAATGGTGAAGCTGCTGCATTGAAGGCACTGGTGAGGCTGCTGCATTGAAGGCAATGGTGAGGCTGCTGCATTGATGGCAATTGGTGAGGCTGCTGCATTGATGGCAATGGTGAGGCTGCAGATGGGCACTGACCCTTATTTTGCTTCAAAGTTCCTTATTCAAAATTTAAGTTTTTTTTTCCTGAAACTTCCCTCTTAAAATGAATGTGCATGTTATACGCCGATAAGTACGGTATTTTATTCTCAAAATTGCAATTGTTTATGATACGCAGTGCTTTAGCATACTAAGTGTCATCACTGAGGGCTTACATCTACTTTAATGCTGGAACACTGGGAGGCCTAGGTGATCTAAGGCTTCCTTTTTAGATTAATCTTTTTTCTTTTCTTTCATCGCCAAGAATTCTTGAAGGGTACGGGTGACTAAATGAATACAATCCCGGTTAGCATGCTGTCAGGGTCATCTTTCCCCCTAGAAAGGTCAATTTATTGTCTGGGGGCTCCAGGAACAGAAGCTTGCCCTCTCGGAGGTCCCCGCAAGTCATCGCTCATTCTGTAAGTAGCAAATGTATGAGTGGGAATTGCTTATTAAAGGCACGTTGACCCCGCGATTTAAAGACCCGACTCATGCCGCAGACATGTCACCTCTTCCTGGCGCAGAATATTGGCTCTGACAACAAAATGACTCTTCCCCTCTACGGTGACACCTCTGCTGCCATGAACGATGGACATTTATGTGTCGATTTGAAGCTCGGTTATCAGTGCCCTTGCTGAGTTTTGTATTCATGTGTTCTCATCTGAGGCTCCTCTTATCGGAGTGATCTGAGAATGGCGCTCAGCGGCTTTCTTTACAGGCGCTGTGAATAATGCAAGGCTCGGCCTTCCTGTGGGAGAGGCAGGTAGACTTCTTTCTCTGAGCTGTCCCAGATGACATTCTGAATTATTCCTTGCCGTGTTAATAAATAAAAGCCTGTCGCAGATCAAGGATAAGGTGAGGGAGATGGCGAAGAGACTGAAACAGGGTGGTCTGCAGTGTACAAACAATTACATTTTTCATAAACTGTATTCCTGGTCACCCTTCCATGGGATTATTACTTGCAGATGTAGCTGGCGCATAACATGCTGCTTATACGGATATAACTGATGGTAAATCCAATAGACGCTTTGGGGTGGATCTACTAAAGACAAAGCTTCACTTCATTTACTAAGCTCAGGAGCAACTGTGCTTGCAGATTGTACAGTCTACTTGCCTTTAGTAAAGCCACCCCTATGTCTATTGGGTGTTTTATATATATATTTATATATATATATATATATATATATATATATATATATATATATATATATATATATATATATATATATAAAATCTATATAAAATAAACTTGGATTGTTACCTTGATTGGCATGGTGCCAGTGCTATTCGCTGCTCCAAGCTCATGGTGGGGTGAGTTGACACTCAAAGGCATAGGCTGGCCATACAATTATACAAGCTTCTTGTACAATTTTCCTTTTAGATTTACCAAAACCGTATAATATGAGGTTAAACCTAAACACTTCTTTCAATTTGTATGCAATCGGGCAGGCCCTTGCACTACATAGCTGAAGGTAAACCTAAAGAAAATTGAACAAGAAAATTGTATAATTCATGGCCAGCTTTAGTTTGCCATTAGTGCTTGGCTTCGGAGTTGTGATCTAGTTTGAAAAAATAAATAAAAGAGTTCTATACAAATATAAGTATTGATTCTTAACACAAAAGAGTCCCGTCTATTGCTTCCAACCTCCTCCAAATCTCCAAATTCCTTTTTTCTTTGCTGCTATGATTTGACTTCCTGTTAGAATGTGGCTAGGTTCATTCTCTATGGTCCTCCTGTATGAAGGAACGTAGCTACCCTCTCTGGTTCACTCCCAAGATGTACTATGGACCGTGGGCTCCTATGGACCGTGGGCTCCTATGGACTGAGGACTATGAACTGAGGACAGTGGATTGTAGACTTGTAGTTTGCATAGGGTAGTGCACACGACTACATTTACATTTATTGCTATGGACTTTGGGCTGCTACGGGACTTTGGGCTGCTACGGGACTTTGGGCTGCTACGGGACTGTGGGCTGCTACGGGACTTTGGGCTGCTACGGGACTGTGGGCTGCTACGGGACTGTGGGCTGCTACGGGACTGTGGGCTGCTACGGGACTGTGGGCTGCTACGGGACTGTGGGCTGCTACGGGACTGTGGGCTGCTACGGGACTGTGGGCTGCTACGGGACTGTGGGCTGCTACGGGACTGTGGGCTGCTACGGGACTGTGGGCTGCTACGGGACTGTGGGCTGCTACGGCACTGTGGGCTGCTACGGCACTGTGGGCTGCTACGGCACTGTGGGCTGCTACGGCACTGTGGGCTGCTACGGCACTGTGGGCTGCTACGGGACTGTGGGCTGCTACGGGACTGTGGGCTGCTACGGGACTGTGGGCTGCTACGGACTGAGGACAGTGGATTGTAGATTTGTAGTTTGCATAGGGTAGTGCACACGACTACATTTACATTTATTGCTATGGACTGTGGGCTGCTATGGGCTGCTATGGACTGTGGACTATGAACTGAGGACAGTGGATTGTAGATTTGTAGTTTGCATAGGGTAGTGCACACGACTACATTTACATTTGTTGCTATGGGACTGAGGGCTGCTATGGGACTGAGGGCTGCTATGGGACTGTGGGCTGCTATGGGACTGTGGGCTGCTATGGACTGAGGACAGTGGATTGTAGACTTGTAGTTTGCATAGGGTAGTGCACACGACTACATTTACATTTATTGCTATGGGACTTTGGGCTGCTATGGGACCATGGGTTGTTATGGGACTGTGGGCTGCTATTGTACTGTGGGCTGCTATGGGACTGTGGGCTGCTATGGGACTGTGGGCTGCTATTGTACTGTGGGCTGCCATGGGACCGTGGGCTGCCATGGGACCGTGGGCTGCTATGGGACCGTGGGCTGCTATGGGACCGTGGGCTGCTATGGGACCGTGGGCTGCTATGGGACCGTGGGCTGTTATGGGACCGTGGGCTGTTATGGGACCGTGGGCTGTTATGGGACCGTGGGCTGTTATGGGACCGTGGGCTGTTATGGGACCGTGGGCTGTTATGGGACCGTGGGCTGCTATGGGACCGTGGGCTGCTATGGACTGAAGACAGTGGATTGTAGACTTGTAGTTTGCATAGGGTGGTGCACACGACCACATTTACATGCACTGCTTATCTCAAACAAATGGAAAAGGAGAGGTTCAGGAGCTCATGGAGGACACTATAAGGAGACAGAAACACAGTAAGAAACAATT
Source organism: Lithobates septentrionalis (assembly GCA_037952835.1). NCBI lineage: Eukaryota > Metazoa > Chordata > Amphibia > Anura > Ranidae > Lithobates > Lithobates septentrionalis. The sequence goes on from JBBDGP010003058.1 coordinate 382,931, forward strand.
TATTGAAAATTAAATTGTAGGGTCATTGAGTGAATGTTTATGGATTATTCTTGGAAAATAAGGATATCGTTTAGTGTCACTTTAAGGACTGCCATGCATGAATGAAAAGTCAGCTGGTTCAGCAGGGGCCCAGCTGAAATTTGCTCCATGTATGAGCAGGCTGGTTATAGACCAATCGATCTGTCAATCGACTGGTGTACAAACCAGCCTGTGGGGTTTTCCCCGAAAGATCAGTGCCACTGGCTATAGCTAGCAGCACTGATCATTGTATTCTGACAGTGGGGGGGAGTCTCCCTGCTATCAGAACACAATAGCACAGCTGGAGTGATTCCTTCATTCACATCAATTTGTGTGAATCGGGGAACCTGATTTTTTTTTTTTTTTTTTTGTTCAATTGCTAAAATGATGAATGTATGGGCAGATGGTGTCAAGGACAGAGACTAGGGGATTTGGTTTACCTCTTAGAATGAAGGTTAGTTCGGTTTCAGGATGTGAAGTGGTTGGGTGTTGAGGATAAATTTTTAAACTTTTCTTATTTGCTCCCGTTTTGGTCTTTTAAACCTGAATCCCGGGCGCCAAAACTTTCATTTAAATCTATTCCTCAATAGCCACAAAGGATATAAAGCCACTTTGTGCGCTCCAAATGCCTTTGCAACCCCAGATAATAACATAACCTGAGCAGAGCTGTGGGAGGGGGCACAGCAGGCTCCACCCCCTACAGGCTGCCTGCAGAAAACGACAGGAAGGGGCGGAGACAAGACCATTGACTCTGCACAGGGAGATATAGCAGCAGTGAGCGGTCTTTATTACAGGAAGCTCCAAAGTTTCACACTGGATTGCTGCACAGATCTGAAAGAAATACACAAAACACACCAAGATTTAAAGTGTTACTAAACCTAAAAAAAATTTTTTACCTTAATGCATTGCTTGCACTTCCACTCATTTGTTTCATCCCCCCCTCCGGTGCCACAATTGGCACCTTTCGGGGGGGGAAGACAGGATACCTGTTCCTACTACCGGGAGCCACAGCCGTGGATATTGACGTCACGGCTCAGCTCCCTCCTCCTCTCCCTGTCGCTGGGCCAGTAGGAGAGAGGAGCGGAGCCTCGTAAGGCTACACTGCTGGGCTCCCTTACCCACAATGGCGGCAGCACCCAACAGCTGCGGTGCCGATATCGCTGGACTCCAGGACAGGTAAGTGTCCTATTGTTAAAAGCCAGCAGCTGCAGTATGTGTAGATGCTGTTTTTTTAATTTTCGCAGCGGTGGGCGGACCTCCGCTTTTAAGGGTAAAAAATCAAAAGTTTTCAGTGTCCCTGTTCCCTCCTTCCCTGTGTGAAGGGGAAGAGAGGGGAGAAGAGATCAGCGCTGTGCAGGGCTGCATCTCTTCTCCCCTTATTTTTTTTTTTACACTGCATTCGAGAGCAGCAGCAGGAGTCATTGGCTCTTGCTGCTGTCAATCAGAAGAAGTGGGGGGTGGGGCCTAAATCCCGCTGTGTAAGTCTATGGGCTGCGGCTCCTTAGACACACAGCTGGGGAGCGTGGGGCCCTACCATGGGACCCCAGACAAGGAGGATCGGGGCCACTCTGAGCAATACCACTGTGCAGAGCAGGCAAGTATAACATGTTTATTTTAATTTAAAAAAAATAATTGAGTTTAGTAACCACTTAAGGAACCGGAAGGATTTACCCCTTTAATGACGTCACTGTGTCGCTTTATCTGACGTTTGCACGGTCGTTCGGCGCTGTACCAAACAAAATGTATGTCCTTTTTTCCTACAAATAGAGTTTTCTTTTGGTGGTATTTGATCACCACTGCGTTTTTTGTTTTCTTTTGGCACACCTCCAACTCTGCAGCTCTCTTTGGCCCTCTTATGACTCATCTCCCCTCCCTTCCTGGCAAACTCTCTCGAGAGTGAGAGAGAGAGCTGTGCATGATGTCATATACCTAGGCCAATGACCAGACAAGAAACAAGAAGTGCGCTGTATAAGGTATTTACTGGCAGAAAAAAAAACTTACTATCCAAAGTTAAAACAACAAGGGCAGAAGATTTAATAGATGGAAAGATGAAAAAATGACTGAAGTTCCACTTTAAGGAAGAAAACACCTGCCTCTTCTATATAGAAATGTTTGCTTATTCCGGCATTCAGCTTCAGATATACAGTAAGTCCCCTACTTATGAGCGAGTTCCATTCCGGGAGAGCTCGTAAGTCCAACAATGATCAGTGCTTGTAGACACATTGCTTGTGTAGGTACGGCGATCGCTCAGTTTTTTTATTTATTTTGTTCATTTAGCCGCTGCGTTGAATGGAAAAAAAAAAACTGTGCAAACACACGTTCTCATCTTTGAAAGTTCTCAAGGTTTGGCTTTGGTGGAATATGAGGCCAATGGAAAGAAATGCTCGAATGTAGATCCAGCTTGGTAGACTCTTTGGAACTTGACATTTAAAGGGCTCTCAATGGAGTGTCAGATTGACAAGAGTAATAAACACAACGTAAACACTCAAGTGAACAAGACTTAAGGGCCCCCTTTTCAAACTTGTACGACCTAAATTCACAATACTAAACACAACATACAATGACATTCACAACTCTGCCCCGAGCTACATCACCAATCTTGTCTCCAAATATCACCCAAATCGTCCCCTCCGCTCTTCTTAAGACCTCCTACTCTCAAGCTCTCTCGTCTCCTCCTCCCATGCTCGTCTTCCAGGATTTCTCCAGAGCCTCTCCCATCCTCTGGAACTCACTACCTCCACTGGTCCGGCTATCCCCTACTCTTGCTACCTTCAGGCGATCCCTGAAAACTCATCTCTTCAGGGAAGCCTATCACACCTCCAGCTAATCTTCTACCACTTCCACCAGCTCATTCCCCACAGTTACAACCACCTGCCCCACCTTATTAGATTGTAAGCTCTTCTGAGCAGGGCCCTCTTAATCCTCTTGTATTTTATTGTATTAAATTGTATTGTCTCCTTTTTATATTGTAAAGCGCTGGGTAAACTGTTGACGCTATACAAATAATAATACTGGAGATGCAGGTATTGGAGGGCTGGATTACAAGAGTGTGATGTTTATTTTCCAGATTACCTTTTGACTACTTTTTCCTACTTTTTCCTACATTTCTTTTTTAATATTTATCGTCTTTTTTCTGCAGACACGCATGCGTCATTCGCGGTCAAGTGATGACCTCAGACGGAACTCCGCTTGTGGGCGTGAACATCAGTTTTGTCAACGCTCCTGTGCTGGGCTATACCATCAGCAGACAAGATGGCAGGTAATGCTTTACTCACCCTACATTATGAGTTGCTCAACCCTTGCCTTGTATCCTAGCTCTTTGAAGTTTGTTTTGAATATTAGAATTGATAATCAATTAAAGCACATGTCAAACACAAGGCTCATGGGCCGAACCAGGCCTTCACATCTCCCCTGCAGCTGTGGCACCCCCCCCCCCCCCCCTTTATCTACGCTTCCACCTTGTCTCAGCAGTCGGCAGAAGAGAGGAGGACAGAAATCCTCCGACAGGTCCTTTGCTTCTCTGTGCAGCCGCATCATCCCCTTGTCTCCCCTGCACCTCCCCTAGACCCTTCACTTTCTGCTTCCAAGCTCCGCCCCCAGCTTCTTCCCAAGCAGCAGCACAGGTCAAGGGGTTGCACTGTGATGTAGGGGAGAGTGGGGGACTCTTGACGTCTGACAGTGGGTGGGCTTTTGACATCTGATGTAAGGGGGGCGGGGGGGAGGCTCTGGACATCTAATGTAAGGGGGGGCTCTGGACATCTGATGTAATAGGGGCGGGGGGCGGCTCTGAACATCTAATGTAAGAGGGGGGGGGGGCTCTGGACATCTGATGTAAGGGGGGCGGGGCTCTGGACATCTGAAAATAAGTATAATACAATTCAATGCCAGTTGAGAAGAAGGGTTGCACGCTGCTGGTATCATCCACAAGAAATGTTATTGGAGAACACCATGGCAGAACCATGTTCTGTCTCAGCAGTCTCCAATAAAGTTTCTTATGGGTGTTACCAGCTAGACATGTATGGTTTGTTTCGTTTCTGAATCAAAATTCAGACTCATTTTTCATTGTTCAATTACAATACAATTACAATAGTAACGAATGTAAACAAATAAAATTGTTAACGTTTTCAAATTCGATACGAATTTCCGAAAAGAATAAAATAGAATAGAAAATAAAGGAACAGAATAGAAAATAATAGAAAAAATGGAATAGAAAATAAAGTAATAGAATAGAAAAGATTAGCGTAAAACTGAACAAACTAGAATAGAAAATAAAAGAACGGAATAAAATAGAATAGAAATTAAGGGGATAGAATATAGAAGAATATAATAAAATAGAATATAACAATGTTCTGAAATTCAAATTTCAATTAGAATAAATTTAAACTGGTATAGAATAGAATAAAATAGGATAGAAAAGATTAGCGTAAAACTGAACAAACTAGAATAGAAAATAAAAGAACAGAATAAAATAGAATAGAAAATAAGGGAATATAATGTAGAAGAATAGAATTAAAATAGAATGTAACTATGTTCTGAAATTCGAATTTCAATTAGAATAAATTCGAAGTGGTATAAAAGAGATTAAAATAGAATATAACCATCTTCTGAAATTCGAATTTTGAATAGAATAAATTCAAAATTGAATAGAATAAATTTGAATTCAAATAAAAAACTATACAATATAACCGTTTCCCAAAATTCAAATAGAATAAACTTGAATAGAAAAGATTAGAATATAAAATAATAGAATAGAAAAGAATTGAAAAAAGCAATAGAATAGAATATAACCATCTTTCGAATTTCAAATAGAATAAATTTGAATATAATAGAAAAGAATAGAATATAAAATAATAGAATACTAAAGAATCGAAAAGAAAAAAACAATAGAATATAATGCAAAGAAAATAACCATCTTCCGAAATTCGAATTTAGAATAGAATATAATAGAAAAGAATAGACTAGCATTGCATTAACATTTGTGGTCAATGGAAGATTCCCCCTTGCGTTGGTGGTCAGTGGGAAAAATACTCCTTATATTGGTGGTCAGTGGGAAAAATACCCCTTATATTGGTGGTCCGTGGGAAGATTTCCCCTTACATTGGTGGTCAGTGAAAAGAATTCTCCTTACATTTATGGTCAGTGGGAAGATTTCCCCTTACGTTGGTGGTCAATGAGAAGATACCCCCTTGCATTAGTGGTCAGTGGAAAGAATTCCCTTTACATTGGTGGTCAGTGGGAAGAATGCCCCTTACATTGGTGGTCATTGGGAAGATTTCCCCTTATATTGGTGGTCAGTGGGAGGAATTCCCTTTACGTTGGTGATCAGTGGGAAGAATTCCCCTTATATTGGTGGTCAGTGGGAGGAATTCCCTTTACACTGGTGGTCAGTGGGAGGAATTCCCTTTAGGTTGGCGATCAGTGGGAAGAATGCCCCTTATATTGGTGGTCAGTGGGAGGAATTCCCTTTACATTGGTGGTCAGTGGGAAGATTTCCCCTTACGTTGGTGGTCAGTGGGAAGAATGTCGTCCTTACAGATCATTAAAGATCATTGGTATCCTGTCACTCGCTCTGCTTAATGGCATTAAACATTGGCGGCCCGTAATGCAGGGCGCAGGGGCGCCCCCCCCCAATCCATGCGCTGACCCCCTAATCTACATGCAGGGTGCCGGACACATGGATTCCAATGGAGGTTTTTTTTTTTTTTTTTAGAAGCGTGATTAGAGCCAGAGGCTTTAATAGGCTTCAAAAAAAGGGGTGGCCTCGGGGCTTGAACCCGAAAATATACAGACCCCATCAGAGTGTATGGTTTTGAATTATGTAAAGCCAACAGGGTCAGACTGCCAACTCAATACCCTTTTGTTATGCACCAATTTATTTCTTCCTTCGTTGTGCCATTTTCTTTTCTGCATTCTGTTGAATCTGCATGCTTGCTATTTTGGCAACACAATTCTTATTTGAGATGCTTAATGTATGTATGATAAATGAGTCTTGTCTATTAAAAATGCTGGAAGCCAAAAACCGTATGTTAGTCAACGGCACCCAGGATCCTCATTTCCCCTCTGGTTTTTGAAACAATGGCCCCAATTGTCTGGTTGCTGCGAGTAGCACTTATTTACCTGTCAGACAGTTTGCTATACACAAGGCCCCCCCGAGGTAACGAGAAATGATGGGGATGAACTAGAGGGAAGTCTCGGGGGAGAGGGAAAACCTCGGTGCTTTTGTGACCTCCGGCACAGGCCACCGTTCCTGGAGCAGTAATGTAATGCAGCATCGCTGAGCCGCCGATCATTACTGGCAGTTAGCAGGGAACAAACGAATCGCTGAGACAGCCTTCCTGAATTTTAACAGCAGCACAACATAATTAAGCAGCACCCAGACGGTGGGGGGAATTGAGAGGGGAGGGGGGGTGGGGTGGTCCGCCGGCAGAGTGGGCAAGCTGTCTGGAGGGAGAATCATACTACAGCCTTCTCCTCTCTCCATCCGTCCAATAACACGGGCCTGGTGCAGAGTCCCCAGCGTGTGCTTCTAATACCCCGACGGAAGGATTTCATATCGACAGGAAGTCCCTCTGGGACCTGACATGTTCACGGCTGTGGCCTTCACACGGAGGATGAGCTGCTGTTAAACATTTATAGAACAAGCAATCGCTTACTGTGTAGCCTGAGAGGTCGGTGATACAGGTAATCCTAATAAAATAATAGTCTTAGGCCCCTTTCACACGAGGCGGGCTCCGTTTCTACGGAGCCCGCCTCGGTCCGCCGGCTCAGCGGGAGATCTGTCCGTTGATCTCCGCTGAGCCGGCGGATGACAGGTCCCTCTCTGCTCACTGAGCGGGGAGGGGCTTGTCAGGTGCCGCTGCCACCTACGGAGGGATCGGACGAAAACGGACAGCGTGTCCGTTTTCGTCAGATCTCCCCCGATCCGATCCGCCAGCAACGGACCTGGACGTAGGGCCATCCGTCTGCTCTTCAGCAGATCGGACGGGGTCGGATGTCAGCGGACATGTCTCCGCTGACATCCGACGCTCCATAGACTAACATGGAGCGCCCGTTCAGGTCCGCCGTCAAAACTGACAGGCGGACCTGAACGGTCCGATCGTGTGAAAGGGGCCTTAAGCCTCGTACACACGCGGTACAATTGTTGGCAGGAGATTGTCTATTGACAGACTGTTGTCCTAAAATCTGACCGTTAGTACACTCCTTTTGACAATTGTTGTCCAACTTTTGGCCAACAAACAGTTGGATGGCAGCCTAGTAAATTTTCGGCGGACAACGGTTTGACGTCAGATTTTCGAATGGTCAGTACACAAATCCGTGACACAAAAGTCAAAAGTACAAACAATCTTTTTGCCTTTAGTAAATCAACCCTCTTGCTTTTATGTATAGCTTGTAACTAGGGGTGCAACGGATCAAAAAACTCACGGTTCGGATCGTTCCTCGGATCAGGAGTCACGGTTCGGATCATTTTCGGATCAACAAAAAAAAAATCTCCCCCACTGTAATATCCACAATCTCCCTATTGGCAGGGTATTGGCAGAGTATTGCAGGGTATTGGCAGAGTATTGCAGGGTATTGGCAGAGTATTGCAGGGTATTGGCGGGTATATTGGCAGGGTATTGTCAGGGCATGGCAGAGTATTGTCAGGGCATGGCAGAGTATTGTCAGGGCATTGCAGAGTATTGTCAGGGCATTGCAGAGTATTGTCAGGGCATTGCAGAGTATTGTCAGGGCATTGCAGAGTATTGTCAGGGCATTGCAGAGTATTGGCAGGGTATTGCAGAGTATTGGCACTGCTGCCATCCGATCTCTCCCCTCCACTGTACAGATCAGTGCACAGAGGGGAGAGAGGAACCGGCGTCATGACATGACGCCGGTTTGTTACAAGTGATCGCTCCGTCATTTGACAGAGCGATCACATGCTAAACGGCCGCCGGCTGTACCAAGATGGCCGCCGCTCCGGAGCTAGGCCGAAGCCGCGGCCTTTCCTATGGCCAAAGCCACAGAGTGCTCCGCGGATTGCGGGTGTCCCGTACGGATCAACCTCCACGGATCGGATCACGGATCGATAACGATCCGTTGCACCCCTACTTGTAACTAGATATACACTCACTGACCACTTTATTAGGTACACCTTGCTACCGCGTTGGACCTCCTTTTTCCTTCAGAACTGCCTTAAAGCGGAGTTCCACTGGTTTTTGAGTTTATATAAAAGTCATCAGCTACAAAAAGTGTGGCTGCTGATTTTTAAAAAACGGACACTCGCCTGTCCCATGGTCCAGCGATGCGGCCGCCTGAAGCCTCCGTTCTGTCCCCCTCCTCTTTGCGGCGCCGACATTGTGAGTGTGGGCGCCCGGCTGTGACAGTTTGCGGCTTCAAAGCCGGGCACGCACTGCGCTCCATCAATGGCCAGGCAATGTTCTCGGACCTGTGACGTGTCCCAGAACATTGCCAGGAGGGAGGGGTCGCCTAGGCAGCCAGAAATCAGAAGGAGGAAGTGGAACAGGAAGTCCCACTCCAAACCAGGTACCCAGCCCCCCCCCCCACCCCCCCAAAAAATGACATGCCAATTGTGGCATGTCAGGGGGCGAGGAGTACTTAAAGCGGAAGTTCCACTTTTGGGTAGAACTCCACCTTTAATTCTTCATGGCAACAGATTCAACAAGGTGATGGAAAAATTCTTCAGAGATTTTTGTCCATAGGGCCATGATAGCATTATGCAGTTGCTGCAGATTTGTCAGCTGCGCATCCATGATGCGAATCTCCCGTTCCACCACATCTCAAAGGTGCTCTATTGGATTGACATCTGGTGACTGTGGAGGCCATTGGAGTACAGGGACCTCATTGTCATGTTCAAGAAACCAGTGGTGAGATGATTGGAGCTTTGTGACATGGTGCATTATCCTGCTGGAAGGAGCCATCAGAAGATGGGGACACTGTAGTCATAAAGGCATGGACATGGTCAGCAACAATACTCAGGTAGGCCGTGACGTTTAAACGATGCTCAATTGGTACTAAGGGGCCCAAAGTGTGTCAAGAAAGTATTCCCCACCTCCACAGACTTCCTGGTTCTGGCTACATCACTTCTGGTGCTGTCTGCTTTCAGTGACGTGGATCCGCCCGCCTCCTTTTCACAGCCGGCGAGAACGTCCCAACACGGATCCCACGGTCCTCATCGCTAATACGGTTCCCCAGCATATCCTGCATGCCTGTGTTATTGGCTTGGTCATCAACTGGTATCCACTGTTCATCTCAATTTTTATTTTTTTTAACGTGTGTGGAATAAACCAAGACTGTTTTAATGGATACACTGTCCTCTGTGCATCTGACATTACTGCCAGTCAGCCGTTGAGGTATAATATCACATTGTGTATATATGACACCCACAGGTCATTTCAGGAGTGCCCTTTCAGTGTTATGTTCTCGTGTGTTTCTTGCCACTATCCCAGTGGTCACTTTGAGGCAGCCCTTCTAAATGACTGTTGATATCTGGATCAATCATGGCGGTGGACTTTTTCACCAAGGTGATGTTAGCGTCTAGCACCTTACAAGGTTGTTGTCAGGTTTCTATTGCCCCCACTGGGGAGATTTGCCTATTTTTATTTTGTTGTGGTCGGGTCCTCCCAACTATAGAGGAACATCAAATACCGGGTCATCCTCCAAGACTTGTGGTTCATCAACATCTTCCTTTTGCCCAACCTTGGTAGGTCTTGCTGATCAAGAGACAGAAGTGCTTAGAAAGTTAGCATACCAAACAGACGTCTCAGCACTGAACTGGAAAGGAGCAAAATTAATGGAAATGCATACTGGAAGAGCCATGTAAAACTGTCACAGAAAGAGATTTATGTGACAAAGAAGAGGGATAAGGAAACATCTGGGAGCAATCAACATAAATAAGTTATCACACCATGAATGCATTTGTTTGAGGTCTCTTCGGGATCTGTACACAATGATGGAAAGGGGGCGATTATGTCTGATCATTACTGAGCGGTGCTTATTTTATTAATGTGATGGGACTCTGTTTTTCTTTCTTTTTATTATTCAGGTAATTACAGATACAAGGTTATGAAATTTTGATAGAAGACAATTGTATGTAATCGGTTAAAAAGTGTAATTAGCCAGCCATTTACAACATCACGGAAATTACATTGAATTTTGCAGATTGCACAAACTCCAAAAATTATGAGGACCTTCTCCAGAAGACATTTTAGACTATTGTGCTCTTTCAACCTTGTGGTTAGAGTTTGAAAAGGACCTCTATCTTGTGACTGTCCCCCTGTGCACAAAACCAGCTCCATAAAGACTTATGCCGCGTACACACGATCGGACTTTACGGCAGACTTTGCCCGGCTGACTTTACGAAGGACTTTCTGAATGAACGGACTTGCCTACACACAATCCACCAAAGTCTGTCGAATTCGTACGTGATGACGTACGACCGGACTAAAATAAGGAAGTTCATAGCCAGTAGCCAATAGCTGTCCTAGCGTGGCTTTTTATCCGTCGAACTAGCATACAGACGAGCGGACTTTTCGACCGGACTCGAGTTCGACGGATAGATTTAAAACATGTTTCAAATCTAAGTCCGTCCAACTTTTGAGGAAACAAAGTCCGCTGGAGCCCACACACGATCGAATTTTCCGACGAAATCCCGTCCGCCGGGCAAAGTCTGCCGTAAAGTCCGCTCATGTGTACGCGGCAATAGTTTGACCAGCTTGGTGTGGTGTAACTCAAGTTACCTGCACAAAGCACTGACCTCAACCCTACCGAACACCTTTAAGATGATTAGGAATGTTGATTGCGGGCCAGGTCTTTTCATCCAACATCATGACAATGGTAGTTAAGAGCTTACCCTACAGTACCCTTACCCATTTGAACTTTAACTTAAATTTACTATGCTTTAGAATAAACACTCAACACCTAAGGTGGGTTAAATGGCCAACATGGCCTTTTATTAATAAAACAACTTTTGTTACAATACACACTGTAAGAACCCACCTAACTATACTATTTCACTAAACTGTATATATATAAAACTATCTATCTTTTTAAGATCCAAGGCGGTACCAATGTAACCATTACCCTCTTACTTTGTGTCAGAGGCACGTCTAACTGAGTTGCCACCCCAGCCGCTATATATGAAGACTCAGGGCCTAAACCCAGCTAACCTCAGCCACCCCAGGGTCCTTAAGCTGCACGGTCACTAGCCAGTGAACCGTTCCCACTCGAGGATACCATACCTGATGGTTCCCCACCGTTTACCCAGAATGCACCACATTCTACCACCGCCAAGGATCCTAACATGCCCCTACGCATTGTAAACAACCCGAAAACAACCCCCATTCACTACTACCCCTCAGATTAAGGGCGGGAGGGAGGGATGTTCTCAACAGGTTCCACTCGAACTGTTACAGCCCCACCCCATTTACATTACTTTATTAACTATTAGCTCCCCCCCTTTGCACCAAATTCCGGCCAATAATGACCACTTAATTACAGCCATATGCCACACCTTTATGACCACACCTTTAACCCTGACCTTGCTGGTTTGCCTTATCACCCTGTCATGTCTCCCCTGCGCTGACTGCGTCCCTTCTCAGCTGCGGGCTTCTCTTGACAATGGTAGTTAAGAGCTTACCCTACAGTACCCTTACCCATTTGAACTTTAACTTAAATTTACTATGCTTTAGAATAAACACTCAACACCTAAGGTGGGTTAAATGGCCAACATGGCCTTTTATTAATAAAACAACTTTTGTTACAATACACACTGTAAGAACCCACCTAACTATACTATTTCACTAAACTGTATATATATAAAACTATCTATCTTTTTAAGATCCAAGGCGGTACCAATGTAACCATTACCCTCTTACTTTGTGTCAGAGGCACGTCTAACTGAGTTGCCACCCCAGCCGCTATATATGAAGACTCAGGGCCTAAACCCAGCTAACCTCAGCCACCCCAGGGTCCTTAAGCTGCACGGTCACTAGCCAGTGAACCGTTCCCACTCGAGGATACCATACCTGATGGTTCCCCACCGTTTACCCAGAATGCACCACATTCTACCACCGCCAAGGATCCTAACATGCCACAGCGCACAGGTATGACTCCTTATACCTGAGCGCTCCGCCACACACGAAGAGCCCTGTGTACTCCATCCTCCAGGCCCAAAAACCACATGTCCGTCCCTACTGCATTAAGGTGAACACCATCGCCCCTGAGGTAACGCCACGTCTCGGACTCCAAATTCTGATGCCTAATTACCAGGCCCCCATTCCTGACAAAGAACCGCCCCACCTCTTTATTGACTTTAATCCGGGCCTTATTGATTCGGTCCACAGATCTGGCTTCTCTCCAAACCGTGCGAGCCACGATCTCGGACCAAACCAAAACAGTGCCCGGGAAGTCACAGCGAAGCCTGAGGAAATCGAACCGAATGTCTTTGATCAGTTCTCTGGAACGCCTAACACCCAAATCATTCCCCCCAGCGTGAATTATCATAATATCCGGGGCCCTGTCCCAGCGTGCAAATCTATGCACCTCGGGAACCACTCTGTTCCACAACATGCCCCTAACCCCTATCCAGCGGACACTACCTTCTTCCCAGGAAAGACCTAACTGCCTGGCATCGGGTCTAACTTCAGCCCTCCTGGCCCCCCAGTAAACAAATGAATGCCCGAGGATCCAAACTAGGCATCTGCGACCTGAAAACAAAATAGAGAAAAAACATTGCCCCACCAACCTGGACATATGAAAAAACTGAAACAATAAGACCAACACATAGAAAAGAGTGAGCATGAGAGTCAACACAAACGTGACGACAAAGACCCCCCCCCACCTTCTCATCTTCACATTAAATGAGGTCTAACATACAACCTGAAACGATTCGACTCCCACCTACCGATGCGTTTTATCACCTCAGCTCCCAACCCCCATCTTGATGCCTCCGTAGCGGCTCCGATTCGGAAAGAGTGAGATCCGAATCGCCTGGGATCCAGACCTGCCGCTTTCAGACATTTACGAAAAACCGCAATGAACTGAAAGCGCGATAAATACGAGCCATTCCTGTGCATCAAGAAAGGTCCCGCACTGGCAGGCCTGACCGCAATAAATTGTGACACCGCTGAAACCGGGCACAGCCCGGCCACCTCACCCCGCAACAACTCCAGTACTACACCTCTTCCAGCTTGATCCGTTTTAGACTTACGAATCACTAAGCTTACTGACACTTCTGTTACAGTCACCTCGTCTCTGAAAAGTCCCCCCGCGACGTGTTTGGCAGGGCTGACCAATTCCCCTATGCGTAAAGCCCCAAAAAAGGCCAACTGAAAAGCCGCCCGAAACAAGAGTTGCTCATACCCATCCTCACATACCACCGGAATGTGAGCCATAATCGACCATAAAGTGGGGAATGAAACCGGGCGCCGCAGATCTCTGGACTTGCTCCCCCTACGATATCCCTTCATAGCCTGCCTTATGATAAAAGATTTTGTGACATCCACGCCTCCCTGTAGTTTAAACCAAAAGGCCAGACCCGCTAATTTACGATCCACTGACGATACCGATGCCCCTTTCAGAAAGTTTTGAACAATGAAATACAGAACCAATGCTGACACGTCGTCTCGGGGCTCAAGCCCCCCTACCTCCTCCAGCAACGCATTCCATTCCCTCCACGCACCAGCGTATGCGCCCCATGTCGCCTCACTCAGGGATTTCCGGATCAGTCCAGCGGCGACTCCAATGCGATCGTCCATAACCCTGGAGGACAGGGGGTGCCGTGCTGCTCCGCGTCCGGCGCCAATCTCCGAAACTCTTTCCACTGCGAACGAGACAAGGCATCCGCAATCCTATTAGAAACCCCCGGAATGTGTACTGCATAGACAAAAGCATTCAGGCGAAGACATAACAACACCAAGTGCCGTAACAAGCGCACCACCGGAAGGGAGGAGGCCGACAGGGTGTTAATGGCAGAGACAACTCCCAAGTTGTCGCAATGGAAACGCACCTTTGTGTTCCGAAACGCCTCGCCCCAAATTTCCACCGCCATCACAATTGGAAACAATTCCAACAGCGCTAAGTTACGCAACCACCCGGCCTCCCTCCAAGTATCAGGCCAACTACCGGCGCTCCACTTACCCTGGAAGAATGCTCCGTATCCACCGGACCCGGCCGCTTCCGTAAACAACGCCATGTCCGCATTGCTAACAGGGCCCGACATCCACATTGACCTCCCATTGTAAATTCCCAAAAATTCATCCCAAACCCTGAGATCAGCTTGGTGATCCCGAGTCAAACGAACAAAATGTCTGGGGTTACTGACCCCCGCCATGGCTAACGAAAGCTGGCGGCAGAATATCCTTCCCATTGGAATGATTCTGCAGGCAAAGTTTAATTTTCCCAAAAGGGACTGCAGCTCCCTGACCCTAACCTTGCGTCTGCCCCCCATGTCCCTGACTTCTTGCCGTAAAGCCGCAAGCTTTGCTTCCGGCAAACGGCATTCCATGGCTACTGAATCGATCGTGATCCCCAAGAAAACCAATTCTGTCGTGGGACCAACCGTTTTTTCCCGGAGCTAAGGGGATGCCAAAACGATCCGCTACATGCTGTAACGTGCCCAGCAGTACCGCGCATGCGTTAGAACCCGCAGGGCCTATGCACAAAAAATCATCCAAGTAATGGATGACAGAATTAAGCCCGGACACATCCCGCACTACCCATTCCACAAAGGAACTGAAGGTCTCAAAAAGCGCGCACGAGATGGAGCACCCCATTGGTAGACAACGATCGACAAAATACGACCCTTGCCACCTGCAACCCAAGAGGTGCATGCTATCCGGGTGGACCGGAAGTAGACGAAAAGCCGACTCCACATCAACTTTCGCCAACAAAGTTCCCCGTCCATACCTGCGCACCCATACTACTGCGGCATCGAACGATGTGTATGTGACCGCACAGGCCTGCGGATCAATACCATCGTTTACAGACGACCCTTTCGGATGCGAAAGGTGGTGAATTAAACGGAACTTACCGGGTTCCTTTTTGGGCACCACCCCCAGGGGAGACACAATTAAGCCCTCAATGGGCGGGGAAGAAAATGGACCGCCCATCCTGCCCAAAGAAACTTCTTTTTGCAGTTTCTCCGTTACAACCCCCGGAAAAAGCCTAGCCGACTGCAAATTATCGGAAATCGGCGGAACCGTAGTCAAAGAGCACGGGATTCGGAAACCCACCGAGAATCCCTCCCACAGGAGTCTAGCCGACTCCTGGTCCGGGTACCTATTTAGGAAAGGCAACATCCTTCCCGCCCTCACTGGAGTCTTCCCTTTTCCCAGATCCATCCCCGGCCCTGTTTTTTCCTGCCTTGAAACACCTACTGAAGGAATGACTGCCCCCGCATCCTGAGCATTCGTGCTTGAAGCGACAGGACCCTCCAAATCGGCACGAGCTGTCATTGAACTGCCAGCAAACCTCCTTTTTCTTAACGGCCGACGAGCCTGAGGTGGAAGCACCGCCAGCCCCTCCTGGAAAAAACTGACTCCCGCTCCTAGCCGGGGTCATCAGCTTCATCCAAAGCCCTATGTCCTTGTGATCCCATCGAATAGCTGGCCTGACCGCCTTCCGCTGACGAAACTGTTCATCGTAGCGTAACCATGCCATGCCGCCATAGACCCTATATGCCTCCCCAATTGCGTCCAAATAGCAAAACAAAGCCGAGCAGCTCGCCCGCTCCTTTTCACCAACAACGCTAGCTAAGATTGCGAAAGCCTGCAACCAATTATTGAATGTGCGAGGAATAAGGCGATACCGCCGTTTCTCCTCATCCTCTTTCTTACTCTCGTCAGGTTTTACGCGGTCCAAGTTAAATTTCTCAAGGGGGAGCAGGGAAAATATTTCCACGTACTCCCCTTTCCAAATACGTTCCCTCACTTCCTGTTTCAGGTGCGCCCCCAAAGGACCTTCAAAGCACACGTACACCTCGCACTTTGCCGCATCCGCCAATCTTACCTTATCCACCTCCTTGTCACTTTTGTCCGGCGGCTTCTCCCCCGAGGTCCCTCCACTTGGTCCCTGAGGCAAATCCGACGCTACTACCACAGCCTGAGGAGCGGAGGGGACTTCCGTTGGTAGCACCTGTCTCCCTGAACTGTCCCCCACCACTGCCGTCCCCCCAGGTGCCCCCCCACTGCCTAGCTTTTGCAGCAGCTCTCTCAAACCCAGCAATACCTCCCTCGTGAGCCCCTCTGACCCCACACTCCCAGGAGCCCCCCCAACCTGACCTTGGGCCCCCACACCTGACCACACAGAAGGAGAAAATAGAGGAAGCAAAACAGGAGTGCACTCACCAGGCTGCATGGGGCCGTGGACCCCCCCAGCCGCCGGACCGACTTCCACCCCGGCGTCACCGACGTCCTCTTCCACTTCTCCATCCTCCATGCTGCTGGCATCTTCTCTCTGCCTCTCCGCTGGCGTCACGGGAACCGAAAGCCGCCTGTGATCCGGCCGTCCTCTCTCTCCCACAGCCGCCGCCGATCCTCTGGATATAGACAGGCTCGCCGGCCTGCGCCGCTCCGAGCGTCCGACCGCTCTGACGTCATCGGCCTGCGCCCCGGCCTTACCCGGGCTCGCAGGCGCCACCTGTGGCCCGGAGGTGCGCGCCGTCGTATCCCTTCCTCGGGCAGACGTGCCCCTCTCGCAGCGCCGCTCCTCCCTTCGGCTGACGGAGCCACCGGCCGCCTCCCGATCCTTGCCGATGCCCGCTCCAGCTTCTCTTCCCCGCCGGGCTGGCGTGACGACCGGAACATCGCCATCCACGCCAGCCGCACGCTCCGGAATCCGGTCGGAGGAGGATGGGTGAGTCGCCATCTGGCTTGTGGGTCCCATCCCCCTCAGGCTCCGCCTAGGATGGGGATTCCTCCCAGGCTCTCCCCTGGCCAACGCAGGCAATCGTTTAGCAGGGGGGCCTGAAGGTTCCGCAAGCGGGCTCCCATTGCGGCGCTGAGCCTGAGGAGTCCTGTCAGGGGTGAACCGCTCAGGGGGCTTAGACCTCCTAGCGCGCTGTGGGGCAGGTCCTGCTTGTGAAGGACCCTGCTGGACTCCTTGCAATGACTCTGTCACTTGTCTCTGTATCCACTCAGCTCCATGTATCCCAGCAGCAGCCCTCAGCTGGGATAAAAGTTGTTCAAGTTCACTCATCATGTAAAGTAGCACTCCACTGCAAAGATGATGTTCTCAACAGGTTCCACTCGAACTGTTACAGCCCCACCCCATTTACATTACTTTATTAACTATTAGCTCCCCCCCTTTGCACCAAATTCCGGCCAATAATGACCACTTAATTACAGCCATATGCCACACCTTTATGACCACACCTTTAACCCTGACCTTGCTGGTTTGCCTTATCACCCTGTCATGTCTCCCCTGCGCTGACTGCGTCCCTTCTCAGCTGCGGGCTTCTCTTTACTTGCCCTCATAAATGCTCTTTAAAACATGGCTGAATGGGTCCAAATTATCATAGACAAAACCTTCATAGAAGGATGAAATCGTCATAGCCCTAAAGCAGGGGTCTTCAAACTATGGCCCTCCAGTTCAGGAACTACAATTCCCATCATTTCTAGTCATGTCTGTGAATGTCAGAGATTTACAATGCCTCATGGGACGTGTAATTCCGCAACAGCTAGAGGGCCGTAGTTTGGAGATCCCTGCCCTAAAGAAAAGGGGAGAGGGCAACATATTAATCCTGTAATGGTTTTGGAATAAGATTAGGATCGTAAAGATGTGATGGTCCGTGTCCACAAAGTTTTGTTGTGTATGTGAAATTCCATTAAAATTTTCATCTACACGCCATATAACCCTGTGGTGACCTACTATTAATCATTAGAAAATCTATCCAAATCACAATTATTAAATAATTTAAAAAAACTGTCCTTCCAAAATAATGACCTCTGCCTTTCAGGACCTTTTGTGTTTCATGCCACTAAAGTGTATGTCCAGCCAAAACGTAGAATCTATGTCAGGTTCTTACTGTTATGTAGCAAAAATTGAAATTGACGCGCTGAAACGAGTCCGAGTTTTTTTTTGGATTGTACCCTTGTTTTTTTAATGGAATAAAGTTGTATCTGGACCTTTTAGCAGTGGTGTGGCGCTTCAGTTTCAAATCTTGTTGCATTACACTACAAGCCAAGGAGACAGTAGAGATCCTCTGGGGTGAAGAAGCCGCCTGCTCAGGAACCAGATCATTTACACCAACAATAATACCTTTAGATAACAATACCAGTAAAATAATCCTACTGGGCTATCTTTCTACTTTCCTTAACAGGTTTTTAATGTTATCCAGGGTTCCAGTTCAATAAGAGAAGATTTCCCCTCACTTCCTGTCCATGACAATGATTTTTCCAGACAGGAAGTGAGGGGAATTCTCTAAAATGGACACAGAAATAAAAAATACTTTTTTTTTGGGGGGGGGGGGGGGATTGAGGAAGGCTAGAACCAATCTCAACTTTTCATTTGTTGTCTGTGTCCCTTATTAAAATTTCCCCTCACTTCCTGTCTGGTGAAACCACTGTCACTGTGACTTTTCATTTAATTATGTATACACGTTGATAACATCTTGATCTAATTTACGTGCAAATCCAAAAAAAAAAGGAAGTTCCATTTTAAGATGCTGAAGTCAAAAAGAATATTTAAAGAAGCTTAGAGAATTATGGGCTACATGGGTACCTCATCCTATGAGGATACTTCAAAATTTGGAAAACAACAGCTGACGGACTTTAGCGGGGCCATAAGAGGACAATGAATATCCAAGTTAAAATTGTTTAACATACTTTTTCTAAAAGAAAACCATTAGCTCAATTCATATGTTACATGTCCATTATTACTCTTATGTGACTCTATTACTGCTATGTCAAGAGGTTGACGCGTTTCACAATTATAGCTTCCTCAGGACCTCTATATCTTGAGCACAGATAGAGATGGCCTATCCAAAGAGAAAGGCATAGCTGTTAATCATACATCAGCAAAACATCAGCACAATTCACATATCAACTTGCTTTTGGGGTTCTCAGAAAAAAAACAAAAGAAGAAACATTAATCATATGTATATTTAAAGAATTAAAATGTTTGCTGCCTTAATTTTTCTTGAGGACCTAATAGCTTATCTAGCTACACTATTGTTTAAAGTGGTTCGTAAACCCTTACATATACCTAGTAAAGTGACTGAGTGCCTCAGGTGATAGAGATGAAACAAATCTTCCTACATAAGTTGCACCTGTTTATCTGCAGTCTTCTCTTCTCTTCTTCTGTTCAAAGTCCAGAACTTATAAGGCTTGTCTGAGTTTTCAGAAAACAGGGGGCAGAAAGCTGAAGTTACACACTACGGAGCTAAAGGAGAGCTGATTGTAAGGAAGGGACTCGCCACCCTTCAGATAACACACAGGAGCAGAGCTGAGGCTGTCAATCACAACTTATGTACTAGAGCTTCCTCCTCCTTTTTTTTTTTTTTTTTACTTGGTGTCAGGTAATCTTGTCAGTAGTGACTTAGGCTGATAGCAGAGAAATGAAGCTACAGGAAGAAATGACAGTTAGTGCTCTGAATAGTGGTACACACAATAGAGGGATATGCTTTGTGCATATTTCATGCCTGCGGTTTACAACCACTTTAATGTCTCTTTCTCTTTTTCTGTGTAAACAGCTTTGATCTGGTCACCCACGGCGGCATCTCCGCGACCCTGCGCTTTGAGCGAGCGCCGTTCATCACGCAGGAACACACCCTCTGGTTACCATGGGACCGTTTCTTCGTCATGGAGACCATCACCATGCGTCATGAGGAGAATGAGATATCCAGTTGTGACCTGAGCAGTTTCGCTCGCCCCAATCCTGTGCTTTCTCCGGCCCCACTTACTGCGTTTGCCAGCTCGTGTTCTGAGAAAGGGCCGATTGTACCAGAAATACAGGTAGGTACACAAACCCTACAAAAATACAAAGGATGTCAGCCAAACTAACGTGTGACGAAGTTGTGAAACCTAATTAGCCCCAAAGATGTCCATACACAAAATGTAGTGGGAGAGTCCCATGCTGGGTAGAAGGCTGGATTCTTGAGGAAGGAGAGGAGGGGGTTGTGGGGGGGATTGGAGGTGGTAAGTAAATTGGAGCCTATCCCAAAGGGCGAGAAAGTGCCTGGTGATGGGGTTGCGAAGATTTAAGCGGTCAGCCATGCGCAGCCATAATAGGTTGGAGACTGATACGGGGTCACAGTCAACGGAATCGATCGCCACCCATAAACCCCTTGTAGGCATTGGATGGTTTAAAGTGGTTCTAAAGACTCAAGGTTTGTTACCTTAATGCATTTTAAGCATTAAGGTTAAAAACCTGGGTGCAGCTCCCCTCCCAGCCCCCCCTTATACTTACCTGAACCTGATCCAGTGAATTGCATGAGAGCAGCGCCTCTCCCAGGTCTCTCTCTCTCCTCATTGGCTCACACAGCAGTGGGGCTATTGGCTCCTGCTGCTGTCAATCACAGTGAGCCAAAGAGGAGTGAGCAGGGCTGGGCTGAGCCGTGCTTGTGTGTGAATGGACACACAGAGTGCAGCTTGGAAAAGAGCCTGCTCGAGTACCCCCATAGCAAGAGGCTATGGGGGGGGGAGCCAGGACCGCCTACGGGGCACCCAAAAAGAGGAGGATCGGGGCTGCTCTGTGCAAAACAGGATAGGTAAGTATAACAGGTTTGTTATTAAAAAAAAATACATTCTTTCTTTTAGAATCACTTTTAACATACTCTTCTGTTATGTACATATTGGTGTAATATGTGTCATACTCATACTCTTATGTACATATTGGTGTAATATGAGTCATACTCATACTCTTCTCTTATGTACATATTTGTGTAATATGTGTCATACTCATACTCTTCTCTTATGTACATATTGGTGTAATATGTGTCATACTCATACTCTTCTCTTATGTACATATTGGTGTAATATGTGTCATACTCATACTCTTCTCTTATGTACATATTGGTGTAATATGTGTCATACTCATACTCTTCTCTTATGTACATATTGGTGTAAGCCTTTTATTTTAGATTGGCTGCTAAGTGGGAGGGTCTACCTCTACCATAAGCACATGGTGTTTTATTTAGAAATGCTGCATCTCCCTATTCATTTATAAAATAAACCAATCTAAGCAAATATGAAAAGCCTATTACAGGGGATGCCTTTATTGTGACTTATAGCTCTGTGCAAGCTTTTGGGCAAATCACTGAGCCAATCTCATGAAATGCCCTTTTCAAATTCCTGATCTGCCCATGGAATATTGTGCTGGTATAATGATAATATATACCTCCCATCAACAAGGGGTGCTGTCTTTGGGCTGTACAGATGGTGCCACCACAATTTGGATCTCAGGGACTTTTGCACTCTTAGACCTCTGTGCTTCTGAACAAAACATGTGAGTAACAAAGCCCAAATCCTCAGTGATGTGTTTAGTTAATAGAGCAGAAAACTAATAGCATTTAAAATGTGCAACTGGATATGCTGGCTTGGGGCAATGTGCATGTTTTCACCATCGAATGGGTGTTGAAATTTTGCATAGCAAACCTCGAGCACTTTTTAATGGCAGTTGACTACTTTGACACACAAAAGTGATTACCATATTGTTGACCTTTCCTTCTAAAAAATTGTTGCGTCATGAATACCTTGCTTATCCAGGGGCCTTAATTCTGGACATTGTCTTTAGAAGTATAGATAGTATGGAAGCATAGAGACTGTCAACTCTCTCACGGTCAAAGGACATGTCCACTTTTAGTAACACGCACAAGTCCACCAACCCCAGCCCTTCCAACCAGTACTAATTTAGGAATCTTACACCTAGCTGCTTACTTCGCTCGAAACGGTGATGGCCTCCGCCACTTATATTCTCCATTCCGAAACCCTTTGTGGCACAGGCGACATCTGTGCCATAGAATTGTTCATAGAGTTGAATGGAAGACCATACTCTGACATTGGAGACACACTGAAAACAGCCCCTTTCAAGTCTGAGTGCTCAATACACCGAGACATCCAGCACTAAATAGGAGGAGTGAAACAACAGTGGAGGCCACAACGTAACACAAGTGGATGCCACCACCAATACACACTTCCACTGCATAGGAGACTGTGGCTGCCCGCTCATTTGGGCGCCGCCCCCCGATCAATGCGCCCGGACCCTAATATACATGCAGGGCACTGGATGCTTTGATTTTAACGGGTTTTTTTTTTTAGAAGCACATGATTAGAGCCTGAGGCTCTAATTGGTTTAAAAAAAAGGGTGGGCACTGTGCCCTGAGCCCCCCAACTTGAGTGATGTGTGTAGAAGTAGTTGGAGAGGAGGAGGAGGCAGGGGGAGCTTGCAGCTGCTAATGAGCGCGCAGTCTTCGGTGACGTGCAGAGGCAGAGTTGCCATGCAGCCTGAGCTGGGAGAAGAAAGATGGCGATTTCTATCGTTGGAGCATGCCGCGGCCTAGCGCTGCTCATCTGCTGTGCATAGACTTCACGGTGGCCGAGAAGGAGGGGAAGCCGCGATCGTGGATGGAGTAAGTGCAGACCCGGCAGCGGGGGGGTTTGTTTGCCGCCTCCCCAAAAAATGGAGCACCAGCTGCCACTAATAGGAGGAGATGATTAGACCCCTAACATTAGGAGGTCTGACCGCACATTAATGAATGAGTCATCCAAACTAACATGAATCAATCCCTGTCATAAAAAGTTTCTCAGCCAGGTCAAACAATAACCGATATAGAGGAAACACAAAGAAACTCCTTAGTGTAGTAGTTACAAATCCAAAAAGGTATTGTAAAGAAAGGTACTTGCAAACAATATACCAGAGACAGCATATAAAGCAGGATGAAGTCCCTGCTCGACTCCACCCAATGTGTTTCGTCACAAGGGACTTCATTGAGGGGCTAGTGAGGCCACCAAAAAAAAGATTTATACATACTAGTTTAGAATAGGAGGGCTTGACTTTTTATTAGAAGTGCACATTTCCTTCAATAAACAGACTAAACTAAGAGATGTGTGAACCTATTTCCTAGGTTATAGGTGGTGGGCTTTTTATCTACTCCCATGACTCTATCCATGACATGATAAAACCATCACATAACAATAGCTTGGGTTCTTCATCTTGACATTAGAGGCAAGATGTAGACAGCTAGATAGAGTGAACTTTAAGGAGCAGAGCGGAATTAGAGGATTTAGCGACTAATACTGGTACATGACCTGTAAAAATCGGTAAAATAGTGCATCTGGTATATACATTCACCAATATTGGACTTAGTTAAGCGAAGAAAATTGTGAGGTTGCCGTATATATTGGTTTTGTAGCCTTAGACAAAATAACATGGGCTACAAAGAGTAAAAAAAAAAAAAATCACTTATTATCCAAGCTGCTTTTGCCTGGATGGATGCAGCAAATGGTTCTAGGTGGGGCCACCTGCCTAATGGAAGTCATTTGTTTAATTAGCTCAGTAAGACGGTGAAGTGGAGCAGAGTAGCTTTAATGATCAAATCGAGGACTTCCAACCTTTTGCACAATGTTTACATTTAACGGTGGATAAATGAGACTGTCAAGGTGATGGAAGACTTCAATGAGGAGTAAATTAAAGAGTGCTTTACATGCTTGGTGTTATTTACAGCCTCAGGAAAACAACCAGGTTGCCGCATTCTCAGATTGCTTTCCTTCATTGTGAAGTTTGTCACCTGCATGGAGCAAAAGCAGCCATTTTGTGAGATGCAGTGCTCTTTAGCCTGCCAGTGATACATAATTACCTTAGAGACTGTGGCACTGACGATTGTCTGTGGTGGGCAGCAGCATTGGAGCTTGCATAAGCAGTAATGTTGGAGTCTGCAGTGGGTAACAGCATTGGCTTCTGCAGTGGACAATCGCATTGAGGCCTGCAGTGGGCATCAATGTTGGAGCCTGCAGTGGGCAGCAACGTTGGAGCCTGCCTTGGGCATAAGCGTAGGAGCCTGCAGTGGGCATAAGTGTAGGAGCCTGCAGTGGGCATCAATGTAGAAGCCTGCAGTGGGCATCAATGTAGGAACCTGCAGTGGGCATCAATGTAGGAGCCTGCAGTGGGCATCAATGTAGGAGCCTGCAGTGGGCATCAATGTAGGAGCCTGCAGTGGGCATCAATGTAGGAGCCTGCAGTGGGCATCAATGTAGGAGCCTGCAGTGGGCATCAATGTAGGAGCCTGCAGTGGGCATCAATGTAGGAGCCTGCAGTGGGCATCAATGTAGGAGCCTGCAGTGGGCATCAATGTAGGAGCCTGCAGTGGGCATAAAAAGTTTCTCAGCCAGGTCAAACAATAACCGATATAGAGGAAACACAAAGAAACTCCTTAGTGTAGTAGTTACAAATCCAAAAAGGTATTGTAAAGAAAGGTACTTGCAAACAATATACCAGAGACAGCATATAAAGCAGGATGAAGTCCCTGCTCGACTCCACCCAATGTGTTTCGTCACAAGGGACTTCATTGAGGGGCTAGTGAGGCCACCAAAAAAAAGATTTATACATACTAGTTTAGAATAGGAGGGCTTGACTTTTTATTAGAAGTGCACATTTCCTTCAATAAACAGACTAAACTAAGAGATGTGTGAACCTATTTCCTAGGTTATAGGTGGTGGGCTTTTTATCTACTCCCATGACTCTATCCATGACATGATAAAACCATCACATAACAATAGCTTGGGTTCTTCATCTTGACATTAGAGGCAAGATGTAGACAGCTAGATAGAGTGAACTTTAAGGAGCAGAGCGGAATTAGAGGATTTAGCGACTAATACTGGTACATGACCTGTAAAAATCGGTAAAATAGTGCATCTGGTATATACATTCACCAATATTGGACTTAGTTAAGCGAAGAAAATTGTGAGGTTGCCGTATATATTGGTTTTGTAGCCTTAGACAAAATAACATGGGCTACAAAGAGTAAAAAAAAAAAAAATCACTTATTATCCAAGCTGCTTTTGCCTGGATGGATGCAGCAAATGGTTCTAGGTGGGGCCACCTGCCTAATGGAAGTCATTTGTTTAATTAGCTCAGTAAGACGGTGAAGTGGAGCAGAGTAGCTTTAATGATCAAATCGAGGACTTCCAACCTTTTGCACAATGTTTACATTTAACGGTGGATAAATGAGACTGTCAAGGTGATGGAAGACTTCAATGAGGAGTAAATTAAAGAGTGCTTTACATGCTTGGTGTTATTTACAGCCTCAGGAAAACAACCAGGTTGCCGCATTCTCAGATTGCTTTCCTTCATTGTGAAGTTTGTCACCTGCATGGAGCAAAAGCAGCCATTTTGTGAGATGCAGTGCTCTTTAGCCTGCCAGTGATACATAATTACCTTAGAGACTGTGGCACTGACGATTGTCTGTGGTGGGCAGCAGCATTGGAGCTTGCATAAGCAGTAATGTTGGAGTCTGCAGTGGGTAACAGCATTGGCTTCTGCAGTGGACAATCGCATTGAGGCCTGCAGTGGGCATCAATGTTGGAGCCTGCAGTGGGCAGCAACGTTGGAGCCTGCCTTGGGCATAAGCGTAGGAGCCTGCAGTGGGCATAAGTGTAGGAGCCTGCAGTGGGCATCAATGTAGAAGCCTGCAGTGGGCATCAATGTAGGAACCTGCAGTGGGCATCAATGTAGGAGCCTGCAGTGGGCATCAATGTAGGAGCCTGCAGTGGGCATCAATGTAGGAGCCTGCAGTGGGCATCAATGTAGGAGCCTGCAGTGGGCATCAATGTAGGAGCCTGCAGTGGGCATCAATGTAGGAGCCTGCAGTGGGCATCAATGTAGGAGCCTGCAGTGGGCATCAATGTAGGAGCCTGCAGTGGGCATCAATGTAGGAGCCTGCAGTGGGCATCAATGTAGGAGCCTGCAGTGGGCATCAATGTAGGAGCCTGCAGTGGGCATCAATGTAGGAGCCTTCAGTGGGCATCAATGTAGGAGCCTTCAGTGGGCATCAATGTAGGAGCCTTCAGTGGGCATCAATGTAGGAGCCTTCAGTGGGCATCAATGTAGGAGCCTTCAGTGGGCATCAATGTAGGAGCCTTCAGTGGGCATCAATGTAGGAGCCTTCAGTGGGCATCAATGTAGGAGCCTTCAGTGGGCATCAATGTAGGAGCCTTCAGTGGGCATCATCGTAGGAGCTTGCAGTGAGCATTAACGTTGGGCCTGCAGTGGGCATCAGCGTTGAAACCTGCAATGGACATAAACGTTGGAGCCTGCAGTGGGCAGCAACACTGGAGCGAGCAATGGACAGCAGCATTGGACCCTGCAGTGGGTATCAATGTAGGAGCCTGCAGTGAGCATCAACATTGGAGCCTGCAATGGGTATCAGTGTAAGAGCCTGCAATGGGCATCAGTGTAGGTGCCTGTAATGGGCATTAGCATTGGAGTCTGCAGTGGACAGCAACGTTGGATCCTGCGGTGGGCATCAATGTTGGATCCTGCGGTGGGCATCAACGTTGGAGCCTGCAGTGGGCAGCAACCTTGGAGCCAGCAGTGGGCAGCAACCTTGGTGCCAGCAGTGGGCAACAGTGTAGGTGTCTGCAGTGGGCAGCAACGTTGGAACCAGCGGTGAGCAGCAGCATAGGTGCCTGTTAAGGGCATCAGCCACGTTGGAGCCTGCAGCGGGCAGCAATGTTAGAGCCTGCAGCGGGCATCAGCATAGAAGGCTGCAGTGGGTAGCGGCATTGGTGTCTTCATGTCTCTGCTGCAATACGAGCTGCCTGTTTGCAATTTTTTAGTTATAGGTTTAGTTCAACTTCCATAGGTGCACATAGCTATCTTCCTTTAGCTAACTGCCATTCCCTTCGGCAGCCAGGAGCAAAGACAGGAAGTCACAGCTTGGAGCTTACACTAGGCTAAAGATTCTTTCCTCGCCCCCAAGGAACAGCCCTGTGTGTTCAGTCATCATTGTTATGTAGGAGGAAGGAGAGTGTCACATGCTGGCCCATGTCAGAAAGCACCGGGTATTGACCATGTGCAACTGAGGAGGGCGGAGGTTAAGTGAACGTACATTTGCAAAGCACAGGTTAACTGTTATGCCGCGTACACACAAGCGGACTTTCCGGCATACTTGGTCCGGCGGACTGGATTTCGTCGGACAATTCGATCGTGTGTGGGCTCCAGCTGACTTTTTTTTCTCAAAAGTTTGACGGACTTAGATTTTAAACATGTTTCAAATCTATCCGGCGGACTCGAGTCCGGTCGAAAAGTCCGCTCGTCTGTATGCTAGTCCGACGGACAAAAACCGACGCTAGGGCAGCTATTGGCTACTGGCTATGAACTTCCTTGTTTTAGTCCGCTCGTACGTCATCACGTACGAATCTGTCGGACTTTGGTTGATCGTGTGTAGGCAAGTCCGTTCATTCGGAAAGTCCGTCGTAAAGTCTGTCGAAAAGTCCGCCGGGCAAAGTATGCCGTGTGTACGCGGCATAAGTGCCATTTTTGTGCGACTAAAACACAAGACTGTTAAGCACATAACATTGTAACCTTCTCAAACAATTTTATTCATCTTGTTTGGCCTGCCCACAAAACCAAATAAATCCGTGCTTAACATCTTCCACTCTCTAAATCTGCTTGTGAATAGAAAACTTACAGGCTTTCGGAAAAATAAATGCATATTAAGTACGGAGTTCAAAAAAACATGCCCCCTCCCCCCCTCCTGTTCCCAGAGGTTCCGTCAGAACAGTCTCGGCAAACTCAAACACGTTAACATTATGTTTGAAGTTTGCCGTCATTGTTCACTCGCGGCGAGAATACATTTGCAGACGAGATCTTTGAGGGGCAAATTATACGCTTCTGCCTGCCTGGTGGGTTTTTTGTTTTGTGGTCGCACTTAGGCTTGTGTCGTCTATTTGCCGGGCTCTCGCAATCCACTTCAGCACAGCAAAGTCTAATGCCGCTAATCAAAGCAGAGTGGAAAATTGAACTTTGTAAAGCGCTGTTAGTTACAACGGCTCTCAAATGTTTGGAACGCAAGATAAGAGAGCGATTGTTAAAAAAAAAAAAAAAAAAAATAGACCAAAGAAAATTTTAATGCTCAAAATGTTCCGGTCGGACCAGGTAAATATAAATAAAGGCTTTCTGACTGTGCTAGATGTTTGTAATAATGCTGGCTTCCTGGGATTTGTCATTTAAATGGACAATGATGTTTTTTTTATATATACATTTCTGGTATACGTATGTCTAGATTAAAGTCAAAGTTCCGTTTTAAATTGGCTAATTACATTCCAGATGCATTAAAACAAAAGTGTGCAAAGTTTTACAGTTCTTTGGCAAACAAGTCACAGCCTGAGAAGAAAAGCCCGTCCCCTGCCAAAAGACTGCAGAAACAGATGCTTGCTCTCTATGGGAAGCCAGTGGTCTCTCTGCAGAGGTCCAACATGCCCACATCTGCATCGGATCTTTAGCTTTCAACTCATTATATGGGAATGTTAGCTTTGTTTATTGCAGGGTCAGAGGTCTGGGAAAGAAGGTGTGTGTGTGTGTGTGTGGGGGGGGGGGGTTTGCAGAGAGATCACTGCTTCCACACAGAGGGCAAGGGGCATTCTCTACAGCAGTGGTCTCCAAACTGTGGCCCTATGCTTGCCTATATTTGGCCCTTGGGGCATTATTCCACCAACTGACACCAATCAAGGTCAATTGTGGTCCTTACTGGGAAGATACTGGTACCTGCGATCTAGGTTTTATCAAAATACACTATATTGTCAAAAATATTGGGACACCTGCTGTTACACTCATATGAGCTTTAATGGCATCTAAGTCTTAGTCTGTAGTGTTCAATATTGAGCTCTTGAAACCTTTGCACTTCTGGAAGAATGGGTATACATTCCCATAGGCACACTCCTAAACCTTGTGGACAGCCTTCCCAGAAGAGTTGAAGCTGTTATAGCTCAATATTGAACCCTACGGCCTAAGACTAAGCCTAATGGAAAGACAACTGACACCAATGATGGCGCACAAATTGCCCTACTGACACCATCAATGGGGCACTATTCTTCTCACTGATATCAACAAATGGGCACCATTCCTCCTATTAAAACCAATGATGGGGCACTTATGACGGGATATCAAAAACAGAATGAGGGGACAAGGGAGTCCCCAGAAAGCAAAAAAGGGAATGGTCAACAACGGCTTATGGTACAAAAATGCAAAAAAAAGGCTTTATTAAGGCCCCACCCTTAATAAAGCCTTTTTTTTTGCATTTTTGTACCATAAGCCGTTGTTGACCATTCCCTTTTTTGCTTTCTGGGGACTCCCTTGTCCCCTCATTCTGTTTTTGATATAGTGCCATTGCTCATAGGGCAGGTATCCCGTCACATATTGACGAATCGGCTGGTACTCTATTTGCTGATAGTAACTTTGGCGAGTGTGGATTCTAGGACTTTTTACCCCCCATTTTTCACTTATGATGGGGCATTTTCTACTCCCACTGGCCAGAGCCCCCCCCCCCCCCCCCCCCCAAAGGCTGATGGACAGTAAACAGCTTCAACTCTTCCGGGAAGGCTGTACACAAGGTTTAGGAGAGTGTCTATGGGAATGTTTAACCCTTCCTCCAGAAGCGCATTTGTGAGGTCAGGCACTGATGTTGGACGAGAAGGACTGGCTTGCAGTCTCTGCTTTGATTCATCCCAACGGTGTTCTATCGGGTTGAGGTCAGGACTCTGTGCAGGCCAGTCAAGTTCCTCCTCCCCAAACTCGCTCACCCATGTCTTTATGGACCTTGCTTGGACCTCCTCAATTTCTCGTGCGATACCAGATCTTCAGCATGCTCGGAGATGAAAGAATACATTACAATGCAATGCAACACATGACATCACATTTGTATTCTGTCATAGGAGAATTTTCGTAAGTTGATATGAGACTAGCATGCAAAAAAGAAAAAAAACAGCCGATCATTCGTCCGATATTCTTATCATGTGTATGCCGCTTAAAAGAACATTCCTGTGGCCAGTGGAGTCAAAATATCAGTTAATCATATTCGCAAATTGTTTCTGCTTTCCAGGCTTTGCAGGAAGAGATTCCAGTCCCCGGGAGCAAAATTAAGCTGAACTACTTGAGCACCCGAAACGCGGGATACAAGTCGGTTCTGAGGATCAGCTTGACTCATCACATTATTCCTTTCAACCTCATGAAAGTACACCTGATGGTCGCTGTGGAGGGTCGCCTCTTCAGAAAGTGGTTTGCTTCTGCCCCCGAACTCTCTTATTCCTTCATCTGGGACAAGACGGATGTCTACAGCCAGAAGGTCTACGGACTTTCTGAAGCCTTTGGTAAGCTTTAATGGTTGCACTGCTTATAAACCAAAGCAGGCTTCTTTACAGCAAATCTGTCTTACAAAAAAAAAAAAAGACTCTGCAAATAGCAAGCACGCAATTGTTTAAAGCTACAGCAAGCTGATTGTGGCTGCCCAATGTGTCTAGTTCAAGCGTCTCAAACTGGTGGCCCTCCAGCTGTTGCAGAACTACAAGCCCCATGAGGCATTGCAAGGCTGACAGTTACAAGCATGACTCCCACAGGCCAGAGACATGATGGAACTTGTAGTTCCGCAACAGCTGGAGGGCCGCCAGTTTTGAGACCCCTGGTCTAGTTGGTAGTCCTCAGGAGATGTTGACCTGACATTAGAAATCCATTCAGTAGCATCCAACATATGCCTAGAATGGATGCTCAGTACTACAGACCAACTTTAAGGCCTCATGCACACAGGCCGTCAAAAACACGTGTTTACAAGCGCCCTTCTATGTTGGCGAATGTGTCCATGCACACATAGGCATTTACAGGCAAAAAAATTCAGAGGCAGAAAAAATAAATCGCATGCGCCCTTGGAAGGGAAGCGTATGGGCTGGAAAAAAACGAAACCTGCATGAATGCACATTACTGCTAGACGTGGCCTGTGGCCATGCAATGGACAGCCAAATATTTACCTTTTCTTAAAAAGTATTGACTCAGACTTCAAAGCAATGACGTTAAAGAGGAACCTCAGGCTCCCCCAAAAAATTGAATGTCAGCAGCTACAAATACTGTAGCTACTGACTTCTAATATAAGGACACTTGCCTGTCCAGGGATCCGGTGATGTCCTCACCCCAACCGATTGTTCAATCAGCTTCCAGTGCAGGCGCCAAAATCTCTATCTCTAGTAAGGGAAACAGGAAGTGAAGCCTTGTGGCTTCACAGCCAGTTTCCTACGGTGCATGCTCGAGTCACGCTGTGCCTTGTGAATAGTCCCCTAGTCTTCTGGGACCTGTAATGTGTCCCAGAAGACCTCGGACGACGTAGGGGGGGGGGGGCAAACTTCTGGCTCAGATCACTACCCCCCCCCCCCCCCCCCAAAATGTATCAGTGGAGGTGGGGGGAGGGTGCAAACAAGCGGTGCTTCCCCTTTTGGGTGTAGCTCCACTTTAAGGTTGTACAAGTCCGCTGTCTCTGCAATTCTGCTCACTCCTAGATCTCCTGTTCTGCGCTTACATTAGAGAATCAAGGGAGGAGGAGCTGAGCTGCAGAGTCACTGCAGGAAGGAAGGAGCCATGGAGCTGAGCTGCAGAATTGCTGCTCGTAGGGGGAGCTGAGTAGCCGAATGACTCACTGCTGGGAGGGGAGAACTTAAGCTGCAGAATCATTGCTGGGAGGGGAGAGCAGAGACAGCTGAGATGCAGAATCACTGCTTGGAGGGAGCGGAAATGGCTATACTGCATAGTCACTACTAAGAAGGCTAGCAATGGTAGCTGAGCCACACAATCCTAGGTCGGTGCAGGGGTAGCTGAGCTGCAGAATCACTGCTGAGAGGGGAGAGCAGAGAGAGCTGAGCTGCAGAGTCACTTCAGGAAGGAAGGAGCAGGGGGAGCTGAGCTGCAGAGGCACTTCAGGAAGGAAGGAGCAGGGGGAGCTGAGCTGCAGAGTCACTTCAGGAAGGAAGGAGCAGGGGGAGGTGAGCTGCAGAGTCACTTTAGGAAGGAAGGAGCAGGGGGAGCTGAGCTGCAGAGTCACTTCAGGAAGGAAGGAGCAGGGGGAGCTGAGCTGTAGAGGCACTTCAGGAAGGAAGGAGCAGGGGGAGCTGAGCTGCAGAGTCACTTCAGGAAGGAAGGAGCAGGGGGAGCTGAGCTGCAGAGTCACTTCAGGAAGGAAGGAGCAGGGGTAGCTGAGCTGCAGAATCACTGCTGAGAGGGGAAAGCAGAGAGAGCTGAGCTGCAGAGTCACTTCAGGAAGGAAGGAGCAGGGGGAGCTGAGCTGCAGAGTCACTTCAGGAAGGAAGGAGCAGGGGTAGCTGAGCTGCAGAATCACTGCTGAGAGGGGAAAGCAGAGAGAGCTGAGCTGCAGAGTCACTTCAGGAAGGAAGGAGCAGGGGGAGCTGAGCTGCAAAATTGCTGCCAACAGGGGGAGCTTAGCGGCAGAATGACTAACTACTGGGAGGGGAGAGCTAAGTTGCAGAATCACTGCTGGGAGGGGAGAGCAGAGACAGCTGAGATGCAGAATCACTGCTTGGAGGGGGGCGCAGAAATAACTATACTGCATAGTCACTACTAAGAAGGGTAGCAATGGTAGCTGAGCCACACAATTTTAGGTCAGAGCTGAGCTGAGAAATCACTGCTGAGAGAGGAGAGCTGTGCTGCAAAATCACTTGGAGTATGGAGCAGAAATAGCTATACTGCCGAATCACTGCTAGGAAGTGTAGTAGCTGAGCCACAGAATCATAGGTGGGAGCAGGGGGAGCTGCGCTGAAGAGTCACTGTTGGAAGTAGTAGCAGGGGTAGCTGAGCTGCAGAATCGCTGCTGGGAGGGGTTTCTGAGCTGCAGAATATTTGCTGGGACGTGGGAACAGGGGTTGACGAGCTGCACAACCACTGCTGGGAGGGACAGCTGAACTGCAGAATCCTTACTGGTAGATGGGGGGCATGGGGCGCTGAACTGCTGAGAGAATCACTTCAGTGCTTCTGCTGTAATCTTTGAGAATTATTTGCCCCACAGTGCCTGTAGCTACAGAGGGCTTGCTTTACAAGTAATTTACTGCTTAAGAATATGTAATATGTAAAATTACTTGAATGTTTATTAGCTGGCCCCAATTACATTTTAATGAGATCCAGAATATACTGCAAGCTTGGCTCACAGAAGCTGTTGCAAAGGAAGGACTTTCTTCTCCAGATGAAGTGTTGATCTTATTTTTAACTTCAATCTTTATTAACCATAAAAACAATGCATTTTCACCCTGTGACAGTTGATGCAATTGCTGTCTATGGTGTTCCTCTGTCTGAAAGCCATTATGCTACTAATCATGTTAGCAGTGACTGATTAGCTGACCGCTGGTATTCAGAAACCCCCCTCTGTGAAGGAAATTGAGGGTGTTTATGAGCTGTTTTAGCATAATGATATTTTAGCCATGATTGGCACCTGCCAGTGAAAATGCCGCTTCCTGCATCTAGTGGCCTTCAACCATGTTTTTATCTGGATATTTAGGTCAGATCTCTCTCTTTGAATTCCAGTCTCTGTAGGTTATGAATATGAATCATGTCCGGATCTCATTTTGTGGGAGAAAAGAACGGCCATTCTGCAGGGCTATGAAATTGAGGCATCCAAGCTCGGCGGCTGGTCTCTGGATAAACATCATGCGCTCAATATACAGACTGGTGAGTTGAGATTATGGCTTTTCAGAGGTCTCTGCAAGGCCAGAATATTGTTCTTAGATTGACAGGTACTTAAAGAATTGTGATAACATCACAGGGGATGTTGCTCGTCATAATTGGGTAATCCGGCGTCTTAACGAACGTGCCTGGAAAGGTCCTGAGAGGCAAGGGGAATTGGGGGTGCACGCTTACTTCCCTTAAATGCTCAGGCCCTGTACTCATTACTGCATTTGTGAACTAACCTGAAGAGCACACACTTATGTAAATGGATTCCAAGCATGCTTTCTTTATTTAAACTCTGTATGCAGAGAACCCTCTGTCTGCATACAGAATAGAAATTTTAACTACTGTAGCAGCACATTAAAGGGGTTGTAAAGGTAGAAGGTTTTTTTTTTTATCTTAAGCAGTCATTAATGTCTAAACCGCTGGCAACAAAAGTGAGTACACCCCTAAGTGAAAATGTCCAAATTGAGCCCAATTAGCCATTTTCCCTCAGTGTCATAGTTACATAGTTACATAGTAGGTGAGGTTGAAAAAAGACACAAGTCCATCAAGTCCAACCTATGTGTGTGATTATGTGTCAGTATTACATTACATATCCCTGTATATTGCGGTCATTCAGGTGATTATCTAATAGTTTCTTGAAGCTATCAATGCTCCCCGCTGAGACCACCGCCTGTGGAAGGGAATTCCACATCCTTGCCGCTCTTACAGTAAAGAACCCTCTACGTAGTTTAAGGTTAAACCTCTTTTCTTCTAATTGTAATGAGTGGCCACGAGTCTTATTAAACTCTCTTCTGCGAAAAAGTTTTATCCCTATTGTGGGGTCACCAGTACAGTATTTGTAAATTGAAATCATATCCCCTCTCAAGCGTCTCTTCTCCAGAGAGAATAAGTTCAGTGCTCGCAACCTTTCCTCATAACTAAGATCCTCCAGACCCTTTATTAGCTTTGTTGCCCTTCTTTGTACTCGCTCCATTTCCAGTACATCCTTCCTGAGGACTGGTGCCCAGAACTGGACAGCATACTCCAGGTGCGGGCGGACCAGAGTCTTGTAGAGCGGGAGAATTATCGTTTTATCTCTGCAGTTGATCCCCCTTTTAATGCATGCCAATATTCTGTTTGCTTTATTAGCAGCAGCTTGGCATTGCATGCCGTTGCTGAGCCTATCATCCACTAGGACCCCCAAGTCCTTTTCCATCCTAGATTCATGTGACTCATTAGTGTTACAAGGTCTTAGGTGTGAATGAGGAGCAGGTGTGTTAAATTTGGTGTTATCACTCTCACATACTTGTCACTGGAAGTTCAACATGGCACCTCATGGCAAAGAACTCTCTGAGGATCTGAAAAAAAGAATTGTTGCTCTACATAAAGATGGCCTAGGCTATAAGAAGATTGCCAAGACCCTGAAACTGAGCTGCAGCATGGTGGCCAAGACCATACAGAGGTTTAACAGGACAGGTTCCACACAGAACAGGCTTCGCCATGGTCAACCAAAGAAGTTGAGGTCACGTGCTCAGCGTCATATCCAGAGGTTGTCTTTGGGAAATAGACGTATGAGTGCTGCCAGAATTTCTGCAGAGGTTGAAGGGGTGGGGGGGGGGGGGGGTCAGCCTGTCAGTGCTCAGACCATACGCCGCACACTGCATAAAATTGGTCTGCATGGTTGTCTTCCCAGAAGGAAGCCTCTTCTAAAGATGATGCACAAGAAAGCCTGCAAACAGTTTGCTCAAGACAAGCAAACTAAGGGCATGGATTACTAGAGCCATGTCCTGTGGTCTGATGAGACCAAAATAGACTTATTTTGTTCAGATAGTGTTAAGCATTTGTTGAGGCAACCAGACCAGGAGTACAAAGACAAGTGTGTGTTGCCTACAGTCAAGCATGGTGGTGGGAGGGTCATGGTCTGGGGCTGCGTGAGTGCTGCCGGCACTGGGGAGCTATAGTTCATTGAGGGAACCATGAATGCCAAAATGTTCTGTGACATACTGAAGCAGAGCATGATAATGCATTCTATGCATTAAGATAAAAAGCCTTCTATGTGCAACAGCCCCCCTCAGCCCCTCTAACACTTACCTGAGGTCCCTCTCTGTTCAGCAATGTCCACGAGTGTTTCCGCCATCTGACATTCTCCCTCCTGATTGGCTGAGACACAGCAGCGGCGCCATTGGCTGTCGCTGCAGTCAGTCAAAGTCAGCTAGCCAATCAGGGGAGAGAGGGGGCGGGGAGGGCCGGGCTGGGGCTCCGTTTCTGAATGGACACAGGGAGTCGTGACTCGGCTCGGGTGCCCCCATAGCAAGTTGCTTGCTGTGGGGGCACTCAGCAGGAGGGAGGATCCAGGATCACAGAAGAGGGAGCCAAGAGGAGGAGGAATCTGGGGGCTGCCCTGTGCAAATCCACTGCAACATAGCAGGTAAGTATAACATGTTTGTTATTTTTATGGAAGAAAAAAAGGAGACTTCACAATCACTTTAATGATCCCAGGTCTTGAAATGAGGGAAACCCCTTCTTAGGCAGTGGTCACTGGAACAAGCCTCCCTATTGGAGGACTTCACCTCTATTCCTGTTCTGACGCAGACTTACAATTTTGACTTTCTCAGCACTGTCAGTCCCAGTGACAGTGGTCACCAACACAAATAGGAATCTCTTCATAGCAGTAAAAAAAAATTGAACAGGGCCTCTAATCCATCCCCAGGTGATCCGAAACAGGTGATCAGTCACAACATTATGACCACTGACAGGTAAAGTGAATAACATTGATTATCTCATAACAATGGAAACTGAAAGTCGTGGGATATATTAGACAGAGAGTGAACATGTTATCCCTGAAACTGATGTGTTGAAAGCAGGAAAAAATGGGCAAGCGTATGGATTTGAGTGACTTTGACACGGGCCGGATTATAATCGCTAGACGACTGGGTCAAACAACTCCAAAACTGCAGCTCTTGTGGGATTTTCCCTGTCTGCAGTGGTCAGGACCAACCAAAAGTGGTCCAAGAAAGGAAAACCAATGACAAGGTCATGGATGACCTAGACCAGTGATGGCGAACCTTGGCACCCGAGGTGTTTTGGAACTACCTTTCCCATGATGCTCAGCTAGACTGCAGAGTGCATGAGCATCATGGGAAATGTAGTTCCAAAACATCTGGGGTGCCAAGATTCGCCATCACTGACCTAGACTCATTGATGCACGTCTGTAACGAAGGCTGGCCTGTGGTGTTCAGTTCAAAATTAGAGCTACTGTAGATTAAATTGCTAAACAAACAAATGCTGGCTCTGACAGAAAGGTGTCAGAACACACACTACATTCTAGTTTGTTGAATATGGGGCTGCAAAGCAAGTCAGGGTGCCCATGCTGACCCGGGTCCACAGCCAAAAGCGCCCACAATGGGCATGTGGGCATCAGAACTGAACCATTGAGCAATGGAAGAAGGCCTCCAAATTCTCCAGTCGATCTCCACTCCACTCAATCCAATGGAGCATCTGTGGGATGTGCTCGGAAAAGTCCGAACCATGGAGGCCCCATGTCACAACTTAAAGGATCTGCTACAGTGGGCTTGGTGTACTTACTTTTGTTGACATTAATGGCTGTGTGTTGAGTTATTTTGAGGGGACAGCAAATTTACACTGTTATACAAGCTGTACACTCACTACTTTACATTGTAGCAAAGTGCCATTTCTTCAGTGTTGTCACATGAAAAGATTGAATAAAATATTTACAAAAATGTGAGGGGTGTACTCACTTTTGTGAGATACTGTGTGTGTGTATATATATATATATGTATATATATATATATATATATATATATATATATATATATATATATATATATATATATATATATATATATACACACACAATATTGGGTTTTTACTGTATGTACACAGTCTATTACGGATAAACATTTTATTCATGATACAGGACTCACAGAGATATGGAGACAGTACAGCAGTGGATGTCTATATTGTGGCTCCAACTAGGTCAGACTGAGCTGTTTTTAATAAGGGAGCAATTACCGCTCTGACGTGTTAACTATATGAGTGTAAATTTCAGCTTGAGCTACTGAGGGTGATTAAAAACAGGTGGTAAGTAAACAGAAATAAATAAACAAGGAGCTTAAAGCTCCACCTGCTGGCTGGATAAAATAATACAAAATTGTATGCAGCATGTACTGATAGTATTTAATATTTTTTATTATTGGTACAATATTATATTTTATGTTAGTATGGTAGTACTCTATTATATTTAATATTGCCACAATATATTTAATATTAGCACAGATTTATATTTAATATTACTACAGTATTTTCATATTAGTACAGTGTTTTTAATATTACTACAGTTTTAGTCCAGTTTTAGATTGGCTTAAACAAAGTCAAATATCCTAAAAATGTGTATTTAAACAAACACACACAAAAAAAAAAAGTGTACATACTCTTAAAAAAGTGTTTTCCCTCTGAGGGTCTGGATGGTTCTGAGACTCATTACACTTTCAATGTCTTGAACAGGCATCCTACACAAAGGCAACGGAGAAAACCAGTTCATTTCCCAGCAGCCAGCTGTGATCGGCAGCATAATGGGTAATGGGCGACGCAGGAGCATCTCCTGTCCGAGCTGCAATGGCCTCGCAGATGGTAACAAACTCCTGGCGCCGGTCGCCTTGACGTGCGGTGCAGATGGCAGTCTGTATGTCGGCGATTTCAACTATATACGTAGAATCTTTCCTTCCGGCAATGTCACAAACATCCTGGAGTTAAGGTAACCGCAGAGCAAACATTTGTCGCTTTATTGCAAGTTATGTAGTCTGGAAATCTGTGTGTTCATTTAAAAAAAAATGCTTCTGTTCTACTATTTAAAGTTACGCTGATTCGTTCTGTCTCTGTGGAGAATGTTTTTTTTTATTTTAGAGATTATTATGC
This sequence comes from Lithobates septentrionalis, assembly GCA_037952835.1. NCBI lineage: Eukaryota > Metazoa > Chordata > Amphibia > Anura > Ranidae > Lithobates > Lithobates septentrionalis. The sequence goes on from JBBDGP010003058.1 coordinate 421,511, forward strand.
AGGTTTAAAAAAAATGTAGTTACATTGTAATTTGTCATTTTACTTTATATACGATGCTTAACAGAATTTGTATTTTTTGAGTTCTTTCCTGGAAAACATTGGGCTTTACTTCTAGCTGAGAGCCTGACCTTCAGTGTTTAGTCTCGGACTTTTTTTTGGATTTACCTTAATTTTTATTCTCCTACGTAATTCTCACCTATTTTATATTCCTAACACACTTCCTGTTCTAGGGTGACAACGCGGCTCCGTCATATTCTATAATAAAAGGAGAATGTAAGAGGAGCTTTGTGATTAGCTGGATGTTGGGACCAAAAGCACCAAAAGTCCCTGCCCCGCTATTCCCTTGCTAGAACAGTGACCCTTCTGCTGAAGCTGTACCCCCCCCTGCCATACTGTACCCCACTACGTCCCAGAGGCCTCCACAAAACATTCCCAACTATTGACCTTTATATTCCCAAGGAAGGAATGTCCAGACATAAATAAGGTTGCTGCACGTTACATGGTGGAATGGCACAACGGTCACATCACCTTGACATACTATGCAGGGTCACTTGATAGTACAAATGGTGTGACCATAGATGTAATGCAAAACCTCACGTGTAAAGAACCACAGTGATATCATTTTACTGCATTGCAAGATAAGGTGATTAAATCGCCAATGCAGTAACTGCAAATAGTAATAACAAACAAAGAAAAAAAAAAAATATATATATATATAATGAGATGAAAAAAACTCATAAAACAAAGTGAACTATCAAATGGTTGGGAATTGATAGCTAAGCAACAATAAGTGAAGCAAAAATTGTATTCATAAAATAACATCAAAGACCATATATGACGACATGGTGACTTGAAAAAACTTGGTGCAGACAATTTGTCAGTAGATAATCCACCACCGAAATATATAAGGCTTACCGGAAAAGTTGAACCCCAAATAGGCGTACGCCTAATGAGTCAGTAAGGCTTGTGGTGTAATACACCCAGAGGGATCATTCAGCACAAACGATATCCAGGACTTGCTTGCTACATTTGCATAGGTGTGGGGTGCTTGGCTCCCAGGCCCCACTGTACTATGGCTCCCCCCAACCTGACTTATATCTCAGTCCTGACTCACCCACGACATCACTACAGGAGGGCTCTAACTAAAAGGGGCCTAGTACCTGACGACACTACCTTCTGTAAACAGACACTTTCCTGGAACAGAGCCACCTAGTGGCATACTGGCTAACTGCACCTGCCTACAAGCCAGCATTGTCACCCTAGGACAGGAAGTGTGTTACTGGCAGGATTACCAGGTGAAAAAAAAAAAGAGAGCCTGAAAAAAAAAACTAATGTAGCCACTAAGGACTGGCCAGCTACAGTGGATTACATTTGTCTTCTTGAGTTTAGATAAACTTTAATTTTGAAAACTGTGTGTTACTTAAGGTGCAACTACAGCCAAAACATATATATTCTTTTTTAGATTGGATAGAGCAGGGAAGGGGTAGACTATCTGTCAAGTTTTAATGCTATCTGTGGCCCCATCAGGGATACTCCATCTACATCTCATGTGTTGAAGAATGGGCCCTTAATTAAAGGAAATCTAATGTATATATAGAAGGGAGATGTCCAATGACGATCACCGTATCTGCAGCCCTTGGTAGAGAGATGGAACACATGTTTCTATAGGAACAGCTCTCCCAGAAATCGGCTATCTTTTGGAGATTAAAAAAAGTTTACAAATTTCATATCTTGAAAATGGTTTTCCATGATTGTAACAAAATATTGATGTTGGCCTTTGTAACTAATCAGATTCATGTTTCCATGTGGTGGAAAGATGAACAGGTATGGGTTTTTATGGCCGCCGAAGACCACCTTTCTCTTATATAGATTTCAAAGCTCCTGTTACCCTTACATTCTTACATCACCTGCTTGTCTTGTCTTGTCTCTGTCATCTTATATTTTTAATTTCTTTGTACCTGACATTTTCCTGGCTTTTTTGGAAAATGCTGCATTTTTTTTTTAACCTTTATGGAATGCTCATACTTAATACCAACTGTCATGGGACCCTTCTTTTTGCCATAATGTCAAGGTGCCTCCCCATTGACAGTACTGTCATGGTGCAATCATCTTAACAATATGGTCATGGCACATTGGCATTCGTTTCCTTCGATAATATAAGCACCGTCATAGGACCCTCACCTTGCCTCCATTGTCACGAGGCCTGCATAATGTCAGCACTGTTAAGGCACATTGGCATTAGTCCCCTCCACCATTGCAAGCACCATCATAGGAATCTGACCTTGGCTGCACTGTGATGAGGCCTCCACAATGTCAGTACTTGTTAAGGCACATTGGCATTAGTCCCACTCCACCATTGCAAGCACTGTCATAGGATTCCAACCTTGGCTGTATTGTAATAAGGCCTCTACCATTTCAGTACTGGTCTGACACATTGAGATTAGTTCCCTCCACCATTGCAAGCACTGTCATAGGATTCCAACCTTGGCTGTATTGTAATAAGGCCTCCACCATTTCAGTACTGGTCTGACACATTGAGATTAGTTCCCTCCACCATTGCAAGCACTGTCATAGGATTCCAACCTTGGCTGTATTGTAATAAGGCCTCCACCATTTCAGTAATGTTATGACACATTGAGATTAGTTCCCTCCACCATTGCAAGCACTGTCATAGGATTCCAACCTTGGCTGTATTGTAATAAGGCCTCCACCATTTCAGTACTGGTCTGACACATTGAGATTAGTTCCCTCCACCATTGCAAGCACTGTCATAGGACTCTGACCTTGGCTCTACTGTCATGATGCCTTAACACTGACAGTAATGTCATGGTACATTAGCATTAGTCCCCTCCATGAGTGTGTGCCCTGGACCCCCCTTGGCCGAACTGTCGTGGGGCCTCCACACTGACAGCACTGTCATGATATGTTGCCATTATTGCCATCCACCTTTTAATCGCAGTCATATAAGATTATAACCTTGCCCATACTGTCATGACACCCTTTGGCATTCACCCCCACCACCGTTGTAAGCACTGTCATAAGACTCAGCGTGCCCATATGGTCATGAGCCCTCAACATTAAAAGTACTGGCATGGTACATTGGCATTAGTCCCCTACACCATTGTAACCACTGTCATAGGACCCTCATCTTGCCCATGCTATCATGAGGCCTCCACAATGACAGTACTGCTGTGGGTACAGTCAATTTTGCATTACTATCATAGCTTCCTCTCATTTGCAGCACTGTCATGGTACTTTTACCTTGGCTCTAATGCCATGGCCTGCACACGGACAGTACTGCTGTGGGTACAGTCAACTTTGCATTACCATCATAGCTTCTTATTTGCAGCACTGTCATGGCACTTTCACCTTGGCTCTAATGTCATGGCTCCTCCATATTGCCAATACTATCATGGCTTCCCACATTATAAGTATATATAATGGAGCCCTCGTGTTACTCTTAAAGCCAGATTGCATGCTTCTTTTTTGAAGTTATTTAATGGCACCCAGTTTTAGCAGTACTCTCATGGTATCCACAGTTGTTCACATTGCTAGAATTGGTGCCCCTGTAATAGCATTGTCATGGTGCCTCTACATTTGTGATACTGCCATTGCATTCCCACTTTGGCACTATCTTGTTGTTCCCACATTTTCAGTTCTTTTGTGTTGCCCGAGTATTTGAAGCTTCATCATGGCTTTCTCACATACAATGGAGTCATTTTATCTTCACATTCACCATTGCGTGTGCTCTCCATATCATCAAAGCTTTCCTTCAACACTCACTCACTGTCAGCCCCACAGTTTCAGAATTGTTGAAGAAATTCCAGGACTTCTGCCTCATAATTATATTCAATCCAAGGGTTTTGTACAATAGACCCTATGAATGGTTTACTTTGCCTATAGCAATATCTCCATGCAGTTCTCTAACTGGCTTTGGCAACATAGGAAAAAGAAGAAGCTGTTTTGTTGCTATGGGCAGACATGAGTTCGATTCTCTAGGATTTTCTTTCTCTCTTCTTTAGGTCAATAACTGTTGTCTCTTCTTCCTGTCTGTTAGTAACATCTGTTTTTCCTTATTTCTCTTGCCACCTCTCAGAAATAAAGATTTCAGACATAGGTAAGAGAACCTGTCCTTTCTGTATTATCCTGCAGCTTCCTGTGTTTGTGGCGCTTAGTAATGCTAATACTGTCCAGTTGTTTTGTAATGTATATTATTATAGGCTTTAAAGAGTATGAAAAGCTTATTATAAGAATGCCAATAGGTTGTGTGCTTGTTTTCGATGGCATCCGTTGGAGAAGCTTCTGAAATCATTCAGAGTTCATTCACAGTTGGCCACCTTCTAACCTGTATTTGGCCTGCTTCAGATGGGTTTTACATTCCTATAGACTTGCATAGGGATGCAAAATCTTTTAGGTACGAACAGAAGCTCACCAACACAGGTTTTAACTCCAGTCCAACAGCCCAGCACTCAACTGGTACATAGCAACATTACCATATAAGTTTATATTTTAACCACAAAAAGTTAAAAGATAATTTGTATTTAGCTGATCTTGTTCCTCTTCTTATATATAAAGCTATAGTTCTTGTATAGATAGCAGTATATGATAAATTAATTTTAAATCTATTCCTTGGTTTTGGATGCTTTTATACAGAAGTAATGCTTTTATTTTGGCCTTTTCTTGCATTCCATGTGCTCTTTTTATGTTGGCAATGCTGTTTGTGGCACCCCAGACTGGCAGTGTTGCTTTACTGCTTTTTCCTGTATTTGCAGCGCTGTCATGGCTCATTATGTCTAAATTTAAAATACCAGATTAATGTTTGACCTTTGAAAAAGAATGGGAAAAAAAATGACCTCTTCTAACGCGCTTGCTCCCACTTTGTTTATGAAGATGCATTCCCCAAAATCTGTGGGGAAACCAACGCTTTTTGGAGGTGTTGATCTTCTGTGTCCCCCAAAGCACTCACTGGTTCCTCTCACTGACCCCTTCATCACTGCTGTGTCCTGTAGCGACCTTGAGGCCATTGACACCTGAAATCCTGGTAGGCTTTGGGGGTATTTCTTCATCAATGTTATGGTGCGGGTAGCAGAAAAAGGGGTGCATTTACCTTCCCCTTTTCTGATAAAAGGTTAACGCCCCGCTCTGGGCAGCATAAAATTTGCCTTGCAATGGGGTATCCAAACTTTTAACCATTAAAGTGTGAGGGGACCCCACTGCAGGGGGATATGTTTTTTTTTTTTTTCACTTTAATTTGTCATTTTAGATTTGTGACTTTTAAGGTGAATTTTAATATTGAAATAAAACTTTTTTTTTTATGATAGATTACAATATACCGTATATACTCGAGTATAAGTCGAGTTTTTCAGCACTTTTTTTGTGCTGAAAGTGCCCCCCTTGACTTATACTCGAGTCAAGCACTTTTCTGCAGCAAAAAATTTCATTTTCCGAACCGACTTTGGGGCCCCGTATCTCGGGGCCACTTGGTTCTAGGAACGCTGGAAGGCTGGAGTTCCTAGCACTAAGTGGCCCCGAGATTTGGGGCCCCAAAACTGGTTCGGAAAATGTCATTCTCTGATGCAGAAAAGTGCTTGACATTTTCTGAACCGATTTTAGGGGCCCCGTATCTCTGAGCCACTTGGTGCTAGAAACCCCAGCTTTGGATATTGTATGGTGCTAGTTCCACTGGGTTTGCACACCAAATTTGGGGTTCCTAGCACTAAGTGGCCCCGAGATGTGGGGCCCCAAATTTGGTCAACTGTATCCACCTGCGGCAATGTCATTTCGGGACCTTTTGGGTTCAGAGACCCCAAATTTTGGCTGCAGCTAGGGGGCATCTAGGAACCCTTAACTACCGAGTTTGAAGTTCGGGGGACCTATGGCTGCAAATGGGCACAGTGGGGCTGCAAATGGGCATTGTTGACCCTCTTTTCCACTTACAGTAGCTGTGCATTTCTCACCCTCGTCTTATACTCGGGTCACTAAGTTTTTCCCATTTTTTTTTTGGTCAATTAGGGCCTCGACTTATACTCGGAACGACTTATACTCGAGTATATACGGTATTTGCTTTGGTTTTATTACCACTTTAAGTGTTGTATTGCATTGGCATTTGTTCTCTGTGAGTGGAGGCAAACAATATTGCTATTAGTCTATTTTCTATGCAGGTCAAATGTTTTTATTTCATACAGAATAGAGTAAATCAGAAAATACTGCATTATGGCCACTAGATGGGTTTGATGATTATTTGAAATAAATGTTTATTTACATGCAGTTTCAAAGGTCAAATTGCTCTGTGATTTTATTTTTATTTTTTAATACAGCCCTAAATATTCCAAAACAACACATGTTCACCTTATTGACTGATACTTTGCATGTTGAACATACACCTTTCAAAGTGTGCAGCAGCTTCAATACATTGAGTCAGTTGGCTCACTGAAAACAATGCACTCCCTGTGCGGCTTGCATCTCAGCTGCTGTTAAGCAATGAAGGTTGAATGAGCCAGTTACTGAGCTCCCTCTAGTGGTTGCGTTGCAAATCTCTATCTTTACTAGAATAGCAAAAATAACGAAGAGCAAACATCTAAAAAGATATATTTAAGGTGAACTTCTTTGAACGATTTTATTTATTTATTTTTCATGTGCAAAAATTCAAAGCAAGTACTTGCTATAAAAATGTTCCTTTAATTGTAGAAGGAAATTATGCTGGTTAAACTGTTGAGATGTGCCCTAATGTAATTAATCATCAGTAGAGATTGTGATGCCCCTGTGTAGGTCTTGGCGTATCACACTTTGTCACCAGATTAGCGTCCTGCATGCCGTTATGGATAGAAGGAAGGATGGGATGGTTACGTCAGTCAGGCCCCTTATGGTTGGAATCCCCTAATTTAAGACGGAGGATGGCTGCTTAATTGCCCGGCTCACTGCGATATCTACCGTGGGACGTGATTGATGAGGGTGCTGCTTCTCGTTTTTCCCACCTCTCTGAAATGGCAATGAGCTGAAATATTAAACCCTCGATTACAATGTGTCTTTCATGGGTACTTAGCTCCTTCGCCGTTTATTTAAGAAATATTGATGGATGGGTGTAATATTTCCTTGTCATTAGAAAAACACTACTATGAAATCCACCAGTCTTGACTAGCAGTGTATTAGGTGGGTAGACCGATGGATGCTCCCAGTCAGCGGTGGTCGCACGGTGTTTTGCAAATTCTGCTCATTGCCGAGGATGAGTTTAGCATTTCATAGGTCCCTCAAAGTTCTGACAGTTGTTTACGGTGAGAGAGGAGGTGTCAAGGCATTTCATAGGTCTCTCAGTTTAGCATTTCATAGGTCCCTCAAAGTTCTGACAGTTGATTACGGTGAGAGAGGAGGTGTCAAGGCAGCTAAATTCTGATGGTGAAACAAATCCCAAGGCAAGGAATAGCACGGATTGGTTTTTAATTAACATTTGGAGCATCTCATATTACTTATGGCCAATTTAAAGTATAACTAAAGGGAAACCCGTTAAGGAGATTTACCCTCTCTGTTTGTCCTGTTTACCATTATTAATGAAAGTGAAAGAAAATCCCAACTTTTGGGTTGTCCCCCGAAAAGTAATAGAGAGGACATCTTCCAATGGGGACACTAGTTATGGTGACTTTGGGGATTCCCAAGAATTCCCTTAATTTGCAGGGATTTCTTCACACTTTCTGTTTGGGTATGGGACAGGAAGTAAAGGGAAATCTCCGCAATGGGACACAGATGGTGAAAAGAAAAAATCTGACGAGTTATAACCCTCCCTTACTCTACTCCCTTACTCTCCCTTAAAATATAGATGGACAAATCTCCCACCGTGCCCATTTTAACCTCAATAGTGTCTGCATGTGATTGGATGCAGCCGCCATTCAGCCGAAAAGTTTTCACCTGTCTCCTATGGCTTTTCAATGAAGGGATGCTGGGTGGGAGAAAGCCATTTAGGCCTCCCACTAAGCGACCTTTGGTCGGTTCCTCGGGAACCACAGAAATTCCTGTAAGAATACACATCTCTCTTGTATGTCGACAATATGTACTTAGTCTGGAGTTGAGCTTTAAGTTAATAAAATGTAAAAGAACATCCATAACTTAAATTGATGGATGAATAACATAGCAAGGACAGATCATTTCTAAGCCTAAAAAGCCTCACTGTCACACTAAAATCAGCCAGAGTACAGAGCAAATAGCATTCAATTTGCCTAATAATTTTCCCATTACCCACTCAGAGGCCTTTAGAAGGTTAGGGCCCAGCGGTATGAAAAGGCCGGCTTTGGAACACGAGTATTTAAGTGTCCCCAGAACGCAGCCTGTGTGGTTTCAACCCTCGCTGAACTCCATTTGTGTCGGTGTGCTCAGGAAGTTGTTTAAATACTGTTGTGGGATTTATCAAGTTCACCTAGTTTCAGAAGTCAAATCTCTTGTACACTCCGAAGTCTAGTTCATGTACAATAAAACTCTGCGTGATCCTGTTTAGTCTCAGGGAGGTTCTGTTGTGGTCTTGTATATCAGTTTAATTACTCCATTCCAGCTGTCTCTGTTATTTCGTGTTGTAATGGCTTGTTTATCCTTAAAAGTATTTGCTTTCAGACATCACACCGTCCTTTTGATTATTTGCTAAAATTACACACAGCCATTAGAAGACCATTGGGCTTTTTTCACAGAAATGGTTTCAATAGTTTTTAGTTGTCATTGAATTAAAAATCCAGCCAGTGTTTTTGGTTTTAGCTTTGGATAGAGTAGCAAGGAGATTTTCTTGCATTTCATGTCTACAAGAACACAACAGGAAATTGGTGGAAATCTTTCCAAATGAGGGTCAAAACCCACCTCTGACCGTTGTCTTTAGAACAGGTGTCTCAGTTGGAATGCCTCTTATTCCTGGGACAACCACAACACTTTGGATTCCCTCTCACTTTCTCAGCTAAAACTTCCACCTTTCCTTACTGTTTATCAGCTAAAACTTCCACCTTTCCTTACTGTTTATCAGCTAAAACTTCCACCTTTCCTTACTGTTTATCAGCTAAAACTTCCACCTTTCCTTACTGTTTATCAGCTAAAACTTCCATGCAAAGCGTTCTTTCGCTTTCAGCTTGCATGTGGTGATCCAGTATGAAGATATTGTTAGTCTAGGTCAGCCTTTCTCAACCTTTTCAACACAGAGGAACCCTGGAAATAACGTTCTGGTCTCAGGGAACCCTTGGTAAAAATCACTACATCTACAACTCATTATATATTAGTGTGATGGACAGTGGGAAGAATGCTCCTTACACTTGTGGTCATTGGGAAGAATTAACCCCTTACAGATAGCTAAAAGAGATCAATGGTGCCAGTGGGAACTAATCTGAGAGGGAGAAGTTTTCAGTGCTCAGGGAACCCCTAACAACCTCTGGAGGAACTCTGGGGTTCCAAGTAACCCTAGTTGAGAAACCCTAGTCTAGCTTTAAATAACAATGTTATGGTTTAAAAAAAATATATATAAACAAGGCCTGGGGAATGCCCAGGAAAAAATTCCAAGCCTACTTACCACCAGCTCGCAGACAACCAAATTAACCTGTCTAACAGTATGCGTTAAAAACAGGGGTTTAGTCCGCACGCATTTGCAAACACATGCGTAAGCCACAGAGCCTCGTCACGGCACCCTGATATCTGTGGTCCTAACACTAAAATATGAGTGTCCCCACAGTGGAGGCACATGCATTCTGATGGATAAATGAGGGCAGGTGGACTGAAGGGCAGCCCACCCCTTCTTAAAGGTACAGGAGCACACCAGACACCCAGCAAATAGCACAATGGCTGCAAAGGTGCTGGTGCGTTGCTGGATCAATACACACACCAAGGTGATCTCAAAAAACTTGCCACCACCCTCATTTATAGCTGGCTATCGCAGTAAGCGGCATTGGAGGGCTACAAACAGATATAAACAAGGCCTGGGGAATGCCCAGGAAAAAATTCCAAGCCTACTTACCACCAGCTCGCAGACAACCAAATTAACCTGTCTAACAGTATGCGTTATATTTGTTTGGCTTCCTTCCCTATGAAGGCAGAGAGAAAATGATAGATGTACAGCACCTACCACAGAGGCATAATTACCTCCATCCCGTAGATACACCTACAAAGAAATACCAAAAATATTTGCCCCCTCAGATTTTATTAGGGTCAAAAGGCAAGTAGAACATATGAAATATAAAAGGTCATTTTCTTTATTACAAATATCCAATACAGATGTTAAAAACAGAGAAGTGCACCAAAGCAAGGCAGAGATATTGCATACGATTGTTCCAAAATACAGTAATACATTTCTACATGCTAGAGTACAAAATACAGTTGTAAGACAACTCTGTATGGTGGAAAATATCACACTCTCAATCTGTTTCATGAAACAAGGTTCACTTCGTTTGGAGTTTGATGTTGCTGGCAGAGTGTCTGTAAATAAATCCATAAGATTAGAAGAAAAAAAATCCATAAAATCCCAGGGGCAAATATTTTTGGTACTTCTTTGTAATATAGAAAATGATGAGATAAAAGTTTAGTGGTATCATTGTGTCTCCCGATCCCAATCCTGACGTGTTCCTTCAACTTTATTGCAGCCACAGCCCGGCACACAAATATTACCTGGCCACAGACCCAGTCACGGGCGCCATCCTTCTCTCTGACACCAACAGCCGCCGGGTCTACAGAGTCAAGTCTATCACAGTGGTGAAGGACGTTGTGAAGAATTCGGAAGTGGTGGCCGGGACAGGAGACCAGTGCCTTCCGTTTGATGACACGCGTTGCGGAGATGGTGGGAAAGCCACAGAAGCTTCACTCAACAATCCTAGAGGTAATGCTGGGTTCACAAGTTCCAGAAATATAGCTGCTCATTATAACTGCTTTTGGAAAGCCTCGTATCTTCATGTAAGTCTATTTCCAATATGGGTACCTGGTGGCTTCTTATGGACTTGGATAGATGGGTGTTATCTTCCTGCAATTGTGCAATTAAAGCTCACATCAATCCTACCTAAGGGGATTCATACTTAAAATCTACGTTTAGTTATTTTGCTTCTAATCAGCACAAGGGACGCTGCTTACGTTGAATGAGAAGTGTTGCTTGCATTGATGACTTCTAGCTTCGTTGAAATATTCCATCCTTTTCCCACCAACCCCATAATCTTCCAATACTGCAGGGTTTATACAGCCGTTGAACATGTCATAGGCACTTGTCAAGAGTGTCGACTATGCTGTGCTCTTTTAGCTCCTTCCCTCCAATCGCAGAAGCTGTACTATAGCTTCCAGAAAGGAAAATTGCTCTATGGATGGAGGACGGGAGGATGAATGAAAGGTCCACCTCTTCTATTATAGAGAGCTTTTCATTGCTGGAAGCTGTAGTACAGCTTCTATGAATGGAAGAGGGGAGTGGAAAGGGCAGGTAAAGTTGGCAATCCTGATGAGAGCCCGGAAGGTCCAGTGGCTCAGCACCGGAAGATTATGGCATTAGGGGGTGGGCAAAGGATGGAAGATTTCAACTAAGACGGCAGCCACCAACACAAAGGACACTTTTTATTCACTGTAAGTACCATCAACTGTGCTGATTTAAAAAAAAAAAAAATGTAGGCTTTTACTAGGGACCATTTTGATGTTGCATTTGACACGTTTTGTGCTTCTTTGCTTGCAGCAGGTCCTATTGAGATGCAGTAGGTAAAACTCAGCCCTTTACTGCTTTTTGGGCTTGAAAGCAGCTGTTTGATTAGTGCTACATTTGCAAAAGGCCATTAAGAAAAACAGGTCTCACCCCTTTATGTTTTATGATCATGCTCTTGGTACTGCTTGCTACAAAGCGGTAGAAGAGGTTTTCCTCGGCTATCCTAAAGATTTTTCATTTGTCAGTGTAGTATGTTGTAGTGTGCAGTATAACCCCACAGTTAATGACTTCCTGTGTCCCTCAATGGACTTCAAGAAAAGGCTTTTATGGTGAGTGCAAAATTCCTTTATTTGGGCCTGTTTACCTCTTTATGGGTCATAAGGAGTAGATCAGATCCAGTAAGGTTTATTTCTCAGGTTTTCAGTCAGTTTCTTCACAAAATGCCAGGAGGACTCACATTAGCATACAAAAAGATGTACTTAATGCACCATAAACTGTTCCTTCCCCGCCAAAAAAAAAAGAAAATCTCTTGACGTAGCTGTCTTCAATCATTCCCAAACCACAAGTGCCTTTTAAATCAAGCCATATGAAGCCTCGACTACATTTTCATAATTTAATTGTACTCCTTGTCCACAGCTAATGTCTCCTCCATATGCAAAATTGCACGTTCTGAATTTCTATTTCCAAAGGGATCGTTTTCAAGAAAAAGTTCTCCGCAAAGACTTTGTCATGGCAGCAAACCGTGACGCGGGTCCAGAGCAGAAAGTCTTAAGATTAAGGAACTCAATATTGCAGCGCCCTGTCCCGTGTCACTCTTTATCCACATTTTTAGATTAATAGATTGCAGGCCTTTTTTTTCCTTTATAGATACAGTTATTGTATTTTATATGGATCTTAATAAAGGTTCTATGCATAGATAATACTGTGACATATGCATATGCAGCTCAGAGACGATTGCCCGTGGGCAGTTAAGAAGCATTTAATGAAGAGATGTGTTGGGTATCTTCTACAATACATATAAAGAGATTTACTAAAACTAGTGCACAATGAATCTGGTACAGCTGTGCATGGTAGCCAATCAGCTTCTAACTTCAGCTTGTTCAATTAAGCATTGACAACAAAAACTGAAATCTAATTGGTTTCTATGCAGAGCTGCACCACATTTTGCACTCTCCGGTTTTAGCAACTACTTCAAAAGAGAGTCAAATACTTATCACAGCCCCCTCCTCTTATTACTTGTCATAGCCTTTTAATCCTCTGGGTGTTACTGTCTGTGCTGGCCAAGCTCCCCTGCCCCTCCCCTCACTTCTTTACACCATTTTTTGTAGCTGCTGGGGAAAAAGTCTCAGCCCTTTGTTCTCCACAGGAACCCCTAAAAAAATGTTTTAGTCTCCTGAAACCCTTACTAAAACCAATTATTTGGGGGTCAATGGGGAAAATGTGGCTTAGATCGGTGGCCGGTAGGAAGAATGTCTCCCCTACAGTGGTTGACAGAATGCCACCCTTAAAAACAGCTAAAAGATAATTGTGCCATGCTTCTGGTTTTGCCAAGTGGCATTGGCCCTGGAACTAGGCAGGCACCATCCAATGGGAGGTTATTATTATTATACAGGATTTATATAGCGCCAACAGTTTACCCAGCCCTTTACAATATAAAAAGGTGATAATACAGTTATAATACAATAAAATATAAGAGGATTAAGAGGGCCCTGCTCAGAAGAGCTTACAATCTAATAGTGTGGGGCAGGTGGTACAAAAGGTTATAACTGTGGGGAATGAGCTGATGGCAGTGGTAGAAGATTAGTTGGAGATGTGATAGGCTTTCCTGAAGAAATTAGTTTTCAGGGGTCACCTAAAGGTAGCAAGAGTAGGGGATAGCTGGACAGGTGGAGGTAGCAAGTTCCAGAGGATGGGAGAGACTCTGGAGAAATCCTGGAGACGAGCATAGGAGGAGGAGACGAGAGCTTGAGAGTAGGAGGTAGTAGGAGAGCGGAAAGGATGATTTGGGCGATATTATTAATCAGCCCCTAGCAACCTCCGGAGGAACCCTACGCTTCCATAAAACCCTGGTTGAGTATGGCTTCTATAGAGGGTCACTTGAGAGACAGCTCTGAGTCTGCTGGAGCTGTTGACTTTTCATCCAAGATGGTGGCACACAGAAGCAGTCCAAAAAGTTTTTGGATATCTACACAAGGGAGGCTTTTACAGGTAAATAAGATGAATAAAATATCTTAAATGCACATCAAATCTTATGGGAAGATTGTGTTGATGTTGAAATGAATGCTTGGTGACAGGGTCTCCTTAAAATGGTTCTAAAGGCTGAAGGCTTTTTACCTTAATACATCCCCCCAAGCTCCGCCTTATGCTTACCTAAGGCCGATCTTAATCCAGCACTGATCACAGGAGCAGCAGCTCTCTCGGCTATGTCCCCCCCCCCCCCCCCCCATAGAGACAGCGGTGGGAGCCATTGTTTCCTGCTGCTGTCAATCACAGCCAACGAGGAGGGCATGAGGGGCGGAGCCGAACAGCGCACTTGTGTGTCTATAGACACAGAAAGCCATCTCAGGAGTGAGCATACACGAGTGCCCCCATAGTAAGTAAATTTCCATGGGGACACTGGGGGGGCAGGTGTGCCAGCGGGGGATCCTTGAAGAAGAGGATCTGGGCTGCTCCGTGCAAAACCATTACACAGAGCAAGTAAGCATGGAGGATTTATGTTAATGTGAATCGTCTCGTGGTAGGGTCTCTTTTAGAGTTTACATGCGTTATTAAATGGGAACTCCAACAAAACAATAAAACGCATGTAGCCTGATCACTAAACACAAGGCTAAGCTAGAGATTCTTTTGTTTTATATATATATATATATATATATATATATATATATATATAATATATATATTTATATTTATATATATATATTTATATTTATATACCGGTATATTTATATATATATATATATTATTTTTTTTTTGCGATGGATAATTAATTTCATTGCACTTCCCACTTTTGTCTTCCAGTAGATTAATTATATGAACAGAGAGTTGATCTTACATTAATTTTTGAGCCTCTAACATGTCTTAAATGTGAAGGAATTATTTGTCACGTTAGGAAATGAAGGGAAAAGATACACAGCCTCATGACCTCCTGTTTTTTTTTTTGTTTTTTGTTTTTGAGGCTTAGAGCCTCCCCTCTCTTCCCACCTCCATCCAAACGTTTGATTGAACTGGCGGCCATCACTAGCGCTCACCAGTCCATAGTCCTACATGTTGGACCAGATTCCCTGTTCAGAAGATGCTGTGTGCCTACATTATCATCAGTGCAGCTGGGGGAAGGACTTGTTTCTTGTTGGCGGCTCCATTTGCGGTTAAGTCCTTCTAATCGTAATGTGCTGAAAACTCCGACTGCAGTAATCACACAATGACAATTAACGCAGCAACTGAATGACATTGCTTTATGCCAAAGGGATAGAGAACAACTTATATTTAAACTGTCTCTTGTAATATTCTTTACTTCTGTCTTCAGTGCTGCAAAGGAGATTAACATGGGTGTAATTATCAAGGGGAGTCAAGAAATAATTATTAAATTTGTATTGTTTGTTTTCAAACATGTAAGTGAATTCAGCCGCCATTATGGTCATTTTTCCTGTTCATTTATTGGATTCTTCCAGAGAGCTTTGAGGCATTTAATGGCATACATATGTAGCGGTACCCCCCCCCCCCCCCCAGGGGCTGCTGATGATTGTGGTCCGTCTTCCACCCTGCACAGCAAGGAACACGAATTTCCAGACACTTCTGCCAAGAAACAGTTCTTGTTCTATGTTTTGTTTTATTAGTGGGATAGAACTTGGATGGGGATAGGGTGCATATGGGATGCCCACTTGACTGAAGATAGGAAATTTAGGGACTGAGCTATTTACACCTCCGGTATTATATACAACCGTGTTTTTTTCTTCACCACCAGCACATACACTTGCTTGCAGACTATCACTCCCAGGACCAGCTAGCGCTGTGGTTGGGGCCAGAGGCGTAACTAGAATCCTCAGGGCCCCGGTGCAAGAAACCATGATGGGACCCCCCCCTTCCATCTGAGCCCCGAGGCTTCCAATTTTGGGAGGGCGTCCATGGACATCCTCCCAGAACCGTGCTTCCTGCATCTCCCCTGGGACGTGCATCCAGCACAATCACAGCGGCTCTTTACCATGTGATCAGCTGACCATATGTAAACAGACTTTATGGTTATCGGCAGACCTTTCCTCCCACGTGTCTGTGTGAGGAAAGGAGAGGCAACAATGTCAGTAAGTTATTTACACTGATAATTAGTGCCTTGATCAGTGCAGCCTATCAGTGCCACCTATCAGTGCCCATCGATGCTGCCTATCGGTGCTCATCAATGTCACCCATCAATTCTGCCTATCAGTGCCACCTATCATCACTCATTAATGCTGCCCATCAGTGCTCATCAATGCCGCCTATCAGTACTCATCAATGCTGCCTATCAGTGTCACCTATTAGTGCTCATCAATGCCGCCTATCAGTGCCCATCGTTGCCACCTCAATGGTGTACATCAGTGCCCATCGGTGCCACCTCAATGGTGTCCATCAGTGCCACCTATCAGTGCTGCCTATCAGTGCTCATTAATGCTACCCATCAGTGTCACCTATCAGTGCTCATTAATGCTGCCCATCAGTGTCACCTATCAATGCCGCCCATCAGTGCAGCCTATGAGTGCTGCCTATCATTGCTCATCAATGCCGCTTACCAGTGCAGCTTATCAGTGACGCCTATTAGTGCTCATCAATGCCGTCCATCGGTGCCTCCTCTTCGGTGGCCCTCAATGCCCATCAGTGCCACCTATCAGTGCTCATCAATGCCGCCCATCAGTGCCACCGATCATTGCCGCTTACGTTCTTATCATTCCCTGCCCTCAGGAAGCTTGCAATCTATGGTCCCTAACTCACATTCACACAAACACATACTAGGGCCAATATAGACAGGAGCCAATTAACCTAGCAGCATAGCATGTCTTTGGAGTGTGGGAGGAAACCCATGCAGGCACAGAGAGAACTCCAGGCAGGTAGTGCCATGGTTGGGATTTGAACCGACAACCCTAGTGCTGCTAGACGGAAGTGCTAACCCCTGAAGGGCCACTGAAAATGCATCCAATGAGCGTTCTGTGCAGAATGTGCTGTGTTCAATAAAGTTTATTTGTAAGCATCCATTTATGGCATCCCTCCTTGAACACGTATGGTCGTAATGAAGAGGCTACCAGCTTGGAAAATTGTGTAACACTGCATACGTTCTACATCTAGGAAATGCATATTGTAACTTCTTGGAGAGACACTTTCATTTTATATCTTGACTGGCATTTCCCATTTTAAAAAGTTGCCAAATTTTTTAATTTATCTAACCTCACTTTCTCCCTCTCCAGGCATCACCGTTGACAAGTTTGGCCTCATCTACTTCGTCGACGGCACCATGATACGCCGAATCGACCAAAACGGCATCATCTCCACTTTGCTCGGCTCCAACGACCTGACCTCGGCCAGACCGCTGAGCTGCGACTCCGTCATGGACATTTCCCAGGTACGCTTGTGTCGCAACATTCGGTTTGATCTTTGGGTTTCACAAAGCGAACCAGATGAACTGGCTCTGCGAAGTCCCCCTCCCCATATCCTAAAATTTGCTGCAACCGAAATGTAGGAGGATTTGGGTCGTATCAGATTGCAAATTAGTTGCAGTCGGAGTCATGCTGTGCTTTAAAGAGCTCAAGATCAAAAAAACAAGTTGGCGTTTGTTTTTTGCTTATTAGACTACAGATAAGTCTGAATAGGGGAAGGGTATAGTTTAAGGCAAGCTGTTTCATCTAGTGCTGAAAAGTCCACTCCTCCTTCGGATCCGGCTGCTGAACGACACACGCTGACAATTTAGAACGCCAGTAAAGATAAATTGCTAGTCGATCTGTAGCAAAGCTTTTAGAAGGAACTTTTTTTCTTTTTTGTGAACTTGTACATATGATTGTAATCTGCTTAATGGATAAGTGCACTTATATTTTTTGCCCCCTTCCTTAGCCCCAAACTAACCCACTCTCCCCCTCCACAAGTGGATACTAGCTCAAGTCTAACACTGTTTGTCTACATCCAGTGGTGCAAGTCTTCACTGCCCTGGCCACGCCTGAGCATTATTGCTCCACAGGCTTCTAAGGGATCAGCTCCATACTCAGTACACAGCCCCATGAAACTAAAGTCTGCAACACTTTCCTTCCTTCAATGGTCTGAGAACTGAAATTGAAGCAACACACCACTGCCAAGAGGTCCACATACAACTTTATTCCATTAAAAGTCAGGGGTACAATCCAAAAAAGTGGCCAACACCTTTCGGGGGTCCAAGCACCTTCTTCATCAGGGTTTAGCTGGCAACAATGTGAAGAAACCAGACGCAAACTGGACCTACATTTGTTTAATTTCCAGTGTGATTTACAATCTGTCCTCTATCAGCAGCTTGTTAGGCAGCAGGCTGATGAAGGGGGCGCCTGGACCCCTGAAAGGCTTTGGCTACTTTTTTGTATTGTACCCTTGGGATTTAATGGAATAAAGTCACATCTGGACCTCTTAACGCAGTGGTGTGGCACTTCGATATCAGTTCTCGTTACATTACACTACAGGCCAAGGAGACTGGAGATCCTTTGGAGTGGAGAAGCTGCCTGCCCAAGAACCAGATCATTTACACCAACATCAATTCTTTAAGTTAACAATACCAGTAAGATCACCCTACCCGTCCAGCGCTATCTTTCCACTGTCCTCAACTGTTACATGGTCTGAGGTCCCTTGCACTGACATCTTCTACCCTGCTTCTCCTGGATGCCGAAAATTGCTAAAGAAGACTGAGAGCAGGCAAATAGATTTATTTCATTGCAGAAGAGACATTGCATGACTCTTCTGCAATAAAGGGCCTATCTGCTTGCAGTTTTTTAACAAGGGGCTTAAACCGGAACTAAACCCTCCTATCCTTTTCAGCCAATGAAGCTGCCATCTTGGCCTCTGTTTGATCTGCAACTCCCATGATGGCTCAGGTGATCAGTTATAACACCAGCGATTTGATGGTTTGAGTTTGAGAGCACAACCAATGTGATAGTTGCATTCCCATCACGTGCCGGGAATGTATCTGCTTTCTGAAACTGTTAAGTCGATGGGTTCAGGCAGAACTAAACCCTCCTTTCCTTTTTCAGTCAAGGAAGTTACCATCTAGTCTTTGTTAGATATGCAACTGCCATGGTGCTGCACATGTGATCAGTTATGACAACCATTTGATGGTTTGACAGTTTGGTTGAAAGCACACGCAAATGTGACAGTTGGCAATGCCAGCATGCCAGGAAAGTAACCATTTTAAAAATTTGTAAATTGCCAGGTTTAGTTCCATAGGCTGTAATGCAAATGTCCGGCCAGGGGCCAGGGCAGTGAAAACTTGTACCGCTAGATGTAAACAAACAGTGGAGCTGTGGCTGCCAGACTAAGGGTAAGTATCCTTTTGTGGAGAAGGAGGGTGGCTTAGGTTAGAGGAAGGGGTAAAAAAAGTAGGGTTGTCCCGATACCAAGCATTTGCACAAGTACTTGTACTCGCACAAATGCTCCCGATGCCTAACCCAATACCTGGGAATCAGGCGGCATAGCTTGCAATCGGAAGTCAGCAGGCAGAGAGGGAGGAGCGGAGAGCGAGTCCTCAACAGGCTGGCGGTAGTGGAACTAGGTAAGCTGGCAGGGATGCAGGGCACAGCCGCATGTTCCATCAGAATCTTGGTACACCTTGCACTCGGCCACAGTAAGCCAGCAGCAGACATCTTGATACACTCATCCCATATAGTTTGGACTGGGTATAACAAGATGTCTGCTGCTGCCTACTACGGCCGAGTGCAAGGTGTACCAAGATGGGCGTCGGAGCATATACTATGTGATCAATGACATGAATGATGAGAGGAAAGGAAGGATTTTGCAATGCTATATGCCATATAGCATTGCAAAATCCTTCCTTTCCTCTCATTATTCATGTCATTTATTATGCCAGGCCACCAATTGCCAATCAGGGCTTCATTTCAGTGCCCATTAGTGCCACCTATCAGTGCCCATAAGTTCTGCCTATCAGTGCCAGCCATTAGTCAGTGCCACCTATCAATGCTGCATACCAGTGCACGTCAGTGCCACCTAATCCTGAATACTGTCACATGACATTAAAAAAAAGGTATTGGTAATCGGTATCAGCGAGTACTTGGAAAAAAAGTATCGGTACTTGGTCTTAAAACAGTGATGTTGGGATAACCCTAGTAAAACCCTAGTAAAAAGGATATATATACTTTTTTTAATGTGCACCTATCCTTTAATACAGGGGTGGGCAATACTGGACCCCCAGCTGTATGGAACTACACATCCCATGAGGCAATGCAAAACTGACAGCCACACGCATGACTCTCAAAGGCAGAGGCATGATGGGACTTGGTTTACTGTAGTCACGTTCAAGTTTTCTACATGTTTCGCCGTATGGCTTCTTCAGGAAAGAACGTGAAAATTCAGGTCTCCTGGTTTGCCTGGCACAACTGAGCTGTGTAAATCACAGAACTGGATGGACATAAATACATATCTTTTGACCGTTAAAACAGCTTCTTTCATCATTATGCCTGGAATCCAGCTTTTAACCTGGATAACCTCTATCTGCCTTAGTTTTTTTTTTAATCGAAAACATTTTGCGTGACAGGTGACCTTGTAATATTCCATGACAGGCAGAAACACCAGAGTTCCTCCATCTTCTCACTTATGACTAGGGAGGTTGTGCGGTCAGGTCTCAGAGGTGCCGAGGAGGGGGGGTGTGAAGGTTATGAAATATTTAACTGGCAGCGATGACAAGAAACAGAGTTTAAAAATTGAACATCCCCCCGCCGGGTTCAGAGCGAGCCTTGCACAAAGCTGCAGTGTAAGCGTTGCTCTGAAGATTATTGCTGGCTATGGGGCTATGCATTATTGATGAGCAAACCGCACAATGTAATGTTCTGATACTGGAGGGGCGCGATGGGGCTGGCAGCCAGGAAAGGAGCAGAGACAGAACTAGACTATCCAGACGATAGATGGACCCCCCCGCAGGCAGACCGCCACCAAGGGAAGGAGCTAGCTAGTTATGTTTAGGCAATGTCACATTTAGGCGGAGGTGACATATGATAGCTTAGGTCTGTGCGGTAAAATTCTTTAATGACCCATCTTTTTCTTATAAAAGAGAACCTGTCACCTTTTAAATGCAGAAGCATTAGAAAACAAAATACTGCTTCAAAAGAGGACTTTCTAATGCCCTGTACACGCGAGCGGAATGTCCGACAGAAAAAGTCCTATGGAAGCTTTTCATCTATTCCGATCATGTGTAGGCCTCATCGGACTTCTTTTTTATAAAATTCTGATGGACCTAGAAATGGAACATGTTCTAAATATTTCCAACTGAACCAATTCCTATCGAGAAAACCGATCGTCTGTATGCTGTTCCGACGGACCAAAAACGACGCATGCTGTGAAGCAAGTACGAGACAGAAGCTATTGGCTACTGGCTATTGAACTTCCTTTTTCTAGTCCCGTCGTAAGTATTGTACGTCACCGCATTCTGGACGGTCGGACTTTGGTCGGACTTTGGGTTGACCGTGTGTAGGCAAGACCGCTTGAATAGAATTCCGTCGGAGTTCCGTCGGAGAAACCTTCGGAGTTTATTTCGACGGCCAAACCGGTCGTGTGTACAGGGCATAAGATCGATAAATGCGACCAACTATTTTTTATTTTCTGGCAGCAGAGCTACCCTCTGGGGTTGATTTACTAAAACAGTCCAAGCAGTTCACAGGAGAATCCAAGGTATGAACAGTCAGGTAGAGATTGACAAACCTCTATCCAGGGCATGAAATGACAAAACTGTTATTTAGATGCGGACTAGAACTTGTCATTTCGCTAGGTTATTTAATATGGCTTATCCTAAACCGCTATAACCAAGGCCCCGCACCCTCCGTTATAATAACCACACCACACCACAACAGATTGGAGTTGGCCTCGGTTCACACTGGGGCGGCTTCAAAGTCGTCCGACTCTGAAGCTGCCCCCCCGCACAGCGCTACTTCAGCATGGCCTGCAAATTACTTCTATAATAGAAGTCAATGCAAGCCGCTCCGAAGTTGCCCCCAAGTAGTACAGAAACCTTTTTCTAAGTCGGAGCGACTTGAGTTGATTAGAACGGTTCCATTGCACTGAATAGAGCGTGACTTGTTAGGCCCCATTGTGAACCGAGCTTTAATGGCCATAGCAGCTTTTTATTAACCAAACATAAATAACAAAAAGGATAATAACATAAACACAAAGACAGTACCTGCACATCACTTACACAGGCCTCCAGCCGCAAAACCACCGTCTCGGAGACAACACGCAGATGCACATCCCAACAACTGGGAGCCGTACCTCAGACGAGACCCTACACGCCAGTAGTGTATTTAGGTTTTGTGCTGCCCTAGGCCTGACTAAACTCGTGCACCCCCTAATTTAAACATGACCCACCCCTTCCTGTTAAGGCCACACCCCTTGCTGTTTAAGACCCGCCCTTCAATTTTCGAGTGGCGGCACTAATTCTGAGGGGGGGAACTATTACCCTCCCTTATTCTATCCAAAATGGGGGCAAAAAAAGTGTTGCCCATAGTTCTACTTTAAGCACAATTTTCTGATAATTTTATGGAGATGACTAAGATGATATAACCATGCCAATGGTGCAGCAGAAAACATATAGCACAGTGAGGAAGGTTTGTGGTCCAGGATGATAGGGCAGTCAAAATTATAAGCGGCGCCCCCCCCCCCAACAGTTGCGGAATGCCGGCCGCCCGCATACCGGAAGCAGTGCAGCCGTTTTATGGGGGCGCTAGACTAATTTGCCGCTCAGCCCAGTCCGCCCCATAAGACTGGCGCTACACTAACTGTAGCGCAAGCCGGCAGGGACTCTTTCCATGCTGCCCCCCTGAAAAGTGCTGCCCTAGGCCTGGGCCTTGTCGGTCTAGGCCAGGATACAACATTGTACCTTTGTACCAGCATTGTACACAACACGGTACCTTTTTTGCCCATATGAACCTAAAAGGAAATTGCACCCTGCCAGTCGCCATACCAAGCTAACCACAATGGCCAAAATATCCAACACCAAAAGACCAACAAAATAAGACCACCCCACTCAGTTAACAGACAAAACCCCCCACAGCTCCACCCATCCCTGACCCAATCAGAAAACTTTACTTGCTTACTTATAAAACAGCTAAACTCCCACCTATACCCAAGCCCCTGATGGGTTTTACTTCCTTTTTTTTCCCCTGCAAAGTAAAAGCAAAATGGGCTAGTATGCATCGCATTATGTACCACTTATCTGCAATCGAAGCCCGCGCTGTCCCCTCTGGCGGCCGCATCCATCTTCGCCCCTCTTCTTTGGTGGTTGCGGACTCCGGCTCTGTGACTGGCTGGAGTCGGGTGACATCACTCCCCCGCATGCACGTGGGAGGCACTTGCTAGTGAAGAAACGACTCGAAGGGCCGTTTCTTCACAACGCATGCACTGCGCCGATGACATCGGCGCACTACAAGGTAAATGTCTCCTAAACGGCTCACGTTTAGGAGCTATTTAGAGTACCTATAGGTAAGCCTTATTATAGGCTTACCTATAGGTACAACTTACGCATTGGGGGTATACAACCACTTTAACCCATGTCCTGCCGGTCCTACATCCACTGCATTCTTATTATGCAATAATAAAAGCCACTAATGACGGCAGGTGTGCACTACAGAGATGAGCAGCAGTGTTGAGTAATGAAAGGTAAAAGATGAATAGGTATATTTGTTTGACCTTTTGGGTCTGATACTTCGAATTATTAGACAAATGCATACTTGCAGACATTTACATATATATATATATATATATATATATATATATATATATATATATATATATATATATATATATATATATATATATATATATATATATATATATATATATATATATATATATATATATATATATATATATATATATATATATATATATATGTGTGTGTCCCTTTCTTGTTTAACAAACTTGGAAGGGTGGCCAGGCCACCCCCCTTATTGGGCGCCCTCCTCCTCCCTTCTCCACCCTCCCTCCTCCTCCTCCCTCCCCCTCCCTCCTCTCCCCAATAATTTAGATCTCCCCCCCCCTGGAATTTGTTGAAGAAGTTGGCTTTGATAGCAAATATTGTATTTTTTTTTATGTTGATAGTTGATGCATGACATGAAATTCTTAGATTAGGCGTGTAAAGTTAATGATAATAAATAGAATTGTTGATGTTATAACCGCTACATTTCCCAACAACAAAAAAGATTTATTAAAATAAATTTATTATAGGACCTGAAATTTGACGGATTATCTAAACAGATGTGATAAACTCAGTTTTGTAAAGTACTAAAAAAAATATATATATATATAACCATTGGGTCCCTTTCACATGGACTATCCGATCGGGTCCGCCTGTCAGTTTTTCAGGCAGACCCGATTGAAAGGTCAATGCATTTCTATGGACAGGCGAGTTTACACCCTACCTCCGGGTCCGATCCAGTCCGCTAGAAAAAAAAAAAAACTGAAGGGGTCCGTCATCTTCTGTTTAGGCGAATTGGATCGGAGGGTAGCAGAGTCTGTTCACTTCCAGCTTCCCATAGAGCAAAGTGGGCTTTGTCTGTGTCCGCTCTATAGAAACTGAGCGGACACGAATGATTCATCCGCCTCCTGTGCGCCGATCAGCAGGAGATCTGCCTCGTGCAAAAGGGGCCATACACAAAATCAGCCCAGTTCCTGGCACCATACAAATCACAAGGCATTTGAACTGCCAAGCAAATGTAAGTCCTAGTAAGCCCCACCCCTGCAGAGCCCCAGGCTGCTTACCTATGACTGGCAAGCCAAGCTGTAAGCATTATGGGACTTGTTATTCCACAGAATGACAACTGGAAAATGCTTTTGCCTATCTAGGAAGGTGTGCTGGCACTTGTAGTTTGTCAGGTTGTATAATCAGAGGAGCTTTGCAGTGACTGACATTTCTAATTTAAGCTGTAATTTTATTTATTTTTTGGTTTGATTAAAGTAAATAAACAAGTAGATTAAAAAAATGAGAGAGATGAAATTAGACTGGAGTGGAGCTAATTTTATTTAATGCGGTCTGTAAATGTTTGAGTTGTGCAATGTAAACATTAATGTTGCAGAAACACGGCAATTATCTAAAAGGAAAGTATTGCATCTGAGTAATCACTATTGGCTTGAAAAGAAATTGGCGTGCGTCTGTTTATAGATAAAACCCCAAATTCACAAATCCTTTTCCTGCTACACTAAAATTTGTAATCCAGTGTATTTAAAGGGACTGGATACTTTATATAAAGTGGCAACAGCCATTTGTAAACTGTTGCGACATTCTTGTTTTTTTCTACATTGATGGTGATTGCAACAAAGCACAAAATGTTTCTACAAGTAACTGAATAATTGTTCATTTTCTGAAATGTTTCTTTGAATTTTATTTCCAGGTTCGACTTGAATGGCCTACGGACTTGGCTGTAAACCCAATGGATAACTCCCTCTATGTTCTCGACAACAATGTAGTGTTACAGATCTCTGAAAATCACCAGGTCCGTATTGTAGCCGGAAGACCTATGCACTGCCAGGTTCCTGGCATCGACCACTTCCTCCTCAGCAAAGTAGCAGTGCATGCCACCTTGGAGGCAGCTACTGCCCTGGCTGTATCTCATAATGGCATCTTGTACATTTCCGAAACTGATGAAAAGAAAATCAACAGGATTAGACAGGTTAGCACCAGTGGTGAAATCTCATTGGTGGCCGGTGCACCGAGTGGCTGTGATTGCAAAAATGATGCCAGCTGTGAATGCTTTTCAGGAGATGATGGTTATGCCAAGGATGCCAAGCTAAACGCTCCCTCATCTTTAGCTGTATGTGCTGATGGCGACTTGTACGTGGCCGACCTTGGAAATATCCGTATCCGGTTTATCCGGACCAACAAGCCATTCCTCAACAGCCAGAACATGTATGAGGTATCGTCTCCTATTGACCAGGAGCTGTATCTTTTCGACACAACAGGACGGCATCTTTATACCCAAAGCCTTACCACTGGAGATTTTCTCTACAATTTCACCTACACTGCAGATGGCGATCTGACTCTGATTACAGACAACAATGGAAATACTCCTAAACATACGAAGGGATTCCACTGGGATGCCCCTCTGGCTGGTTGTGCCCGATGGTCAAGTCTTCTGGTTGACAATGGGCACCAACAGCGCTCCTCAAAAGTATCACAGAAGAAGGTAACGAGTTGGCTTCAATGACCTACCATGGAAACTCTGGTCTGCTTGCTACCAAGAGCAATGAGAATGGATGGACGACATTCTATGAGTAAGTAGTCAAAATCCTTTGTTTTCTGCTTATCAGTTTAGAGTTCCTCTTTTTTTCCCTTTACCCTTCTCTCCTCTTTCCCCTCCTCCCCTCTTTCATCCCCTCCCCTCTTTCCTTGCCTCTCCTCTTTCCTTGCCTCTCCTCTTTCCTTTCCTCTCCTCTTTCCTTTCCTCTCCTCTTCTT